>OY720441.1:282352584-282464397 GCA_963082915.1 Dolichopus griseipennis
TGTTAAATAATATTATATTTTCATTAAGGGGGCTGTCGCCCCCGAACCCCGCTAACTCAATTATTGAAGCTAGATTTTGAATCCAACACTAAAATGAAAAGAATTGTATAAGAATTCGCATACCTAATTCATTAAAAAAATTAATAAGTTTCTAAGTTTTTTAATACACTGTAATAAAACATGTTAAATAATATGATATTTTCATTACGGGGGCTGCCGCCCCCGAACCCCCGCTAACTCAATTATTGAAGCTAGATTTTGAATCCAACTCTAAAATGAAAGAATGGTATAAGAATTCGGATACCTAATTCATTAAAAAAATTAATAAGTTTCTAATTTTTTTAATACACTGTAATAAAACATGTTAAATAATATTATATTTTCATTACAAGGGCTGCCGCCCCCGAACCCCCGCTAACTCAATTATTGAAACTAGATTTTGAATCCAACACTATAATGAAAAGAATGGTATGAAAATTCGGCATAGCTATTTCATACAAAAAATAATCAACCCTAATTAATAAATATAAATATTCTGGAAAAGGGGGCAATCCTGCTTTTGAATCCAACTCCAAAATCCCTCCTAATTGAAAATCCCACATATACACATATATATAAATATTCTGGAAAAAGCGTAAAGCCCTGCTTTTGAATCCAACTAACAATCCCACATATACACATATATAAATATTCTGGAAAAAGCGGCAATCCTGCTTTTGAATCCAACTCTAAAATCCCTCCTAATTGAGAATCCCACATATACACATATATAAATATTCTGGAAAAAGCGTAAAACCCTGCTTTTGAAACCAACTCTAAAACTCTTTCCTAACTATTTAAATAAAAAAGTTTGGAAAATTAAATTGCTTCTATTTTCACAAATAAAATTACATTTTTAAATGCGAAATAAAGCCATATGGCTTTATTTCGCAATTGAATGCGAATTAAAGCCATACGCGAAAAAATTGGCGATATGGCTTTATTTCGCATTTGAATGCGAAATAAAGCCATAATGTCATTTTATGGCTTTATTTCGTATGGCTTTATTTCACGGCGCCGCAAAACTAACTACTGTTATTAAGAACAATGATGCTAATTTCCAGGAAATGAAAAAAAATTTTGAATCATTAAACAATAATTTTAGCATTTTTTCCGGTGATATAAAAAATATTTGAACGTGCAATTAATGGAGTTAAAAAAGAAATATCATCACTTAAGGGTATTATTGAGCCGCTATCTGCGCAAAAAATATCAATCAAGAAGAATTTAAGAATTTAGTAGATAATTTGTATGAGCAGTACTCATCTCTAAAACAAAGTGCTACAGTTAGTGATATATCAATGAGTTTTAGGGATGTCGTCTTAGCCGTTTTAGATTCAGTTAAAGCTAAACCTGAATTAATTAAGGACAACTTTAGAACTGACAATCTAAACGGTGGTTCCTGAACCGGCGAATAGCGTATCTTTATTGGAAGAATTAAGGATAGCTGACTACTTAGATGAAACGGTTGCAAAAAAACAAAACTCAGATATCAGACACCATAATGGTTCCATCGTTGATACCGGTTGAAAAAAATTACCAAGCACCAGATGCAATTCTTCAGCCAAATTTTAATTTGTGAATTTCAAATTTGTGCACCAACACTACAGAACAGCGTTTGGTTGATTTTATAAAGAAAACATTCAATTCTGAAGATATTTGCTGTAAATCTATTACTCCACGAGGCCTAAAATTTCAACTTAACTACTTTACTTATAAAATCAGTGGTCCATTATTAATGGTGAAAGCTATCAAAAAATCGAAGGCATGGAAACCAGATACGTTAGTGACGGATTTTATGGATTCAAGAAAAAAAATTGTAAGTAAAAATATAGAACAGAATAATATTTTAAATTCAAAAAATAAAAATGAGAAAAATGAAAACAAAAGTTTAAATTCTGGAAATGTAATAATAAACTAAAATAAAAGTAAAAAAAAATTAATAAATAGAAATAATAAATTAAATAAAAATACTAAAATTAGTTCAAATAAGAAACAGGTTAGTTTTAGTACCCACAATGAAACAAACACTCATACAGAATTATTTACAACTTCACAACAAAACAACACTAATTTGAATACTTCTTTTCTATCTGATAACAATTTTACTTTCCGCACCTCACCACACTATGAAAAACACCGTTTACTACCTTCTTTCAACAAATCCACATTTCTTAGTACTAATTTAATGTTACCGATTAACAATAATATTAATAATGTTGTTAGTGATAGTATAGATACTATTAGTATAAATAATGATAATAGTATTATAAGTACTGATAATAGCAATACAGACAATAGTAATAATAATACCAGATTTTTAAATACTTTAACTTATTCGACTTCGAATAATAATAGTTCTTTAACTTCAGTAACTTATTAAACTTCTTCTATTGATAAAAATAAAAATAAGTACTCTAATTTTTAACATGGTGGTATCCACAATAATAAAATTCACAATGGTAATAATATTACCAGCTATGCAAATGTAGCCATTAATTCAGTTTCTCCTACAGATGCACTTAAAAAAAGATATTCGAATACGTAAATGGTGGTACACTAAAGAAGTCGTTTGTTAAACCTCTTATGCTACCCATTATTAGAATGACTCATGAAACACTCCTCGGAGAAGGCGCGTATGCTCTTTCAAGATTTCAGGAGGAACGAGTTTATAATAACGTTAGGTTATTTTTAGCTTACCTTCACAATGATTTGTATAATCGTGTTCTAGAAGGTAAAACTCGTACTAACCTCAAAGTTTTAATTAATAACGAAGGACTCCCTACTAAATATGAAGACCTATATAAGTTATATATTAAATTTCACAATTCTATAGATCAGTGGTACGCAACCCCGTACCCGCGGGTAATGTTGTTACCCGCAGCCACATTTTCCATTACCCAATCCTGCAAACTATGCATTTTTTTGTTTTTGAAGAAAATGTTTTTTAAATTTTATGCTTAAATTATTTTGTCTGAGCAATCACACAAAATATATTTCCTTAGAAACTACACAAAATTGAATTTACCGTATTTATTTTCCAACAAATTTCTGTGATTTTCAACGCATTCTTCTTTCATAATTTTTTTCCCGCGTCTGAGTTAACATCTCAAGTGTATTTTAAAAAAAATAACTCATTGGAATTATTGTAATAAGTAAATTATTAGAAATAGTCATGTAAGTAAAATTTTTAAGCAAATTGTATGATAAAAATTTATAAGTTTTTTAATTTTTAGAAAGCTCCGAAAAGATTGAATTTGCATTAAGTACACGTTTGTTTTATTTTATAGTAATTCAATTAAAATAAAACTTTTGGAATTAAGTGAGTATCTACTTAAAATTTTTAATAAATTAATAAACAAAGAATATAAAATTATTAATTGTTTTTATAAATTTTTATTGGAATGGAACATAAATCTAAAAAATTGAAAAGTCTCTCATGTTCATGGGAGGAAACATATGGGTGTGTAAAAATAGGTGAAAAGACTATGTGCACCTTATGTAACGAATCTGTAACTGCAAGAACATATAATATTGAACGTCACTACCAAACCAAGCACAAGAATTCATTTAGTAAAATGCAGGAAGACGAAAAATTAGAATATATAAAAAAATGTGTAATGCAATATGGTCAACAAAAGAGTTCATTTCAACAGTTCACAGTTAAACACCAGCCATCTATGAAGTCAAGTTTTATTGAATCCCTTAACATAGCCAAATATGGAAAGCCATTTGTTGATGGTGAATTTTAAAAAAATACATTTTTAGAGTGTGCAGATTCGCTTTTTGATGACTTCAAAAATAAAAATGATATATTGAAACGTATAAAAGAAATGCCTTTGTCAGCTAGAACAGTTCAACGCCGTATTGAAGATATGTCAAAAGATGTAGATATGCAAGTTAAAGATCATCTATTAAATTGTGATGTTATTAGCTTCGCTATCGATGAAAGTACAGATATTAATAATATTGCTAGGCTGGCAATAGTTGCACGATATGGATTTATTAATTCTCCACAGATGCATGAGGAACTTTGCGAACTTGCATCTATGACAAGTACGACAAAAGGCGTTGATATTTTTGAAAAATTAATGGCATTTATTAATTTCAAAAATGGAAAATCCCTGGATTTAAAAAAAAAACTTTTCTCAGTTACTACTGATGGTGCACCAGCCATGTTGGGAAAAAATATTGGCTTCGTAAAATTATTAGAAAAATGGCTTGAACGTCCACTTTTATCATTTTATTGTGTGATTCATGAAGAGAGTTTATGTGCAAAAGCATCTGCCAAACAATTGACTGAAATTATGAGTGTGGTAGTTAAAATCGTTAATATAATCGTAGCTCGTTCATCGCTAAACCACAGACAGTTCAAAGATTTTTTAAAAGAAATAGAAGCAGAATATGGTGATTTGCTTTTACACGCAGAAGTTCAGTGGCTTAGTAGGGGAAAAGTTTTGAACAGATTCGTTTCTCTCATTGATGCCATGCAAATTTTTTTGATTGAAATAGGAGAAAACTTTCCTCAACTCGATGATAAGCTCTGGCTATTGAAATTAAGGTTTTTGACAGACATTGCAAACCATTTTAATGAACTTAATTTGCGTCACCAAGGAAACCAGCATACAATTCTAAAATTGTTTGAAAAATGGAAAAGTTTCGCATTTAAGTTAGATCTCTTTGAAAGTGATATTCAAACTTCGACTTTTAAATAATTTTCTATGATCAAATTAATTACAGAAATTAATAATGAGAATTTAAAAATGGTCATTAATTATGTCCGTAATATAAAAGAAGATTTTTCATCCAGATTTGATCAGCTAAAAACATACGGTCCAATGTTTTCTTTTAGTATATGTCCCGATATAATGGATGAAAAAGATATAAATCTGAACTATTTCAATTTCCTTGGTATTGATCAATTTTCACTTGAATTAATTGATTTTAAAAGTTCAAGTATCTGCAAAGAAAAATTCAAAACATTGAGAGCAGAACTTGAGAAAACTGAAGATAATAACCTTAATTTAATAGCAAATTGTTGGACAACACATCCACCAGATTTTCTTGTATAAAAAAAGTTGAATTTGCTTTGCTATCAGCTTTTGGATCCAGCTATATATGTGAGCAAATATTTTCACAAATGAAATTCATTTTAAATACGATGAGAAACAGATTGACGCTGGAAAATTCAGATGACTGTATAAGATTAAAAACAACATCTTACCAACCTGATTTAGAAAAATTATGCAAGGAATTTCAACATCAAGGAAGTCATTAATTTAATAATATTTTTCATTTATCACATATCACTTTATGTTTATCACATATTACTACTGAATTAATAAAAAATATGCTTTAGTAATAATAAAAAAATATGGGTTTTTTTTACCCAGAGTAAATATTGTAATTTACCCGCTCTTAAAAAAGGTTGCCTATCACTGCTATAGATGTTTCGGAAAAGATGTAAAAGATGATCTTAAATCTGATCGAAGTCACTGTGAGAGTAATTATTATAAACATTTAAACTCAGCTCGTGAAAGCAATAATAAGTTTTCCCTAGTGCCTCGAAATAATATTCTAAAGGTATCTATCAACCGTAACTTAAAAAAATATAATATGTCCTTTTATTATCAAAATGTTAGAGGTTTAAGAACAAAGACTAGGGATGTTTTTTTAAATTCATCTATTTTAAATTTTGACGTATTTGCATTAACTAAAATGTGGTTAAATCTAACCATATTGGACTTAGAGCTATTTGATAACTGCTACACAGTTTTTAGGAAGGATAGATATTCTAATCCATCCGATTACCCTAATGGTGTAATTCCTAAAGGGGGTGGAGTTTTAATTGCGGTAAAAAATAATTTTAATGTAAATCAAGTCAATGTCCCTGGATTAGAAGACCTTGAAATAATTATTGTGAAAATTAAACTTCCTTCTAAATATTTATATCTTGTTAACTGTTATAATATTCCTTCTTCGTTGGGTAAGCAACTTGATTTAAACGTAATTAGCATTTCAAAAACAAATTCTATTAAGGACCTAGGCGTTTACTTCGATGATAAGCTTAACTTTAAGCTTCATTTCTGTTATATCTAATATATAAAGGAGAAAATTTGTTTGTTGGTTTGTCCACGATTTACGTGAACACCACTGATCCGACTGTCACAAAATTTTAAAGGAATAATTCTGAGAGCCCGGGGGATGAAAAAGGATATGTCACATTTTTATAAGTCAACAGCTTGGGGCCCCAGAGCTGTTTTAAGCTTTTTCGTTTTTTGGATGTCGAATAAAAATGGTTTGGCCGATTGACATGAAGTTTTGCACAAAAGTTCCTATTAGCAACCGGAATTAGTTGTATAAATTTGGTTGGAATAAATTAACCCATTTCCGCCTAGCGGGCTTCGAAAAAATTTTTTGTTTCCGATTTGTGTCCAATTTTACAGGGTGATTTTGCAGTCGAAAAGAGAGGCTGACAAAAATTTTTGTTGAGTTCGGATAACCCGTTTGGGCGCAATTAAGCTTTTTCAGTGTTTTTGATGTCGAGTCAAAACGGTTTGACCAACTGACTTGAAATTTTGCACAAATGTTCCTCTTAGCAACCGGAATTAGTTGTATAAATTTGGTTGGAATAAATTAACCCATTTTCAATAAATTAACCCCAAATTAACCTATTTTACCGGTTGATTTTGCAGTCTAAAAGAGAGGCTCCAAAAAGTTTTAGTTAAGTTCGATTAACCCGTTTTCCACGACGACGCCCTGAAGTTTTCTATAAATTTTATTTGCTTAAACCATTAAAAGAATTTTATTGAATATTTTGTACCAGCATTTTAATTAAAACCCACAGGGTTAATTTGGTTTTGACCTGTTTGCGCGTTTTGAACAAAGATTCAATGAAATTTTCAAATTTTTGGTATTAACGCAAGTTAACCTTTATTCCAAAAGCTCACTTAATTAATAAGACTAATTTTTTTCCGTAAATAGTCTCAAATAGTTACAAGCTAAATGAGATAATATTAATAATAATAAAAATAAAGCTAATGAAGAATCCGAATAAAAATATCTTTAAAATTAAATAACATAACATTTTCCTTCTCCACATTTTTTCGTAAATTTTTGTTTTTTATCCACTTTGCAGTTGTTGTTTTTTAAAAATAGATTTCAGTGTGAAATTGCAGTTTTCTTCAAATGAAATCTAAAAATCAAAAAATTCAAATTCGTATATATTATGTTTAAATACACAGTATTTTAAAACAGTTTTTCCAAAAAAGTAGCCTACATTTCTCTCATAAAATCATAAAAAAACGAGGAAGAACGTAATACAACTTTCAGGTAAGTACTAAACCAAATATAAGTTGAAAAGCAGATTTTTAAACCTTTGCCAAACCATCGACTATATTTTATTGTAACGTTGGCAATTCAAGAAAACTACTATTGACATAGTATAATGACATAATGGCAAATTTAGTATACCCTTTTGACCTATAGTCATTTTAATTGTCATTATTCGCCGGAAACCTACCATCCTAAACTCTATCGTCAATGAGCACCAAAATGTCAAGAAGCACCACTTATAGAAAAATTAGAGATAATCGTTCAAACTGTTTTGCAAACTGTTTTTTCAATTAGTTAAAAGATCAACAAAAAATTTTTTTAAGCATTCCCCTAATTCAAAGATGTTGTACCTACTTCCAAAAATTGGACGTAATTTACTTAAAAATTTTTTTTTGAACAATCGTCGGGTCTGCAGCTGTTAAGAAATTCCAATCTGTTAGCAGAGTGAACTTCATTTTCAAAGAGGAACACATATATATAATTTATAGTTAATCGGTTAAATCATTTCTAATATATAGCAAAGCAACGAAAAAACGTATAAAAAGCTGTTTGGCCACAATGGGTTAACGGAACTCCGGAAATATTTTTTTGAGGCTTCATTTATAAGCAAAGTAGTATTTCAAAAAATTGGCTAAATCTTGCTTTTATACAATTTGCAAGCTTCCGGGCAACGCCGGGTAAATCTACTAGTTATAAATAAAGCTAATTCTATGCTTGGTTTTATAAAACGTTGGTCTAAGGAATTTAATGATCCTTATGTTCTTAAATCTTTATATTCTTGTCTTGTTAGACCTAATTTAGAATATGCTAGCCAAGTTTGGTCGCCATTTTACGAGGTACATATTAATAGGATAGAGGCGGTTTTTTAAGAAAGGTCAAACCCGCTGATCTTACCTATTTATGAAAATAGTTTGAATTTAATTTACTTGAAAAGATTAAGACGAGAAGTTGCTGATGTAGTCAAAGGGTATAATAAATTTGCCATTACGTTTGTGACGCAGAGAAGGAGGGAGGTAAATATAGACTCAAGTGTATGGATCGGAACAGAAAAAAAAAATAAATTGATTTAGATACGTATGTCCGTCCGCACGATATTTTTTCACAAATTCGTTTTTTTGCAATAGCGGTCATCGCTAGTTAAATCCAGCCATTTTGTATGAGTATTCCACTACACTTAATAAAGCTGTATGTTTGAAATTTTGCCAAAAGTAATTAACCGGATGATATAATGTATATTTTACGGTCATACGGGTATCCCAGAGTTGACACAGTCTACTCTACTACACTCTTCCTCGTTATACCCGTATGACTATATAGTCAAAGAGTATAATAAATTTGCCATTACGTTTGTGACGCAGAAAAGGAGGGGGGTAGATAACTCTAAAACTAAAGGAACTAGGATCTTGAAATTTTCGCAAATTAGTTTTTTTGCAGTAGCCGTCATCGCTATTTAAATCCAGCCATTTTGGTCCATGGATTCGGGTAGCTGCCATACAACTTCTTTTTTTATATGAGTATTACTCTGTACCTATTACAGCTGCGTGTCTGAAATTTTGCCAAAAGTAGTTTAGTTTTATGGTCAAAGTTACAGCAAAATTTTGTTGGTCTACTGTAGAGGGTTCGAGCAGCTGCCTTACAACTCCTTCTTAAAAAAGCTGCGTGTCTGAAATTTTGCTAAACATAGTTTAGTGTAATGGCCAAAGTTTCTGTAAAATTCGGGTAGCTGCCATACAACTTCTTTTTTTATATGAGTATTACTCTGTACCTATTACAGCTGCGTGTCTGAAATTTTGCCAAAAGTAGTTTAGTTTTATGGTCAAAGTTACAGCAAAATTTTGTTGGTCTACTGCAGAGGGTTCGAGTAGCTGCCATACAACTCCTTCTTTTATATGAGCATTGCACTACACTTAATAAAGCTGTATGTTTGAAATTTTGCCAAAAGTAATTAACCGGATGATATAAAGTATATGTTACGGTCATACGGGTATCCCAGAGTTGACACAGTCTACTCTACTACACTCTTCCTCGTTTTTATATGTTGTATAAAACTAATTGTTGAAATTTTGTAAAGTTTGAGTTAAACTAATAAATAAATAATAAATAAACTTATAAACACTGTGCAAAAGTTAATGTACTCTTATACATATTTTGATATTAGGTATAAATTAAAAAAATTTTGTACTTTATTTCTGAAATTAAATGTGCTTAAGTGAAACGACAAGAGTGAAATTGTAGAATTTAAGTAATAAATTGTATAGACTCAAATTTATGGATCGGATCAGAATCTATTATATCAATATACGATATAATTATTATATCGTCCGTCCGCACGATAATTCAAAAAATAAAAGAGGTAGGATTTTGATATTTTCACAAACTAGTTTTTATGTAATAGCTGTCATCGCTATTGAAATCCAGCCCGTTTGGTCCACGGATTTGAGTAGATGCCATACAACTTCTTTTTTTATAAAAGCATTTCTTTATGCTTATTAAGGATGTTTAGTTTTATGGCCAAAGTTTCCTAAAAATTTAGTGTTTTATATTAGCATTATTCTATAGCTGTCGAAGCTACGTGTCCAAAATTTTTCCAAAATTAGTTTTGTTTTATTTTAAAAGATTGTGCAAAATTTGGTTGGTCTACTGCGTAGTATTCGATATATATATTTGTTTTTGTACCTTTTAAAATAAATTTTTTTATGAACGGAAGGGTTGTCGATAATTGATAAAAGTATCCATATTTTGTCTTAGTTCATATTTCAATTTTAAATCGAAATCACCTTTGTAGCTTTATATTTGGTTCTTTAAGATTGCTTAGCACAGCAAAGGTTTATGATCACATTGAATGTTAAAATTTTTACCATAAAGGTAGGTATGAAAATGTTTGGTGGCCCACACAATAGCGAGAAGTTCTTTCTCTGTTGGTGAGTACCTTATTTCTTGGTCATTTAGTGTTCTCGACGATTCGGAATAATCTTTCACGAATTTTCGGTAGTAGCCGGTTAATCCTAGAAAGGATTTTATTCCTTTTTGTGAAGATGGGAGAAGGATATTTTGAATAGTGCTTATTTTTGAAGGATCTGGTTTTATACCACCTTGGGTGATTACATGGCCCAAGAAGTTAGTGGTTAGTTGAGCAAAATTACATTTGTCTATTTGTATTGTTAAATTTGCTTCGCGCAATTCGTTTAAGATTTTCTTTATTGAAATTAAATGTTCTTCAAATGATGACGAGAAGATTAAGATATCGTCCAAATAGACGACGCATATTTGATTAATGAACTCATTTAACACGTGATTCATCAATCTTTGAAAAGTGGACGGTGAATTTTTTAGACCGAAGGGCATACGAGTGAACTCGTAATGACCACTTCTAGTTGAGAATGCCGTTTTGCACCGATCATTTGGGTGAACTTCAGTCTGATGAAATCCTTTCGCCAGATCTAAAGTGCTAAAATAGCAACAATTTCCCAATTTCCCAAAAAGATTTTCGATGTTGGGCATTGGAAATTTATCATCAATTGTGTTATCGTTAGGTCGACAATAGTCGATAAAAAAAGTCGACGATAGTCAATAACGAGCCTCCACTTTTGTTTATTGGTATGACTATATAGTCAAAGGGTATAATAAATTTGCCATTACGTTTGTGACGCAGAGATCGCAATTTAAATCCAGCCATTTTGGTCCATGGGTTCGGATAGCTGCCATACAACTTCTATTTTTATATTAGTATTTCTCTGTACCTATAACACCTACGTGTCTGGAATTTTGGCAGAAGTAGTTTAGTTTTATGGCCAAAGTTTCTGCAAAATTTGGATGGTCTGCTACAGTGAGTTCGAGTAGCTGCCATACAACTTCTTATTTTATATGAGCATTACTCTAAACTTATTGAAGTTCGGTGTCTGAAATTTTGTCAAAAACGGTTTACTGTAATAGCCAAAGTTAAAAGGGTTTATAATTTTTTTAATTTTTTTATTTTATTTTATTGTTTTTAAATTATAATCTTTTATAATTTTTTATATTTTTTAAATTATAAACTTTAATAATTTTTTATCAAACCGACTGCGCCAGTTTTAAATTATTATTCAAATAAAAATAAATTCGTTTTTATTTATTCTAATAATTTATTTACAGAGAAACTCTTGTTCTCTTTTTTTGAGTTGTTCTTAAAAACTGACTTAATACAAAATTATTTTATAATTGAATTGTTATATCCGCCATATACTTTTAAATGAACTTGCCTGTGTCTATGGCTTTATTTTTCATTCTGTCATTTAGTGATACATTTATATTAGAAATCTGACCGTAAATTTATAACATTGTATGGTTCAGTGGTTAGCGAAGTGGCTTCGTGTGTATTTAGATCTGAGTTCGATCCTCGTTGAAAGGAAAAACTTTTTTTGTGTTTTTTTTTTAATTCAACAGAAATAATAAAAACAAATTACAAATAAAATTAATTTATTTGGATAGTTTCAATTTTAAATAAATAGGTCCTTAAATACAAAAAAAACTTTTAGTTATTAAATAAAAATTTCACCATGAAGAGAATTTGAACCAACGACCACAACATTTTAAAAAAATACGAAAAATACAAAAAGTAGACTACCTAACTTATTCATCTTAAAATTTTAAAAATGCAACAGTGCGTAAGACAAAATGTAATATTGTGAAATGATTTTGTTTAAGTATTTGCTATTGATATGCAAATACAAAATATGTTTGTTCGTATACATATGCTTATAGTAAGTAGTAAAGTATACATGTGTCTAATGTAAGTTTATTTGTGTTTTGTGTTCGATAGATAATAAGTATATTAATAATAATCTTACATGAATATGCGTATGCGTATTTTTAAAAAAAATATTTTAATGAATATGTATTTTCATTAATGAAAATAATATTTCTAATTAAATTACTACCATGTATTGTCATATTATTATCAGCATATGCATGTGTGTATGAAAAAAAATATTAAGAAACATAAACAAAGAACTAGGTACATATTGATCGTTTTACTATTATAGAAATTATCATAAGTAATTACTATCAAATCCGCATCCATAGACGATGAGTAATATTCAGTTGCATGGACGTAATCTTCCAACGTAAGTGAATATTGCTCAATGCCACACGAGAGTGTTGTCAGTTGTAGTTTTAACTGTTGTCAGTTGTCACCAATTTATGAACTTATGAATGTATGTGTAAAATTTAGTTCATTCGAAGATAGTTATCGTCGGAGAATGTTTAGTCAACTGATTTTTCAAAAGCGGAAAGTTTTTGTAATTTTTTATTCATATACAAAAAAAAAAGTTTGTAGCTACCTAAATAAAAAAATGGATTTGTAGATAATATAAGAAATTTAATTTTTTCTTTACATTGAGTAAGTAGGTAATTTTATTTTACTTATATCATATCTAGGTCATTTAAAAATGGATTATTATTTTAATTAACATCTGTGGGACTGAGCAAACATTCATAATTATACAATTTTAAAATTAGGTTCTAAATCTGTTCCTTAAACTAATTGTCTTTTATATCATTAATTATTTTTTGTTATTATTTATTTTAACTAAATTTTATCAATCAAAATATATTTATATATTTAATATAATACAAATATATTTGTTCATTTTTGTTTTTTTTTAGTATGTAGTTTGAAAGATAAAAAATAACAAATAGAAATAAAACCTAATATGGTAATCTTATATTGATTTTTATCAATTTCCAATATCAGAAATATTTTATATTTTGTCCGGTCTCAAATTTTTTTTGTTTAAGATGCACAGTTCAAAAATTTTTAAATAATGAAAAAAAAAGAAAAACAACAAAAAAATTAAAGAAAAAAAAAATCATTTTTTTGTTTGTATTAGTTAGTGCATCGAGTCTTACAAGTAAAATTTGCTTGCAACGAAACCGGTTTTTTGTGAACACAATATTTACGAAACCGGTTTGGTTTATACAGGATTCTCAAATTTTTTTTGTTTAAGATGCACAGTTCAAAAATTTTTAAATAATGAAAAAAAAAGAAAAACAACAAAAAATTAAAGAAAAAAAAAATCATTTTTTTGTTTGTATTAGTTAGTGCATCGAATCTTACAAGTAAAATTTGGTTGCAACGAAACCGGTTTTTTGTGAACACAATATTTACGAAACCGGTTTGGTTTATACAGGATTTTAACCGATTACGTCAGTATTACGTCAATGCAACAGCTGTAAATACCCGTCTATTTTAGCTGAATAAAATGTAAGTATTTGTACCAAGATTCTGTAAAAAAGAATAAATAGGTATGTATATATGTTCAAAGTTATAAGTAAAAGTATTAATTAAACAATTTTGACAACTAATATTTGGATTGAAATGGTTTTAGTTTTGAAAAGCAAAATAGTTTCGGTACAATTTTGAAAACATATTCCATAAGTATGTATATCTGATAGGTATACATATCTAACTACATAGTGGTATATTAAACGTGGAACATTATTTATATGTGCAAAAATGTATTCAGACTGAAAGATACCTATTAAATATTAAACAATTTTATTTAAATTTAGTTTAACCACCTAGATAAAGATTTTATCAAATACTTATAACGCTTTTATATCATCTTTTCAGCATCTCTGAATATTCGTAATGTGTATACCAATTTGTGATACAGTTTAATAAAATTTAATTTAATTTACTTAAATTTACTAGGAGGCATAATTTTAATAATCGGTTTTTAGTATTAATGAATTGGATCCAACTTGGAAATAGTCAAAATATTTAAGTGTAAAGAAATTAAAATAAAACTAAAAAGTATAAAATAAAATAAAATAAAAAAAAAATATTTTTTTTTTTAATATATACATTTATTAAAGTAGTACTAGCCCGCTAAAATGTAGAAAATTAAAAATTAAAGGTAGATCTTGGGAGTTTGTCACTGTTTTAATATAAAAGTAAATTGCTGGTATAAGAAACAGTTCTTTTAATGTTTGAAAACTTTTAAGCTTAAAATATTGAAAATTTTCATTAACCAAAAATTGATGGTAGATCTTTTGTATTTAAAAGTGTTTTAATACTTATTTTATTTTATGTTTGAATGAATAAAATACTAAGTAAGCAAAATTCTAATACATAACAATATTTAACTTGATTAGAATCATACGATTATAATCAAGTTGGTTTTTTCTTTTGTTATTTTCGTAAATTAGCGTTTACGAAATTTGATAGTTAAAGTACGGTTATGCATTTTAAGGAATTCGATTAAAATTTGAAAGTACAGTTCATAAATTGACTGTTTAAAATAAATGTATGCATTTTGCTTACGTAACAATATGTACAATTTAATTTTCAAATTAAAATTTCACTAAAATATTTTGTACTTCTATTTAAAATTTGGATGATGAATTTGGATATATCTCCAAAATTATTGGTCCTACAGAAACCACCCGCACCATCTTAACCTTTAAATCAAAGTATGAAAATCGGGCTTATAATTTCGGCACTACTCAAAATAAAAAATCGGCACTAGTCAAAACTAAGAAAAACCTTTGACACTTATTGAAACTTTCGTTTTGGAGCTTTCCAAGTCTGTTAATAGCGTGAACTCCATTCCCAAAGAGACACATATATACAAAATTTTAAGTCAATAGGTTAAGCCATTTTTAATTTATAGCAAAGTAACGCAAAAACCTATAAAAAGCTGTAGGGCCACAATGGGTTAACGGAACTCAACAAAAGTTTGTCTCAGCCTCTCTTTTTGACTGTGAAACCAACCTGTAAAATTGGACATAAAATTTTTTGGAAGCCCGCCATGTCGAAATGGGTTACTTTATTCCAACCAAATTTATACAACTAATTAAATGCTAAGAGGAATATTTGTGCAGCATTTCAAGTTAATCGGTCAAACCGTTTTGCTCGACATCCAAAAAACGAAAAAGCTTAAAACGGCTCCTGAGCCGCAATCTGTTGACTTCTAAAAATGTGACATAGTCTATGTCACCCCCCGGGCTCTCACAATTAATCCGTTAAAATTATTCCTTATAAATTTTTAATTTTTTTAAAAGGATCAGTGGTTTTCACTTGAATGGACAAACAAACAAACAAACAAATTTTCTTCTTTATATATTAGATAAAAACCCTTTTTGTTTTCTTTGAAATATAACATGATCTAGCTTACATGTATGGAAAAGATTAATTTCAGATTGAAATATTGGTATTAGAATTGTTTAATTCTCATCTTTCATATTTAATGTAAGGAATTTTGGGCACTTCTGTTACAAATAAGTATTTATTACAATCATAATACTGCTACTATCTGTGTTACTAATTTTTATTAAACTCAAGTTATTGGAAAGAAATATTATATTTATATATATTTATATTATATTTGTTTTCATATTTTATATTTATATTTCTTTATTTCATTCAAACTTAGAACTAAGTCTAATTAACAAATTCAAAACTTACAACTATAGTTTTAAAACAATTAAATAGCTATGGCATTCAGTTTTCAATAAGAAAAGTGATGAACTTAAAATGCATTAAATTGAATTTGTGGGGAAATTTATTTATTATTTTTAAATTATACAGGGTGTCCCGGGAATAACGTGCCATAAAACAGCAGATGATAGGGGAGTTCAAAACGACCAAAAAATTGTATGGGAAGGGGGGTCTATCTCCAATTTTAAAAAAATCTTAAACTTTAATTTCTTCAACAATAAAATCTTTTGAAGAAATTTATTTAAAGGAAAAAAGTATTTTATTGAAACTTTATTTGGTTATAACTTTTATGATTTTTGAGATAAGAATAGAATTTGAGTTTCAAAATGTTCGTAGAGAAACAAATATTTTTTTTAGAAAAAAAAAATGGTATGGTAATTGCTCAATTTTTTGAGCAATAGGGTTCAAAGCAATTTATGCCTAAAAAAATGCTCAAAATTTTAACCTTTAAATCTTTATAACTTCCAATTTCGAAGAGCAATATGCATTACTTTTTATGAATTAGAAAAAGAATTCAACAGGCTTTAATGTGCACGTTAAATTTTTTTTTTAGCTACTAGATTTTTGCTTTTATGGGTAAAAACAAAACATCAAAAAATTTAGTGAAAAAATATAATTTTTTTTAAAAATCGGATCTTTAAGGCCTTTTAACTCCGTATGGGTTGGAGATAGACCCCCCCTTCCCATACAATTTTTTGGTCGTTTTGAACTCCCCTATCATCTGCTGTTCTATGGCACGTTATTCCCGGGACACCCTGTATATGTGTATGAATTTACAGTATCAAAGTCTAATTAAAACTAAAACTAAGGGAATATTATATAAAAGATTATCTTTAAGTTATAAATTCTTCAACAACAAAAATGAAAAAATTTATACTACGATTTTAACAAAAATTAGATAAAACGAGGAAGAGTGTAGTAGAGTAGACTGTGTCAACTCTGGCATACCCGTATGACCGTAACATATACACCATATCATCCGGTAAATTACTTTTGGCAAAATTTCAAACATACAGTTTTATTAAGTGTAGTGGAATACTCATATAGAAGAAGGAGTTGTATGGCAGAGTAATGCTCATATAAAATAAGAAGTTGTATGGCAGCTACTCGAACCCACTCAACAAAAGTTTGTCTCAGCCTCTCTTTTTGACTGTGAAACCAACCTGTAAAATTGGACACAAAATTTTTTGGAAGCCCGCCATGTCGAAATGGGTTAATTTATTCCAACCAAATTTATACAACTAATTAAATGCTAAGAGGAATATTTGTGCAGCATTTCAAGTTAATCGGTCAAACCGTTTTGCTCGACATCCAAAAAACGAAAAAGCTTAAAACGGCTCCTGAGCCGCAATCTGTTGACTTCTAAAAATGTGATATAGTCTATGTCACCCCCCGGGCTCTCAGAATTATTCCGTTAAAATTATTCCTTATAAATTTTTAATTTTTTTAAAAGGATCAGTGGTTTTCACTTGAATGGACAAACAAACAAACAAACAAATTTTCTTCTTTATATATTAGATAAAAACTCTTTTTGTTTTCTTTGAAATATAACATGATCTAGCTTACATGTATGGAAAAGATTAATTTCAGATTGAAATATTGGTATTAGAATTGGTTAATTCTCATCTTTCATATTTAATGTAAGGAATTTTGGGCACTTCTGTTACAAATAAGTATTTATTACAATCATAATACTGCTACTATCTGTGTTACTAATTTTTATTAAACTCAAGTTATTGGAAAGAAATATTATATTTATATATATTTATATTATATTTGTTTTCATATTTTATATTTATATTTCTTTATTTCATTCAAACTTAGAACTAAGTCTATTAACAAATTCAAAACTTACAACTATAGTATTAAAACAATTAAATAGCTATGGCATTCAGTTTTCAATAAGAAAAGTGATGAACTTAAAATGCATTAAATTGAATTTGTGGGGAAATTTATTTATTATTTTTAAATTATACAGGGTGTCCCGGGAATAACGTGCCATAAAACAGCAGATGATAGGGGAGTTCAAAACGACCAAAAAATTGTATGGGAAGGGGGGTCTATCTCCAATTTTAAAAAAATCTTAAACTTTAATTTCTTCAACAATAAAATCTTTTGAAGAAATTTATTTAAAGGAAAAAAGTATTTTATTGAAACTTTATTTGGTTATAACTTTTATGATTTTTGAGATAAGAATAAAATTTGAGTTTCAAAATGTTCGTAGAGAAACAAATACTTTTTTTAGAAAAAAAAAATGGTATGGTAATTGCTCAATTTTTTGAGCAATAGGGTTCAGAGCAATTTATGCCTAAAAAAATGCTCAAAATTTTAACTTTTAAATCATTATAACTTCCAATTTCGAAGAGCAATATGCATTACTTTTTATGAATTAGAAAAAGAATTCAACAGGCTTTAATGTGCACGTTAAATTTTTTTTTTAGCTACTAGATTTTTGCTTTTATGGGTAAAAACAAAACATCAAAAAATTTAGTGAAAAAATATAATTTTTTTTAAAAATCGGATCTTTAAGGCCTTTTAACTCCGTATGGGTTGGAGATAGACCCCCCCCTTCCCATACAATTTTTTGGTCGTTTTGAACTCCCCTATCATCTGCTGTTCTATGGCACGTTATTCCCGGGACACCCTGTATATGTGTATGAATTTACAGTATCAAAGTCTAATTAAAACTAAAACTAAGGGAATATTATATAAAAGATTATCTTTAAGTTATAAATGCTTCAACAACAAAAATGAAAAAATTTATACTACGATTTTAACAAAAATTAGATAAAACGAGGAAGAGTGTAGTAGAGTAGACTGTGTCAACTCTGGCATACCCGTATGACCGTAACATATACACCATATCATCCGGTAAATTACTTTTGGCAAAATTTCAAACATACAGTTTTATTAAGTGTAGTGGAATACTCATATAGAAGAAGGAGTTGTATGGCAGAGTAATGCTAATATAAAATAAGAAGTTGTATGGCAGCTACTCGAACCCACTGCAGTAGACCAACCAAATTGCAGTAACTTTGGCCATAAAACTAAACTACTTTTGGCAAAATTTCAGACACGCAGCTGTAATAGGTACAGAGTAATACTCATATAAGAAAAGAACCCGAACCCATGGACCAAAAAGGCTGGATTTAAATAGCTTTTGCAAAAAAACGAAAAAAAAAAAAAAAAGAATTTGCGGAAATTTCAAGATCCTGGCTCTTTTAGTTTTTGAGTTATCGTGCGGACGGACGGACATACATAGCTTAATCGATTTATTTTTCGATTCTGATCCGATCCATGCACTTAAGTCTATATCTTCCCCCCTCCTTCTCTGCATCACAAACGTAATGGCAAACTTATTATACCCTTTGACTATATAGTCATATGGGTATAAAAATATTTACAATAGTTATTAAGTTAATGAATATAAAATATTAGGTTTTATTATAAATTCAGTATCATTCAAATTTAAAAAAAAAGCCATAATTTAGCTTGTTTTAGCTAATAGAGTTTTACTTCTCAATGTCCTATACTCAAATAGAAAAGCATTCTACAAACAAAGTGCCATAATGATATAAAATTGGCTAACTTTCTTTTTATTAAAAAAACCAACAAAAAAGTTACGATTATTTCTTAAATTGTAATTTTCATATATTAAAGGAGTAGCGTGCCCAGAATTTCCAAAAAAAATTTTCAAAACTCTGCAGAAGTATAAATGTCTTAATGGAAATTTTTCCCAAAGTTTTTAATATGTTAAAAACTGTGTGTTTTTCTAGGTACTTTGCACATTAATCTGATTGCATGTTGCTGTTTGAGAAGTAAAGGTTCAATGCTACTGAAATAAACACTTCTCCAGCAACTTAACCCATATTACCATTTTGATTTAAATAACCTATCATATAACAATTTGAGAACACGCTTAGAACAAAACTGACTTAAATTAAACATTTGGCATATCACTTTATTTAAATAATATTGAGATAAAAAATATGTTCTTTCCAATTAAGTTTAGAAACCATAAAAACACCTAAATTTTGAAATTTATGGACATTGTTAATTAAAAAACTGTACATACATAACTTCGCTCTGAATTAAGGATACTACTGTGAAAACAATTATTATTACACAAAGGAATATTAGTACAAAACGGAGAGTGGAATTGAAAAGATATGTTGTTTAAGTTGTCATTAAAATAATTTTTTTTTTTTTTTTTTTTTTTTTTACGAGGGAATGGAACGCTCGAAAGCCACCCATTAAAACTGTGCGGTATTTCGTTGAGTAGTGTGCGATTTTAACGCACCAAAACCACACCCTTTTTGAACCAAACTTTAGGAAGGAACCTGTGATACAAATGTACAGTTTGGTTACAGGGATGGGCTATGCAAGGAATTTTAGGATTGTCGGAGGATATTTGGGAATTTTGGATTATGGTGGATGGGGAAAATTTGGAGGGATATTTAGGAGAAAGATGTTAATATTCTTCTTAAATTTATTTAAGTCGTACACATACGAATTACCAACTTTAGGAAACACATTGGACGGAATGTGATTCCATAATCTCGACATGCGCATAACAAACGAATTTCCATAAGCCGTGTTTCGCCATCTTAACAATTCGACGCAGTAGGGATGAGCATCTCCTTGTTTCACGTTGGAAAACTTTGAGTGGAGGCATTAATTGTTTTATTTCTTTAGAACAGGTGTTCGTCCCCACTAGGTATCTATAAAACAGGGTAAGTGACCAGACTGTGCGCCGATGACTAATTGGAGTGAGCGTTGAGGTAACACTGGGATCATTTATAAGACGAATAGCTCTGTTTTGCACTTTAACAAAATATCCTAGCGCTGATTGGAGTGCACCAGCCCAGATATGTGCATTATACTCCATTTTTGGTCCAATATATGTTTTATAGATATTGAGGAGATCTAATGGAGAGAAGTAAGTTTTACAGCGATATAAAAAACCCAAACACTTAGCTGCATCTTTAGCTGTACCAAAAATGTTATTTGACCAAGTCTCGTTTAACTCGATGCCCAAAATATTTAAATCTGTTGAGTGCTGCAAAGCGTCTCCCTGAAAAATCAAGTTGGGAATGGAAGTTGCTATTTTTCGCGAGATGAGACAGCATTGGGTTTTCTTCGTGTTGAATTGAACACGATTATTTCCACCCCATTTGTGAATTTTTGCTAAATCGTTATGTTTGCTAAATCGTTATTTAGCTCACTGATGATTAATGTTACAGCGGCTATGAAATTCATAGGAAGCTACAAGGGTGCTGTCATCTGCGAAACTGTGAATTGGATTGAAAGTTAAACATAGAAGATCATTAATGAATATTAAGAGAGGGTGGGAGAAAAAACAGTCCTTGAGGGACACCAGCGTTTAGTTTAAATTTGTCAAATGATAAACCATCGACCAGAACTCGAATCGTACGATTCGAAAGGAAATCTCCAATCCATTTGAGAAAGACTCTAGAGGGATCGCTTTTTTTTTTTTTTGGAATTGGAAAAACGTGCGCAATCTTCCACTGAGCAAGATGAATACCCGAAGTAAAGGATAAATAGAAAAGGTTGCGTAGAGGTTTTGAAATGGTAGAGTAAGTTTTTGCTTGATTTGCTATTCTTAGGCATATGTAAGAATTTGCGTTTCAACCCTCGGTTGAATAAGAATTTTTGCATATTAATAACTCTTCTACATCTGTTGCGAACCACGATATAGTTGGCCCTGTCAAACTCCAACCCGCTATTCCGGTATTGCTTAAAAGCCTCCTCCTTTTTACGAATGGCTTCTTTGCAAGTGCGATTCAACCATGCTCTGGATTCTCGTTTAATACTTTTCATGGAGTGAGGAATATACAACCTCATTCCAAATAAAATTGTTTCATTAATCGCATTTGCAGCGAAGTTGACATTTTTACCGCGGAAGCACAATGACCAGTCGAATGCTTTGAAAAAATTGTTTAATCCCTCCCAGTTAGCACGACTATATTGCCATACTAATTTTTTGGGAGGAATTCTTCGACTGGCTAATATGCTTACCGGGAAGCTTGTGGTTACCAGGCAGTGGTCGGAGCCCCCCAGGGACAACCAACTGAAACTACATATTTTTCAGGGTGAGTGGTTAAAAACAGATCCAAGAGGTGACCCTCTTGATCAGCTCGGTCGGGGTTGATCAAGAGGGTCACCAGTCTTTGTTGTGTACGTTGAAATCCTCTGCCAGAACAATTTCGGTTTGTGGACATGATCCCAAAATTTCATTGATCTGGTTTGAAAGATTGTCAATTTCCACAGCAGTTTCTTGTTCATTTTAATTGGGTGATCTGTATAAAAAACAGAAATTTATTACATGGTTTTCAACGATAATTTTAACCCAAATATAATGGAAGGTTGGGCTAGAAAGTTTATATTTATCTAGGGTGTTGAAAGCAATGTCATTTTTAATGTAAATCGCGATTCCTCTTTTGGGTACGAAGTGTGAAACAAGTGAGTAGCCAATAATATTAAAATTATCATTTTGTCCACTGACTTGTGTTTCACCAAGGGCTAAAATTGCTGGTTTTGTGGAATTAAGATGACATTCTACGGCATGAAAATTAGCTTGTAGGCCCCGAATATTACAAAAATTAACTCGAAAATTGGCAATTTTTAATAACAATTATTAAAAATTGAGAAAAGAAAAAAAAAAAAACACAAATAATAATAAAACGTATAAAATTTAAAATTTAATTATATTATAGTTTAGGTTACATATTGTATGTGTACGATTCATACAACCGAACAAGTTATCACCGTTTATAAAAACAAAAGTATTGCTAACAATATTTACAAAATACCATCAACAATACCCCTATTTTATTCTGCTATGAGTGAACAATCGGTTTATAACACCATTCAACAGTTTTTAACTAGACCTTATTGAACTTAGTTACAACCAAAAAACTCACACAGCAAAATCTACGTGCAAGTAAAAATACGCACGTATAAATTCAGTTTTTCTACTTATAATTAAATGGTGATTATTAAACCATTTTCTTATGATTAACAGCTGAAACTAAGCTTAAAGAGGAATCATTTGCATAAGACAGAGCAGTGTCATCTGCGAAAGCAGTTAATTTACCTTTAAAAGGCTGAGCGAAGATCGAATTTATGTAAATCAAAAATTGGAGGTGACCTAGAACAGAGCCTATTTTAGAGACCAAATTTGAACTAACCAAATTTTTTATTTTTACTTTTTGATTTCTATTCATAATATATACCTAACCATTTGTGAATAAAACTATAAACCCAGCTCCATACAACTTATCCAATAATATCTTATGGTCAACCATGTCAAAAGCTTTTGTGATATCAATGAATAAAGCTCCAGAAAATTGATTTTTGTTAACTGATTAACAAATTTCTTGACATAGTTTTAATAAATTCTTCAATAGATTTATTGCTGCGAAAACCAAATTTACAGTCACTAAGAAACTCAGATTTCTCTAAAAGGAGACAATTCAAGTTTTCATTATTTTTCAAAAAAATTTTGAGAAAGCAGATAAAATATAAATTGGCCTATAATTATTTACAGAACTGGCAACTAATTTTTTAAATAAGGAAATTATGTAAACTGCATGTTTTAATGTCGCAGGAAAAATACCTTCCTGAATACTAGAGTTAAATAAAAAACAGAGTGTATCAGCTATTTGGAAAGCAATATTTTTTAGCAGTTTACTAGGAATTTTGTCCGGTACACATGAGCTGGATGGTTTAAGTGATACTATGACCTTATAAATTTCAAAGGAAGAAAACTCATGAAATACAAAACTATGTGAACAAACTGGCTCCTGACAAACTGGTTCAAAACATTATTACAGATACAAGTTGGTATAGTATTATTTGTATCACTACTGAACTGTTTGTTTATAGTAGTAAAGAATTTATCTAATCTAATATATAAACGAGAAAATTTGTTTGTTTGTTTGTTTGTCCAGGATTCACGTGAAACCCACTGGTCCGATTGTCACAAAATTTTAAAGGAATAATTCTGAGAGCCCGGGGTTGACAAAGGCTATGTCCATTTTTATAAGTCAACAGGTTGTGGCTCCAGAGCCGTTTTAAGCTTCTTCGTTTTTTGGTTGTCGAAGCAAAACGATTTAACCGATTGACTTGAAATTTTACACAAATGTTCCCCTTAGCAACCGGAATTAGGTGTTTCAATTTGGTTGGAATAAATCAATCCATTTCGCCCTGGCTGGCTTCCAAAAAATTTTGTGTTCCCGATTTGTGTCCAATTTTACAGGGTGATTTTGTAGTCGAAAAGAGAGGCTGACACAAATTTTTGTTGAGTTCGGATAATCTGTTTGGGCACGAGGGTGCAATGAAGCTTTTTCAATGTTTTTGATGTCGAGTCAAAACGGTTTGACCGATGGACTTGAAATTTTGCACAAATGTTCCTCTTAGCAACTGGAATTATTTATATAAGTTTGCTTCGAATAAATTAACCCATTTCGCCCGGCGGGCTTCCAAAACATTTTGTGTTTCTGATTTGTGTCCAATATTAAGGGTGATTTTGCAGTCGAAAAGAGAGACTGACACAAATTTCTGTTGATTTCAGTTAACCTATTTGGACACGAGGGCGCAATGAAGCTTTTTCAATGTTTTTAATGTCGAGTCAAAACGGTTTGACCAATTGACTTGAAATTTTCCACAAATGTTCCTCTTAGCAACCGGAATTAGTTTTATAAATTTGGATGGAATGAATTAACCCATTGCGGCCTAGCGGGCTACCAAAAAATTTTGTGTTTCCGATTTGTGTCCGATTTTCAGGTTGATTTTGCAGTCTAAAAGAGAGGTTCCAAAATTTTTATTTAAGTTCGATCTATAAATTTTATTTGCTTTTCCCACAACGACGCCTTTATTTGCTTAAAAGATTAAAAGAATTTTATTGAAAATTTTGTACCAGCATTTTATAAAAACCCACAGCGTAAATTTGGTTTTGACCTGTTTACGCGTTTTGAACGAAAATTCACTGAAATATTCAATATTTTGGTATTAACGCAAGTTAACCTTTATTTTAAAAGCTCACTTAATTAATAAGACTATTTTTTTGCTCTCAATAAATAGTCTCAAATAGTGCAAAAGCTAAATGAGATAATATTAATAATAATAAAAATAAAGCTTATAAAAATCATAATATAATAATATCTTCAAATTTAAATAACGTAACGTTTTCCTTCTCTACATTTTTTCGTAAGTCTTTGTTTTTTAACTTTTTTGCAGTTGTGGTTTTTTAAAAATAGATTTCAGTGTCAAATTGCAGTTTCTCACAGTTTTTCCAAGAAAAAAGCCTACATTACTCTCATAAAATCATAAACAAACGAGGAAAAGCGTAGTAAAATTTTCACGTAAGTACAAAACTAAATATAAGTTGAAAACCACATTTTTAAACATTTTCTAAACCATTGATTATATTTTATTCAAAGGCTGGCAATTCAAGTAAATTGCTATTTACTTAGTATAATGATATAATGGCAAATTTAGTATACCCTTTTGACGTCTCAATGGAGCTTTAATTTAAGTTGATGTTATTCAAAAAAGTTAACACAAGAATGGTGTACATGTTAAGTTTTAAATGTAATAAAGCAATTTTTTAAAACGAGTTTTTTAGGCATTTTTCAAAAATTTTTTCAAATTTCACTTGAAACTTTTCATAATTATTAAATAATAACAATAAAAATTCAAGCAGCACCAAATTGTCAAGAAGCAAAAAAAAAAGTATTGAAAAATTAGAGATAATCGTTAACACTGTTTTGCAAACTGTTTTTTAAAGTTTTTATTTCGCAATCGGTTAAAAGAACTCGACAAAACAATTTTTTTGAACAATTCCCCTATTCAAAGAAGTTTTACCTACTTACAAAAAATGTACGTAATTTACTTACAAAAAGTTTTTTTTGAATAATCGTAGGAATGATAAGTATATGCATGTACGCATACAAAATTTATATTCAAATGGTCAAACCGTTTCTGCTTAAGAGTAAAGTAATGAAAAAATCCGTAAAAAGCTGCTGTGCCACAATGGGTTAACGGAACTCAACAAACCTGTTTTTGAAACTTTCACCAAGCAATATTTCGCAAAATTGGACGTAATATCCATTCCAAATCTTTTTTTGAAAAAATTGTCGGGCGGCAAGGGGTTAACAAATTCCAAGTCTGTTAATAGAGTGAACTCCATTGTCAAAGAGCAACACATATACAAAATTTGAAGTCAATCGGTTAAACAATTTCTAATTTATAGCAAAGTAACGAAAAAACTTATAAAAAGCTGTTGGGCCGCAACGGGTTTGCGGTACTCAACAATATTTTTTGAGGCTTTCTTTTTAACCAAAGCAGTACTTCCAAAAAATGGCCGAAACTTGCTTTTTTGCAATTTGCACACTTCCGGGAAACGCCGGGTAAATCTGCTAGTCTTATCTAATATATAAAGAAGAAAATTTGATTGTTTGTTTGTCCAGGGTTCACGTGAAAACCACTGGTCCGATTGTACCAAAATTTTAGAGGAATAATTCAGAGAATGGTTTCGCAGCCAAAAAGAGAGGCTGACACATATTTTAGTTGAGTTCGGGTAACCCGTTTGGGCACGAGGGCGCAATGAAGCTTTTTCAATGTTTTTGATGTCGAGTCAAAACAGTTTGACCGATGTACTTGAAATTTTGCACAAATGTTCCTCTTAGCAACCGGAATTAGTTGTATAATTTGGTTGAAATAAATAACCCATTTTGGCCTGGCGGGCTTGCAAAAAATTTTGTGTTTCTGACTGACACAAATTTTTGTTGAGTTCGGTTATTCCGTTTGGGCACGAGAGCGCAATAAAGCTTTTTCAATGTTTTTGATGACGAGTCAAAACGGTTTGACCGATTGACTTGAAATTATGCACAAATGTCCCTCTTAGCAAAAGCAATTAGTTGTATAAATTTGGATAGAATGAATTAACCCATTTCGGCCTGGCGGGCTTCCAAAAAATTTTGTGTTTCCGATTTGTGTCTAATTATGCAGGTTGATTTTGCATTCTAAAAGAGAGGTTGAAAAAATTTTTAGTTAAGTTCGATTAACCAGTTTTCCACGATGACGCCCTGAAGTTTTCTATAAATTTTATTTGCTTAAAAGATTAAAAGAATTTTATTGCAAATTTTGTACCAGCATTTTAATTATAAAAACCCACAGGGTTAATTTGGTTTTGACCTTTTTACGCGTTTTGAACAAAGATTTAATGAAATTTTCGAATTTTTGGTATTAACCCAAGTTAATCTTTATTCCAAAAGCTCACTTAATTAATAAGACAAATTTTTTGCTCTCCTTAAATAGTCTCAAATAGTGTTTTGCTAAATGAGATAACATTAATAATAATAAAAATAAAGCTAATAAAGGATCCGAAAAATAATACCTTTAAATTTAAATAACATAACATTTTCCTTCTCTACATTTTTCCGTAAGTCTTTGTTTTTTATCAACTTTGCAGTTGTTGTTTTTAAAAATAGATTTCAGTGTAAAATTGCAGTTTTCTTCAAATAAAATCTAAAAATTTTTTGTTTTCGTATATATTATCCTTAAATACATAGTATTTTAAAATAGTTTTAAAATCATAAAAAAACGAGGAAGAGCGTAGTAGAACTTACAGGTAAGTACAAAACAAAATATAAGTTGAAAAGCAGATTTTTAAACCTTTTCTAAACCATCGACTATATTTTATTCAAACGTTGGCAATTCAAGAAAACTACTATTGACATAGTATAATGATATAATGGCAAATTTAGTATACCTTTTTGAACTATTATAGCCAAACGGGTATAATAATACTTATATGTAAACGACCTATTACCCAGCGCGCGTTGCCCCGCCACTCAATGGAGTTTTAATTTAAGTGGTTGTTATTGAAAAAGGTTAAGACAAAAATTACAAATGGTGTACATGTTAATTTCAAAATGTAATAAATAGATTTTTTAAAACGCTTTTTTTAGAATTATTCTTGCAATTTTTCAACAAGTTTTTTAAATTTCACTTGAAACTCTTCACAGTTATTTAATAATAATAAAAATAAAATTTTTAATTCAGTTCAACTCTATCGTCAAGCAGCACCAAACTGTCAAGAAGCACCACGTATAGAAAAATTAGAGATAATCGTTCAAACTGTTTTGCAAAATGTTTTTTTAAAGTTTTTGTTTGAAATTTAAAAACATTTTTATAAACATTCCCCTAATTCAAACAAATTTTACCTACTTTCAAAAGTAAGAGGTAATTTAGTTACAAGTTTTCTTTTGAACAGTCGTCAGATAGGCATGGGTTAACAAATTCCAAAAAGTCTGTTAATAGCGTGAACTCCATTCTCAAAGAGAAACATATATACAGAATTTGTAGTCAATAGGTTAAACCATTTCTAATTTATAGCAAAATAACGAAAAAACCTATAAAAAGCTGTTGGGCCACAATGGGTTAACGAACTCTACCAATATTATGTTGAGGCTTTCTTTTTAACCAAAGTAGTACTTCAAAAAATTGGCCGAAACTTCCTTTTTGTCAAATTGCGTGCTCCCGGGCAGCTCCGGGTAAATCTGCTAGTCTAATACATAAAGAAGTAAATTTGTTTGTTTGTTTGTTTGTCCAGGGTTCACGTTAACACCACTGGTCCGATTGTCACAAAATTTTAAAGGAACAATTCGGAGAGCCCGGGGGTGACATAGGCTATATCACATTTTTAAAAGTCAACAGGTTTCGGCTCCAGAGCCGTTTTAAGCTTTTTCGTTTTTTTAATGTCGAGTCAAAACGGTTTGACAGATTGACTTGAAATTTTGCACAAATCTTCCCCTTATCAACCGAAATTATTTGTATAACTTTGGTTGGAATAAATCAATCCATTTCCGCCCGACAGGTTTCCAAAAAATTATGTGTTTCCGATTTGTGTCCAATTTCTCAGAATGGTTTCGCAGCCAAAAAGAGAGGCTGACACAAATTTTGGTTGAGTTCGGGTAACCTGTTTGGGCACGAGGACGCAATGAAGCTTTTTCAATATTTTTGATGTCGAGTAAAAACAGTTTGACCGATGGACTTGAAATTTTGCACAAATGTTCCTCCTAATATCCGGAATTAGTTGT
The DNA here is from genome assembly GCA_963082915.1 of Dolichopus griseipennis. NCBI lineage: Eukaryota > Metazoa > Arthropoda > Insecta > Diptera > Dolichopodidae > Dolichopus > Dolichopus griseipennis. Next base: position 282,381,565 of record OY720441.1, read on the forward strand.
AAAAATTTGGTTGAAATAAATAACCCATTTTAGCCTGGCGGGCTTGCAAAAAATTTTGTGTTTCTGGCTGACACAAATTTTTGTTGAGTCCATTTATTCCGTTTGGGCACGAGTGCGCAATAAAGCTTTTTCAATGTTTTTGATGACGAGTCAAAACAGTTTGACCGATTGACTTGAAATTATGCACAAATGTCCCTCTTAGCAACCGCAATTAGTTGTATAAATTTGGTTGGAATAAATTAACCCATTTCGGCCTGGCGGGCATCCAAAAAATTTTGTGTTTCCGATTTGTGTATAATTATACAGGTTGATTTTGCAGTCTAAAAGAGAGACTGCAAAAATTTTTAGTTAAGTTCGATTAACCAGTTTTCCACGATGACGCCCTGAAGTTTTCTATAAATTTTATTTGCTTAAAAGATTAAAAGAATTTTATTGTAAATTTTGTAGCAGCATTTTAATTTACGCGTTTTGAACAAAAATTTAATGAAATTCTCAAATTTTTGGTATTAACCCAAGTTAATCTTTATTCCAAAAGCTCACTTAATTAATAAGACAAATTTTTTGCTCTCCTTAAATAGTCTCAAATAGTGTTTTGCTAAATGAGATAACATTAATAATAATAAAAATAAAGCTAATAAAGGATCCGAAAAATAATACCTTTAAATTTAAATAACATAACATTTTCCTTCTCTACATTTTTCCGTAAGTCTTTGTTTTTTATCAACTTTGCAGTTGTTGTTTTTAAAAATAGATTTCAGTGTAAAATTGCAGTTTTCTTCAAATAAAATCTAAAAATTTTTTGTTTTCGTATATATTATCCTTAAAAGAAGCCTACATTTCTCTCGTAAAATCATAAAAAAACGAGGAAGAGCGTAGTAGAACTTACAGGTAAGTACAAAACAAAATTTAAGTTGAAATGCAGATTTTTAAACCTTTTCTAAACCATCGACTATATTTTATTCAAACGTTGGCAATTTAAGAAAACTTCTATTAACATAGTATAATGATATAATGGCAAATTTAGTATACCTTTTTGAACTATTATAGCCAAACGGGTATAATAATACTTATATGTAAACGACCTATTACCCAGCGCGCGTTGCCCCGCCACTCAATGTAGTTTTAATTTAAGTGGTTGTTATTGAAAAAGGTTAACACAAAAATTACAAATGGTGTACATGTTAATTTCAAAATGTAATAAATAGATTTTTTAAAACGCTTTTTTTTATAATTATTCTTGCAATTTTTCAACAAGTTTTTTAAATTTCACTTGAAACTCTTCATAATTATTAAATAATAATAAAAATAAAAATTTTAATTCACTTCAACTCTATCGTCAAGCAACACCAAACTGTCAAGAAGCACCACGTATAGAAAAATTAGAGATAATCGTTCAAACTGTTTTGCAAAATGTTTTTTTAAAGTTTTTGTTTGAAATTTAAAAACATTTTTATAAACATTCCCCTAATTCAAACAAATTTTACCTACTTTCAAAAGTAAGAGGTAATTTAGTTACAAGTTTTCTTTTGAACAGTCGTCAGATAGGCATGGGTTAACAAATTCCAAAAAGTCTGTTAATAGCGTGAACTCCATTCCCAAAGAGAAACATATATACAAAATTTGTAGTCAATAGGTTAAACCATTTCTAATTTATAGCAAAATAACGAAAAAACCTATAAAAAGCTGTTGGGCCACAATGGGTTAACGAACTCTACCAATATTATGTTGAGGCTTTCTTTTTAACCAAAGTAGTACTTCAAAAAATTGGCCGAAACTTCCTTTTTGTCAAATTGCGTGCTCCCGGGCAGCTCCGGGTAAATCTGCTAGTCTAATACATAAAGAAGTAAATTTGTTTGTTTGTTTTTTTGTCCAGGGTTCACGTTAAAACCACTGGTCCGATTGTCACAAAATTTTAAAGGAACAATTCGGAGAGCCCGGGGGTGACATAGGCTATATCACATTTTTAAAAGTCAACAGGTTTCGGCTCCAGAGCCGTTTTAAGCTTTTTCGTTTTTTTAATGTCGAGTCAAAACGGTTTGACAGATTGACTTGAAATTTTGCACAAATCTTCCCCTTATCAACCGAAATTATTTGTATAACTTTGGTTGGAATAAATCAATCCATTTCCGCCCGACAGGTTTCCAAAAAATTATGTGTTTCCGATTTGTGTCCAATTTCTCAGAATGGTTTCGCAGCCAAAAAGAGAGGCTGACACAAATTTTGGTTGAGTTCGGGTAACCCGTTTGGGCACGAGGACGCAATGAAGCTTTTTCAATATTTTTGATGTCGAGTAAAAACAGTTTGACCGATGGACTTGAAATTTTGCACAAATGTTCCTCTTAATATCCGGAATTAGTTGTAAAAATTTGGTTGAAATAAATAACCCATTTTAGCCTGGCGGGCTTGCAAAAAATTTTGTGTTTCTGGCTGACACAAATTTTTGTTGAGTCCATTTATTCCGTTTGGGCACGAGTGCGCAATAAAGCTTTTTCAATGTTTTTGATGACGAGTCAAAACAGTTTGACCGATTGACTTGAAATTATGCACAAATGTCCCTCTTAGCAACCGCAATTAGTTGTATAAATTTGGTTTGAATAAATTAACCCATTTCGGCCTGGCGGGCTTCCAAAAAATTTTGTGTTTCCGATTTGTGTCTAATTATACAGGTTGATTTTGCAGTCTAAAAGAGAGACTGCAAAAATTTTTAGTTAAGTTCGATTAACCAGTTTTCCACGATGACGCCCTGAAGTTTTCTATAAATTTTATTTGCTTAAAAGATTAAAAGAATTTTATTGTAAATTTTGTAGCAGCATTTTAATTTACGCGTTTTGAACAAAAATTTAATGAAATTCTCAAATTTTTGGTATTAACCCAAGTTAATCTTTATTCCAAAAGCTCACTTAATTAATAAGACAAATTTTTTTGCTCTCCTTAAATAGTCTCAAATAGTGTTTTGCTAAATGAGATAAAATTAATAATAATAAAAATAAAGCTAATAAAGGATACGAAAAATAATACCTTTAAATTTAAATAACATAACATTTTCCTTCTCTACATTTTTCCGTAAGTCTTTGTTTTTTATCAACTTTGCAGTTGTTGTTTTTAAAAATAGATTTCAGTGTAAAATTGCAGTTTTCTTCAAATAAAATCTAAAAATTTTTTGTTTTCGTATATATTATCCTTAAAAGAAGCCTACATTTCTCTCGTAAAATCATAAAAAAACGAGGAAGAGCGTATTAGAACTTACAGGTAAGTACAAAACAAAATTTAAGTTGAAAAGCAGATTTTTAAACCTTTTCTAAACCATCGACTATATTTTATTCAAACGTTGGCAATTTAAGAAAACTACTATTGACATAGTATAATGATATAACGGCAAATTTAGTATACCTTTTTGAACTATTATAGCCAAACGGGTATAATAATACTTATATGTAAACGACCTATTACCCAGCGCGCGTTGCTCCGCCACTCAATGGAATTTAAGTGGTTGTTATTGAAAAAGGTTAACACAAAAATTACAAATGGTGTACATGTTAATTTCAAAATGTAATAAATAGATTTTTTAAAACGCTTTTTTTATAATTATTCTTGCAATTTTTCAACAAGTTTTTTAAATTTCACTTGAAACTCTTCATAATTATTAAATAATAATAAAAATAAAAATTTTAATTCACTTCAACTCTATCGTCAAGCAGCACCAAACTGTCAAGAAGCACCACGTATAGAAAAATTAGAGATAATCGTTCAAACTGTTTTGCAAAATGTTTTTTTAAAGTTTTTTTTTAAAATTTAAAAACATTTTTATAAACATTCCCCTAATTCAAACAAATTTTACCTACTTTCAAAAATAAGAGGTAATTTAGTTACAAGTTTTCTTTTGAACAGTCGTCAGATGGGCATGGGTTAACAAATTCCAAGTATGGTAATACCATGAACTCCATTCCCAAAGAGAAACATATATAGAAAATTTGAAGTCAATAGGTTAAACCATTTCTAATTTATAGCAAAGTGACGAAAAAACCTATAAAAAGTTGTTGAGCCACAATTGGTTAACGGAACTTTACAAATATTATGTTGAGGCTTTCTTTTTAACCAAAGTAGTACTTCAAAAAATTGGCCGAAACTTCCTTTTTGTCAATTTGCGCGCTCCCGGGCAACGCCGGGTAAATCTGCTAGTTAAATAAATTAGCACAATCAACAGAGTCAGTTATATTTTTGTTATCCACAGTTAACACAATATCATTATGTGAATTATTTCTATTTAATATTTTATTTACGAAATTCCATTCTAATTTTGAATTGCCAATGTTATGAGCGAAATTATGACGATAGTAATTATTTTCAGTAGCTGATATTTCCATTTTTAATTCAGATTAAATTTTTTTTAAAATATTTTTTTAACCTAGCAAGTTGCAAAAAATTTATAATCTTGTAGGTATATTAAAATCAGAAAATTCAAAACTATAAATCCAGATTTCAGATAAGAATATAATGTCCGGTAAGTGATTTAGTGACGATAAATGAGAATACAACCTATCAACATTTTTTCTTAGGCTTCGAATATTTTGATGAGATATAACAAAACCTTTACATATATTAAAATATTATCATTATTAATACAAAAACAATATTTAAAATTAGAATCAAAAGAGCCACTATATATCTAATCTATATATATAAAAGCGAAAGTTTGTTTTTTTGTATGTTACGAATAGACTCTTAAACTGCCGAGCCGATTCTCATGAAAATTTTTATATAGGAGTTTTTGGGTACGGAAAGAAATCTTGGGCTAATTTTGCTCTAACGGACCGCCAAGTTGGGACTGTGTTGTAAGTATTTAAACTTTTTTGTTCTAAAATGAAAACGGTTTGGCCAATTGTATACGCGATGTATACGTGATGCTCCTTGAGAATTGAGTTGACACTATTAGCAGTTTTGGAATTTGTTAACCCATGTCGGCCCCACGGTTGGTCAAAAAAAATTCTGGGTCCAAATTTTGTCCGATTTTACGAAATACTGCTTTGGCTAAAGAAAGCCTCAAAAAAAATTTTGTGAGTTCCATTAACCCGAGTTCCATTGCGGCCCAACAGTTTTTTATAGGTTTTTTCAATACTATACTCAAAATTAGAAACAGTTCGATCGATTTTCTTCAAATTTTGTATACATGTTCTTCTGTGAGAATTGAGTTGACACTATTAACAGATTTGGAATTTGTTAACCCATGCAAACTCGATGGTTAGTCAAAAAAAATTTTAGAAGCAAATATAGTCCAATTTTGAGAAATACTACTTTTAGCCAGAAAGCCAAAAAAAAAGTTTTGTTGATCTCCGTTAACCCATTGAGGCCCAACGGCTTTTGATAGGTTTATTTGTTACTTAACTCTAAATTAGAAACTAATTGACGGGTTGACTCCAAATTTTGCATGCTTGAAGCACCTTAAAAATGGAGTGAGCCTGTTAGCAGGCTTGGTGTTTGATAACACATGTCGATCCTACGATTGGCCAAAAAAACTTTTTGGAATTAAATTACGTCCAATTTTGAAAAGTAGTTAGTACTGCTTTGAATTCCAGAAAGATTCACAAATTACTAGAATAATCCTAGAAAAATCGTTATTAGCTAGTATTTATATAAAGGCTTATAAAATTTGGTGATTTTTAAGGTAAACTAAAAACGTTAATGCTTTGATTAGTTTTTATCACAACATTTAATAATTCAAATTTGAAAAAATATGTCATGACTATGTCATCCGATTAATTACTTTTCGCAAAATTTTAAATACACAGCTAATAAGGGTTTCAGTTATGAACAACAGAAAATATAAGGTGAAAGGCAGCTCTTCGAAACTCTTCCACTACACCGACCATATTTTATTCAGACGTTGGCCATTAAAGTTAATTACAATTGACAAAATTTAAAACTTGCAGCTTTATCATTTGAAATATGAAATTCTATGGCAATTACTCGAACCCACTGCAGCAGAACAACCAAATTTTGTACAAACTTTGGCCAAATATTTTTTTTTTTAATTTATAAAATATAATAAATAATATATATATATATAAGTTAATTTAATACAATATGTATTGTATTAAAAAATTATTAATAAAAAAAAAAAATTTATTTAAAAAATAAAATAATATCTTTTTAGTTTGAAAATAGATTGAACTTTATTCTTCAAAAATTAATATTATAATGATACAATTTTGTTACAATTCACATTCATTTATATAATTTAATTTTGCTTATCTTTAACTTCCCTATTCTCAAAACCTCAAAATCGTAAACTCAATTTAATTATTTTTTAGTTAATTAGTTCAGAAATGCATTTCCTAATTCTGAAGTTTTGAGAACAAAAAAGAAAAGAAAGAAATCCAAAAGAAATTAATATTAATAAAAATTTAATTCTTTATTTAAAAAATTATAAATCAAAAAAATGTTTATTTAGTCAAAAATTTAACATTAACAAAATTTAACCCAAATGGTCAAAAAGTAGTACAAAACAAAATTAAATAAAAAAATGCTGACTTATAATATTTTAGTTTTATAATATTCAATTAGTAGTATTTTCATTCATTAACAATATAAACAAAATAAAAAGTTAAAACATCGAACTTGAATTATCATTATTACAATTTTTAATAAAAAAAATAATTTATTACCATTTATTGTGAGTAATTTATTAGGGTTTTTTTATTACAATTTATTATGAACAATTTATTACTCAATGGATAACATTACAAAGCAACATTGTATTATTTTAGAGCCGCGTTGGAAAGTGTCGTTAACTCCTCCGCCCTTAAGTTTGAATGACCTCATTCAATAACTCCATTAGTTTTAGATGGAATATTACTGGAGCCTGGTTTTGATTGATATGTTTAACTATAGAATTGTCATTTTCTGATGTTTGACTTCCTTCATTGTTGATAATTAACTTGTTTCTTCGTTTATTTGAAATTAATAAAAGTGCTAATACTACTATTACTATAATAGTAGTAATACTGAAATTAACATATCTGTCTCTTTGTCTATCATTATCAATTAAATTTATTGCTTTGGTGTTATTGATATTTATTTTCTTCAATAACTCCAAAGACAAATGTTCATATATTTTACCGATTATAGAATTTATATATAGCTGGTAGTGGCTTTATCTTGATGACTTCTGCTGATCTAAATTCTTGGTTGTTAACTTTTATTGTAGAATTATTAAATATTAATAGAAATGTCCCAGTAATATTCTGCTTGTTACTATCGATTTCAATTGGTCCCTCGTATTGGTTAAGTAATATAGTTCCTGTTGTTATTTCTTCGATTGTTAAAATATGTTGGTTATTCGTAATGTTACACATTGAATTTTCATACTTTATTAAATTCGGTATACAAGTTGAATTTTCTAAATTTTCTTTATTACATATAGTTATAGAATTGATATTATTACATTTTTTTAAAATTCCAAATATTTTTTCTTTATTAATTAAAATTCTATTAAAATAAATTTGAGTTACAGTACTTTTTCTTTTTACAGGTTTAATTAATATTTCATCAAAAATTTCAAATTTTGTCATAGGTATTTGGATAATATAAAATCATTTTTTTTTAATAATTAAAATTTTTTGCAAAATATTCTAAAACACTAATTGACAAGTTTGAAAAAAATTAAATTTTGAATAACCAAATAATTCAAGTGATAATTGCAAATTTTTTTTTGTTTTTATTTTTTTTTTCTATGGAATTAATTTTTAAATGTGAAAAAAAAAATATCTTGTTAATTAAAATTAATAGAATATTGTGAATAGATTTTTTTTTGAATAATATTATTGTTAATTATTTTGACAATTTGAAATGACATTTATCAATGAAATTATAAATAAATTATAATTTAGAAAATGTCATTCAAACATTTAAATACTGTGAGAACACTTTTTTACAAAATAACTGTAACACTGTGTTTTTTTTTTTTTTTTTTTAAGGAAGAAGTACAGAAGTTTATTTTTATTTTCTTTATTTTTACAACTAGATTTTTCCTCTCAAATTTATTACTTTTAGTTTTAATACTATGAATCAAATTTTTATAGTGTTCTGTAAAGCCTTCGGTATCTGAATTCTCTAATTCTACCTTAGACATTTAAAAAAAAAAAAAATTTTTTCCTGATTGTTATTTGTTATTTTTGATTAATTAGTTTTAATTATGAGAAAAAAAATTTTAGTAGATAGTAATTAATAAAATAAAAAAATTTATAATTAGTATTAAACAATTAATCTATAATTGTAAAAATGCTATTAGTAAATTACAAATTAAAATTTAAATTCTAACTACTAAGTAAAATAAAATAGAAAAAAAATATAAAAATATAACTATTACTAGAGCTCTGTTTACTGCAGGTGTATATTTATTAATCCGGTTTAATATTTTATTTTATTTCTTTTTTTTCTTTTAAAATTTTTTAATATTTAATGTAATATTTTCTTTTGACATCTTTTAATTATATTGGATTCTTCTTTTCTCCATACAGATGTGGATACTTATTTACAAAGATCCAATATATTTTTAAAAATTAAGAAAAAAAAATTTTCAAAATTATGCGATTGTTTTAAAAATAATCTCTCTTTTTTTCTTTTAATATATTATTTTTTGATTATATTTATTATTTTTATTATTATTTTTTTTCAACTTACAGGGTCATTAAGAGGACCGGACTCTGGGTCTGCATGGATGTGTTGTGCCTTTCTACCTTCAGCGGGAACAGGCGGCTGTGACGTGCCTTAATATTTATGACACGTAACTCCGTTTTGCTGTCGCTACTTCGGGGCCTCGTTTCCTCTCCCAACTTGCTGCAGGCTCCAGTCACAAGTAGTGGCAAAAACTTTTTCAAGAAATTTTTCACATCCACTACTACACTTCACACACGATCATTGGCCGGTCCCTGCTCGGGCGCCAGTTAATTTAATACAATATGTATTAAATTAAAATAAAAATAGATTGAACTTTATTCTTCAAAAATTAATATTATAATGATACAATTTTATTACAATTCACATTCATTTATATAATTTAATTTTGCTTATCTTTAACTTCCCTATTCTCAAAACCTCAAAATCGTAAACTCAATTTAATTATTTATTTAGTTAATTAGTTCAGAAATGCATTTCCTAATTCTGAAGTTTTGAGAACAAAAAAGAAAGGAAAGAAATCTAAAAGAAATTAATATTAAAAAAAATTTAATTCTTTATTTAATAAATTGTAAATCAAAAAAATGTTCATTTAGTTAAAAATTGAACATTAACAAAATTTAACCCAAATGGTCAAAAAGTAGTATAAAACAAAATTTAAAAAAAAATGCTGACTTATAATATTTTAGTTTTATAATATTCAATTAGTAGTATTTTCATTCATTAACAATATAAACAAAATAAAAAATTAAAACATTGAACCTGAATTATCATATTACAATTTTTAATAAAAAAAATAATTTATTACAATTTATTGTGAGTAATTTATTAGGGTTTTTTTTATTACAATTTATTATGAACAATTTAATACTCATCGGATAACATTACAAAGCAACATTGTGTTATTTTAGAGCTGCGTTGGAAAGTGTCGTTAACTCATATATATATATTTGTATATATTATACATAATTTTAAGATACTATCTTTATTAATTTCGAAAATATGCGTTAAGGTCTTGGTGGGAAAGGCACTCGAAGCACTACGCCAATTGTTCCCAAATTTCATGAACACAAATAAAATAAGAGGAAACACCTGTGCCCCAAATTTTATGGTTCGATCTTCATTGGTTTCGAAATTATGGTCGTTTAACCTCAATTCAATAAAACGCTTCAAGAACCAGAACCCATTTTCCGTTTTCAACTATAACCAATTCCCGCGGTACTTTCATAAGTAGTAACAAAGAGTTAGAATTTCATTAATATAGAGTCATTAGTTTTGAAGTTATCTTTTGTTTTGGATATATGGAAGTTAACCTTTGAACCGATCAAAAGTTCCAGAACGCGAACCCATGGTCCGATTTCTGGCCATATGCAGTCCTCGCCGTAATTAGTTAGCCCTTGTAACAAATTGGAAAGTTTTATCTCTATTTTAAGTTTCTATTCTATTACTATTCGATGATAAGCTCCAATGGTCTGATCTCTACCGTACGCAATCTCCGCGAAAGTTTCGATACTAGTAACCTACAGTACAAATTTCATCAGGATAGTGTCATTAATTGTTGAGTTAGCTTGATTATGGATATATGTTCGTTAGACGTTAGACAGAACCTATAGGTCGATCTCATCAAATTTCATCAAAATAGCTTCTTTAGTTTTCGATTTATCGTTCCTACGAACGGTAGGAGGGATATCGCTAAATATACTCGGGAAATGCGTTGGAAATAAAAAATTGCAAATCAATTCTTTGATATGTTTTCGTTGTGTAAGACTAATCACGATCAATATTTTTTTTTGTGTAAAAAAATAACAAATTTATATATAATGACAAATCATAATATTTAATCGGCTTATTTTTCTCCATACAAATATAAACATCCTTTTTCCGAGTAAACTATAAGACCAATTTTAATGAAACAACAACCAAAAGAAAGGTTTTTTTTGTTTTCATAGAACAATGATATTTTTTTTCAGAATATTGCGTTTTTTCAGGTGAAAGAAAACCCGTCTTTAATTTAATGAAAATTTGAATTTAACGGTCACGCTATTAAAAGTTAAGGCTTATGACTCTAATATTATGCGCCGACTTTCTGGGTAAAAGTAATTCATTTTTGGTTGTAACTCGCAGCTCAATCAAACTATTATATGCGTCGACTTGTGTCTTTCTTTTTTTGTTTAGTTCAAATGTTCAATGAACAAAGAGATTGAAACTTTTTAAAATTTTTTTTTTGTTTTTGTTTTTTTTTATCTTAAAAAGTGAACGAAAAAAATGAGTTCTTTTCGAAATGAAAACAATACATTTGGTTTATTCAGTAGTTTTCATTTAGAACGAACTCTGTTCAATTTTAATTATAATAAACGTTACACTTTTTGCCAAAGAATTAAATTTTACCTAAAAATGTATTTAAACTTATTATATCTAATAATGTTGCTTGATGATTAATTTAGTAATTTTATATTTATTTTTGATAAAAAAAATCCTAATAACGCATTAAAAATACAATTAAAATTTCATTAGAAGAAAAAGCAGTATACATAGGCTTGAGGATGACACATCCAATAAAATTCTAGGAAATGAGTTTAAAGTGCCCATTTTATAATTAGCACATTCTACAATGTTTAAGTCTTATACTAATTTTTCAAAATTCACAGCATTCTTTTAATACAACATTCTTTTATTACGATGAATATTTTCTGTCTCTTCATGGTCTTATATATGCATTTTTACTGTATGCATTTTTTTTTTTTTTGCTTTAAAAAATTATTTTGCTACTTCGTAAATGTTTGATGATTTTTGTAATGTTTTTTATGCATTTTTTTTTTTTTTGCAAAAAATTATTTTGCTACTTCGTAAATGTTTGATGCTTTTTGCTAAGTTTTTTATGCATTTTTTTTTTTTTTGCTTTAAAAAATTATTTTGTTACTTCGTAAATGTTTGATGCTTTTTGTTAAGTTTTTTAGAACAATAAAATAACCGACTTTTGAAATATATTCTGTAGTTGCCATTACGTTTCAGAGCTGTATAACAAAAGTTGTTATAAAATATGTTTGCAAAAATATTATAACGAAAAATCTTTCTTAAAAAAATAATTTGTAATTTAAATAATTTGTTCCTTAGGGCCTAACCAAAATCAACGCTTTATGGTGTATAATTGCTAACAAAAAATTTTAAATTAGTAGTTAAGTACATGGTATTACATAAGAATAACTTACGGTACCTCGAATTTTTAAAATTTAAACATTGACAAAGCATATAAAAATGTTATTGATTTTTCTTATGTTGTTATTGTTCTAAAAATAAAATATTTTAAAATAATATTGTTTTTAAAAATACCTATATTTTTTTAAAAAATACATTACATATATTCAAAATAATTGAAATACCTATAATATGTTTGCAGAAACCAAAAAAATACATTTCTTAAGAAAAAATATGTGTTCTTTAGGGATCAACCAGAATAAATGCTTACGGCGTGCAGTTTCTGTCAAAAAAATTTGAAATAAGTAGGTATGTTATGTACTGTATTTTGGAATTTAAAATTTTAAAATTTGACAAAGCGTATAAAAATATTGTAATTGTTTTTCTGATGTTGCTACGATCAAGTTTTCAAAATAAAATATTTTAAAATAATATTTTTTTTTTAAAAAAACATACATTCAAAATAATTGAAAACACCTATAACATGTTCGCAAAAAAAAACTAAAAAATAATCTTCAACTTAAATAAAAGTTGAGGTATAATTTCTGTCAAAAAATTTACAAATAAATAGGCACATGAATTTACATGAGGGCAACCAAAATACGCTTAATGTGATTTACTGTAATCGGATTTTTAAAATTTACAAATTGACAAATGGTTTTTGGTTTTTCTTATATTTCTAAGATTATGTTTTAAAAAATATCTTATATTGAAAAAAATTCAAAATATACCTATTATATGAAATTAATAAAATTTTTTTTACTAAATTAAAACATTCAAATAAATATTTTTGTGTGTACGCGAGTTACATATTTGTAAAACTCTATTCCCACGAAAATAACAGACAGTACGTCAGCAATTCCTGTTATTTCGAAATAAATTAAAAACAAAAGTTTCATATTTCAATATGCGAAAATAAAATTAATTATTTTCCCATAATAACAAAATTACGCAATTGCTCAGAATACACCAAAATTATTAACTTTAAAATAAAATTGTGTAAATTGCTGAATATTCAATTTCTAATATATAAATATCTGTACATTTTTTAATTAAGTGAAGTCTCGATTAAGTTTTAATGCCGTAATAATAAAATAATTTTTAAACTTAAATAAATTGTGTTTTTACTTAAAAAAAGAAAATAAAAGTGGTTATTATTTTTTTTTATATTTGAAAAGCAAATACAAAAGTGGCGTAGTCGGTAGGATAATTCAAATATTAATTATCCAGTGATACGAATCGCAAAATAAATTAAATTGTTCATAGTGTAAAATTAAATACAAACTCTTTAATACACACTAAACAATTAATAAAAATAAAAATAACTACAATAATAAATTAAATTGTTCATAGTGCAAAATTAAAAACATTTTAATACACACTAAACAATTAATAAAATTAAATATAAAAGTGTTCATGGTATGAAATAAAATTAAACATTTTATAAACACTAAACAAAAAAATAAAAATCAAACAATTTATGAAAAGTGATAAAAGATCTTTGAAATTCGACAAAAACAGACAACAAAATATGGAACATCAAAACGAGACCGTAAATATCGAAGTTGTACAACAATTAAAGAAATGTCACAGGAAACTTTGCTAGACCGAATATATAATGAAAATGACATGTCTAAAGTAATAGAAATTATGAATATTAGAAGATATGAAGATTCTTATATAAGGCAGGAATTTAAGAAAACAAACATAAATAATAATAATTTCAAAAATAATTATAAAAACAACTATAAAAATAATGAAAAAAATTTTAAAAATTCAAAAAATTATTCAAATTTCGGAAATAAAAATGGCAGTAATAATCAGTCCTTTAATCGAAATAAAAATTTTAGTAGTAACAGGGATAATTTTCATAATAGGGATAATTTTAATAATAGGGATAATTTTAGTAACAGGGATAATTTTAATAATAAGAATAGTTATCAACCCCATAGATTCTATACAAAGTCAGGAAACTCTAGACAGTACTCGGGCCAAAATCGCCAAGAACAGAGCTACGCTAGACAAAGACAAATAGAAGAAATGGAAGTTCAAAATATTCAAACAAAATATTCTGAAAATGAAAATGAGTGTAATAACTTAACTTTTTTTCTAAATTAGCCTCGGAAGAACTACCCATTATTAATGTAACAATTAAATATCAAAAATTTTTAGCCCTTATTGATACAGGTGCTAACTTTAGTATTATAGACGACCATCTCTATGGTATTCATATAAAAAAATTAAAATAAAACCAATCCCTTTTTCAACAATAAATAGCAAAGATCAAATTAATTTTGAAATTCATACGGTAACACCACTAGAATTTCATGCTCCATCTAATGCACTAATACGATGAAAAGTAAAAAAAACTACCTAACCGAAAATACCAAATTATAATAGGTGCAGATCTATTAAAAACTTTAGATAGTATCATAGATTTCGAAAGAGGAATAATTACTCTAAACAGACAAAATATAAAATTTGTTAATACACCGTATCAATTTAATGAAATATGCATGTTAAAGATAATAGACCCAAAAATAAATTTATTAAAGTTAGATCATCTAAATTCAGAAGAGATGTCAGAAATAAAAAAATTAGTAAAACGATTCAGTAATCTGTTTTTTAAAGAAGGGGATAAGTTAACCAAAACAACTGAAATTCAACACGAAATAGTGTAAAACCAAAACAACTGAAATTCAACGACAGAGCAGTCAATTAATTCAAAGTTATATAGATATCCGTCAAAACACGAGGAAGAAGTCAGAAAACAAGTTAAAGAAATGGAAGAACAGGGAATTATTCGAAAGAGTAATTCAAGGTATTCAAGCCCGTTGATATTCGTACCAAAGAAAACAGATAATTCAGGTCAAAAGAAATTTAGGATTGTGATATATTGCAGACGATTAAACGACGTAACAGTGGACGACAAATTCCCATTACCGAACATTGACTCTATTTTAGACAAACTGGGAAAAGCACAGTACTTTACAACATTAGATTTGGCAAAGGGTTACCACCAAATTTCTATAAGGGAAGAAGACAGAAAAAAAAACAGCTTTCGTGACACCACATGGACTGTATGAATTTAATAGAATGCCGTTTGGTCTAAAGAACGCACCAGCGACATTCCAACGGTTAATGAAAGAAATATTAAGAGAATATATAAATAAGGTCTGTGTATTATATCTAGACGATATACTAATATTCAGTACCTCTCTCAAAGAACATATGAAAGCAATCTATAGTATTTTCAAAGTATTAGAAGAAAAAAATTTGAAAATTCAAATAGACAAATGTAATTTCATGAAAAAAGAGACTGAGTTCTTAGGGCACATATTAACAAAAGACGGTTTAAAACCTAATCCCAATAAAATAAAAACAAAAGAAAATCTAGAACTACCAAAAACTCAAAAACATATTAAAAGTTTTTTAGGAATGACAGGCTACTACAGGAAATTTGTGAAGGATTACGCCAAAGTTGCGCAACCTATCACGAAATATTAAAAAAAGATACAAAAATTAATACCAACGACCCGAACTACATCGAAGCGTTCGAAAAATTAAAAGATTTAATAAGAAGTCATCCAGTAATAAAATATCCAAACTTCGAAAAGCCATTTGTTTTGACAACAGACGCATCGAATTTTGTAATTGGAGCTGTTTTGTCACAAGAAGGACATCCTGTATGTTTTGCTTCACGAACCTTAAATAGTCATGAACGTAATTATTCTGCTACAGATAAGGAATTCTTAGCAATTATGTGGTCAGTAAACTACTTTCGACCCTACCTTTAAGGTAATAAATTTAAAATATTGACGGACCACCAACCAATAAAATATTTGCATGCCAAATATAAAGGTAAAGAGCTATCACCTAGGCATCAAAGATGGTTGTTGAAATTAGGCGAATACCAATTTAATATTGAGTATCTTAAAGGAAAAGAAAATCATGTTGCAGATTTTCTTAGCAGAATAGAACATAATATAAATGAAGGAGAGGATGAGAAAAGCTCTACACAATCTCTCAGAAATTTTAATATTGAATGTAATAGTACAATGGCAACAGTTCATTCTGCAAGCGAAGAATTGTTGAACCATATTCCTATAAAAGAAGAAATAGTAAATAAGTATAAAACTGAAATAATTTTAACAAACAACAAAACAGTAGAATTAGAAACTTCTTTTGGAAGAAGAATCATAACAATAGCAGAATATGATTTTAATAGATTAAGCGAGATATATAAAAAATATCTTAATAAAGGTAAAGTAGGAATCTTCTCAGAAATTTCAGACACAAAATATAACATTGTGCAAGAAAAGCTGATAGAAAAGAAATGTACTCAAATGATTATGCAATAAAATTTATAAAATGCTAATTCAGAGCACAAGAAATTGAAACTGAAATCGAAGCGGTTAAACAAATATCTCTCTACCATATAAGAGAAAGTTTTCATTCCGGTATTCAGAAAACATATAATCAAATTAAATTCAAAATATACTACCCCAAGTTACTAGAATTAATTCAGATTGTGATTAATCAATGCGAAGTTTGTCAAACAGTCAAGTATGATAGAAGACCGATAAGACCCAATGTACGTTGTACAGAAAACGTTTAATACAACAAGCTGTTAGAATCTATAATAACAGATATCATTCAACAATTAAATACTCTCCAGTTGAGGTACAAAATCATAAAATTAAACCTGAAAAAGTAAAAGAAAATCTAGAAACCATTAAACTAAAGAAAATTGAAAAACTAAACAAAAATAGAGAAAATTATGTTAAAACTCGTTCAACAGGTTTTGTAAAAAAGTACAAAGCTGTTAGGCATAAAGAGCAACCCAAATATAAAAAAATGAAGTTAGGAAATATTCATATTGTTATATAAAATTATCCGTTCACCTTTCCTCCCTAAACAAATTCCCACGCGCATTAATAATAACATGCGCATCCGGTATAATCTTCTATTTTTTTGATTCCCATAAATTAACATACACAAAACTCATTGCATAGTGACCACGTTATAAAGTGATCACATTGCAACGCGTTTTAATTATTAAAATTCAAATATGCTTAGTAAACTAATTTTTATACCTATTGTACATTTCATAAACTTTTAATAAATCAGAAAATAAAAGCGATTCAACATAATAAGAACCTTAATTTTTCTCTCTCTAAACTGGCGCAGTCGGTGAAAAAAATAAAAATTGTTTTAAATAATACGGTGAATAAAATTAACAATTATAAAATACCGATAATTATTTAAATCAAACATAAAAAAAAAAAAAAAAAAACAAAAAAAAATTAGTGCACAGTGAAATTATAAAAACTAATTTTAATAAAACAAAAACTAATATTAATACTGTTTAAATTAATACTATAAAATTATCAAAACAAAATTTTAAATAATACGGTGAATAAAATCAATTATAAAATACCGATAATTATTAAAAAAGTAATACATTGCAGTTTGTCAAGTTCAAAGCATTGTATCTAAACTCGAGGTCAGCTCTAATTTCATTCTCAACTCTAAAACAACAAAAAAAAAAAAAAAAGAAAAGAGAAGAGAAGAAAAACATCTCGAGCAACTAGGGCATCAAGTTCCAACTGAAGATCAACAAAAAAAAGTAATTAAGAACAAAAATCTACAATAAATGCAAGTACATATTTACTTATTTAATAGCTTATAAAATTTTTTTTCCTGTAACTATAGTACATAATAAGTACAAAAAGAAAAAAAAAATCTTAGACTTAAAACATTAAAATAAAATTACTTAATAGATATTAGCTTTAAAATTTTTAACTTTAAAATAATTAATATAAACTTAAAAATAAAACAAAAATATTAGATATTAGCTTTAAAATTTTTAACTTCAAAATAATTAAAATAAACATTAAAATAAAAGTAATTATTAAATTAAAATAAAACTAATTATTAGATATTAGCTTTAAAATTTTTTTTTAACTTTAAGATCAATTTAAAACTTTAAAATAAAATTAAGTATTAGATCCTTGTATAGAAAAAAAAAAAGAAAAAAGAAAATTTTTAGCTTTAAAATTTAAAAACTCTAAATTCTAAAATAAACTGTTTACCTAAATTTATTAAAATTATAAATTTCATTATTTAATTAAATTGTAAAATTTTTTGTTGTCAAAAGATCCGTCATTTTAACAAAATAAAATGGATAATCAAGTTCTTAATGCATTGTCTTACGTCGCCAAACAAATCTCTTATGTCACTCCCTTCAATGGTAGCAAAAATAATTTGCTGTCATTTGTCAACCGAATAGACACACTAGTTCCGTTAATAAATGTTTTAAATAATGTCGCTCAACCAATCGCTATAGGGTACATTTTAGATAAAATCGAAGGAAAGGCTAAAGAATGCGTTATAAGAGACGGTATAATGGACAATTGGGACAGTATAAAAGCAAGCTTATCCGAAATTATGGAGAGCGTACTCCTGTCTCCGAATTATTAGACGAATTGAGAACTACACGTTGCACTTCTACCATAGAAATTTTCTATAGAAAAATAAGTTCACTCTTATTTAGAATAAATAATACACGTTTATTAGCAGGACAAATAAATAATAACGAAATACAAGGAAATAGTAGAATAGCTCTTAAAGATTTTAGAGAAAATTTACCACTATTAGCTCGAAATCTTATTGGAAACCCAACTACTTTGGACGAAGCTTATGAAACATTAAAAGAATTCGGATATCTTTCTTTGTCTAACATAAAAACTAATGGAAATGTGTGCAATTATAATAATCAAAATAATTCTCACAATCAAAACAGAAATAATTATGATAATAATTATAACCCAAATTCCTATAGAAATAATAACTCTTCTAATTTTTATAGAAATAATAACTCTTCTAATTTTCATAGAAATAATAACTCTCCTAATTTTTATAGAAATAATAACTATGACTCGAATAACAATAATTCTAGTAATAATGATAACGGAAATTATCAAGAAATGCAACATACAAGAAGTATTCAATCCCGTAGATCTAGTAATAGCTACAATAGACAAAGTAGAAATAGAAACGAAGTTGAACCAATGGACACTTTGGTAAATACAATAAACGATGTTCCTAGAAATTTTCGAACAAGAGCCCAAAACTCCTACCCTATATAACCATTAATATACCCCAGTTAAAAAACTAAAATTCATTATTGATACTGGTGCCGAGCACAGCATTTGAAATCCGAATCTGTGTAATCCAAAGTGGAAGCTAAATGAACATTCACATACATTAAAGGTTCTCGGTCGTATCATAAAAAGTAATATTCAATACAGAATTTTTTTTTCTTTTTTTTCCTTATTACTCCTCTTGGGAGCATAGGATATCTACTAGGCATCTCCACCTGACTCTATTTGGAGCAGTTATCTCTGCTTCCTCCCATGTTTTCTCAATTGAATCTAGCTCTTCCGAAATCGTTCGCCTCCAGGTGTTATTAGGGCGGCCTCGTCTTCGGGTTCCTTGTGGGTTCCATTCTAGTGCTTCCCTTGCTATGCTATCTTGCGGTTTTCTCAGTGTGTGCCCTATCCATTTCCACTTCTTCCTTTTGATCTCTTGCCCAATTGGTTCTGCTTTGGCAAGTTTCCATAGGTCCTGGTTACTTATTATGTTCGGCCAGTATATTCTGCATATTATCCTTAGACATTTGTTGATGAAGACCTGTAGTTTCTGTGTGATGTTGTTTGTAACTAACCAGGTTTCACTTCCATATGTTAAGGTGGTCTTTACGCAGGTTCCAAATATCCTTAATTTTGTCCCCCTGGACATTTGTGCGCTTTTCCATACTGGCTGCAGGCGACCGAACATTGCCCTGGCCTTTTTGATCCTGCTTTCGATGTCGGCGTTTATGTTACCGCTGTTATTTATGATGCAGCCTAGGTAGTGGAAATTATCTACATAGTCGATTGGTGTGTTGTTTATCACCGGACGGCGTGGGTTGTTGATGTTAATGGCCATCGCTTTCGTCTTTTCGATATTTATTTCCAGGCCCACACTTCGAGCTAATGTTGCTAGATGGTCTATTTTAGCTTGCATATTATTTATTGTGTGTGATAGCAGGCAGATGTCATCGGCATAGTCCAGATCTTCTAATTGCCTGAAGAGATTCCATGTTAATCCAGTTCTTTTGGTACTAATCTCTTTCATTATGTCATCTAGCACTACTGTGAAGAGGATTGGTGACAGTGGACAACCCTGTTTTACTCCTATGTTGGTGATGAATGGTTCGCTGGTATTACCATTGTGGAGTACTGAGAGTTGTGTCTCTTCATACATGTTCTGTATTATTTCTATTATTTTTTCCGGCACATTTCGGTTTCTAAGTGCTTTCCATATGGCTTTTCTGCTTATACAATCAAACGCTTTCTTGAAATCGATGAAAACCAGGTATAATGGGGCTCGCCATTCTATTGACTGTTCGACGATGATTCTGAGCGTATTAACCTGGTCTATGCAACTTCTATGGGGACGAAAACCTGCTTGTTCATCTCTTATTTGGTTCTCAAGTTTCTCTTGCAGCCTTGTTTGTATTATTGTTGCCATAATTTTGTAGATTGTGTTTAGCACTGTTATGCCTCTCCAGTTGTCGCACTTGGTCAGATCACCTTTCTTTGGAAGTTTGATGATTATTCCATTTTTCCATGTGACCGGTAGTGTGCCCTCATCCCATGCTGTTGTGATGTGAGGTTCTAAAAGCTCGGCTGATGTTTCTGGATCTATTTTTATAATTTCTGCTGGGAGCCCATCTTCGCCTGTTGCTTTGTTTATTTTTAGCTTTCTTATTGCCTCTTTGATCTCTGCTTTGGATGGTTTATTTATTCTGATGTTGTAATTGTTATTATTTGTGCGATTTTCTGGTCTGGTTTCTTCTATGTTGGGGTCGTTGTTATTACTGGTTTCTGCGAAGTGTTGTCTCCATATTCGCGTTTGTTCTTCGGGACATGCTATTAGTTCACCATTTTGATCCTTGATTGGGTGATTTTTGTTGTTTCTTCTGCCAGTGAGCTGGTTTACGATTTTATGTAGCTCTCTTGTGTTGTTGTGTATGGCAGCCGTTTCAGCCTTATTTGCGAGATCGTTAAAGTATGTTCTTTTATCTCTTCTTGCAGTACTTTTGACTTGTTTAGCTATATTATTGTATTGTTGTCTTATAGCGTTATTGGTATTCAATTGCTGTTTTAGGTTATTTCTTTGTGTTATTAGATTCCAGGTGTTATTGGAAATCCATATCTTTCTTTGCGGCTGAATTGTCCCTAGGTGTTCTTCTGCTGTGTTTTTGAGGATCTCGACAATGTGGTCCCATGTGTGTGGTTGGTCTATTGGGAGGGTTTGGCGTATTGTTTCTACGATGTTATTTCTTATTTCAGTGTTACGGAGTTCTTGGAGGTTTATCTTTCTTCTTATGTTTCTTCTGGATCTTCTTTTGTATTTCTGCCATATTCTTACATCTCCGGTTATTAATTCGTGGTCGCTTCCTATATCTACACCTCTCTTGTTTCTGACATCTTGCAGTGTGTTTCTCCATTTTCTGCTGATACATATATGGTCAATTTGGTTTTTCGTTTGACCGTTTGGTGAGGTCCATGTATACTTATGTATGTCTTTATGGGGGAATAACGAGCCGCCGATAATTAATTGGAATGTCTGGCATATGTCTATGAGTCTCTCTCCGTTATTGTTTCTAACTCCGCAGCCATGTGTCCCTATTGTATCTTCTATACCTTGATTGTCTGATCCTATTTTAGCATTGAAGTCACCCATTAGTATCGTAATATCTCCTTTCCTTATGCTGTTTAACGCCGTTGTTAGTTGTTCATAGAAGTCGTCTTTAATCTCGTTTTCTGCGTCTTCTGTAGGTGCGTAGCATTGTATTATCGTTATACTTTTACTTCTTGTCGCCATGAGTATTCGGTCTGATATTGGCTTCCAACTGCTTAGTGAGTTACGAAAATTCCTTGATATTATGATACCTACTCCGCTTTCACCACCCCTATCTTTTCCACTGTATATTAGTTTGTTCCCATTTGATGTTATTTCTTCTCCACTTTTGTTCCACCTCATTTCGCTAATTCCGAGGATATCTAATTTATATTTGCTCATTTGCTGTTCTACTTGCGCCAGTTTGGATGCTTCACGTAGCGTTCTGACATTCCACTGTCCTATTCTTGTCCTTTTGACTGCATTAAATGTTGTTACCGTGAATTCATTATTGTATCCGAGGCTCTGCCTTGTGTTTCGAATCGTTTTTCCTTTTTTCAATTAAGTAAATGATTAGTCTACTGTAATCTATCTACAAGATGTCGCTTCTTAATTTTTTCCCTAGTGTCATCTATCGGTCAAGTAGAGAAACCGTGTCATGTTTTTAGGTGCGTACTGCCATTGTAATTGCATATGACAATTGCAATTACATTGTTGTTTCTGTCACATATGTCATCTCTGATCATATGCACATATAATAGGTTATTTTTTTTTTATTCAGTATTAGTTATTAGATTATAGAGTATAGCTGGAAACACGATTATGGGTATATTTTTATATTATTTGTTACTAATTATTTATTATTATATTTTTAGGTATAGAATTATTATATTATAATTTATTATATATTAATTTATTATAATTGATAATTTTATTGAATATGTATACAGAATTCCACTATTTAAAGAATTTAATTTAACAAATTATTTCGTAAAATTCTTGGAGTACGATTTCCACAACCAATTCGATGGATTGATAGGAAATAATATTCTAGTGAAATTAAATTCAATAATCGATTACAAAGGTAGACGTTTAATAACAGATAACGCTACTATCCCTATATTTTTAAACTTTAATGAAGAAATTTACGCTAATAATTGTTACAATAGCAAGTCCGAAGAAACATTTATTGAAAAAAGAGATAATAATAACAATAAAATTCCATACGAAAATTTTGCTAGTCATTTAAACAAAAAAGATTTTCACAAGTTGAAAAAGCTGCTGTTAGATTTCCAAAATTTATTTTTCAAGGAAGGAGAAGGTCTATCATTTACAAGTAAAATAAAGCATAAAATAATTACAAAAACTGATAGACCTATTTACAATAAACTATATCGGTACCCTGAAATCCACCGCCAGGAAGTAGATAGTCAGATTAAGGAAATGCTGAGGCAGAACATCATAAAACCCAGCAATAGTCCCTACAATTCTCCCATATGGGTTGTTCCCAAAAAAGCGGACAACTCAGGAAAACAGAAATGGAGAATAGTAGTCGACTATCGAAAATTAAACGAACAAACCGTAGAAGACAAATTCCCTATTCCAAATATTGAAGAAATATTTGATAAATTAGGGAAATGTAACTACTTTACTACTATCTATTTGGCGAAAGGGTTTCACCAAATAGAAGTTGACCAAAAGGACCGTGCTAAAACTGCGTTTTCAACCGCAAATGGCCATTACGAATTTAATCGAATGCCGTTCGGCTTAAAAAACGCGCCGGCTACCTTTCAGCGACTTATTAACGATGTACTAAAGCAATATATTAACATAATATGTGTCGTCTACTTAGATGACATTTTAATTTTTTCAACAAGTATAGAGGAACATTTAGACTCAATTAGGAAAATTTTACAACGCTTAAAGGACGCAAATTTAAAAATACAGATAGATAAGTGCCAATTCGCAGCACAATCTACAAACTATTTAGGACACATTATTACTAACAACGGTATAAAACCAGACAATAAAAAAATTGAAGCTATTCTTAAAATGAAACTTCCAAGTACCACCAAGGAAATTAAACAATTTCTTGGAATCACCGGTTATTACCGTAAGTTCATAAAGGACTACGCAAGAGTTGCGTATCCTATGGTCAAATTTTTAAAAAAAGGTGCAAAAGTGAATAAATTAGATCAAGATTACATTAATTCCTTTGAAAAGATGAAACTTTTGCTAACTAATGACCCCGTACTTAAAAGTCCTAATTTTAATAAGGAATTCGTTTTGACCACAGACGCTTCCAATTACGCAATCGGAGCGGTACTAAGTCAAAACCAACACCCAATTTGCGTCGCGTCGCGTACTTTAAATAACCACGAAATTAAATATTCTACTATCGAAAAAGAACTTTTATCAATAGTATGGGCAATAAAATATTTTCGCGTTTATCTGTATGGAAGGAAATTCGTAGTAAATTCTGATCATAAGCCACTTGTTTGGCTTAGTAATATAAAAGAACCCAATATGAAATTGCAACTGTGGAAATTACAGTTGAACGAGTATGATTTTAACATAACATATCTCAAAGGTAAAGAAAACCACGTTGCAGATGGACTAAGCAGATTTATCAACACCGAAATCGAGACTGACGTATTACACCATAGCATAAATCTAACTATAAACGAACCAAATACATCTGAAACCATAGAAAGTTTAGAAAATGAAAATAATGAAATTTCCTCAACAGCCGCAACAATTCACAGTGCGGAAGAAGATGAAACAAACTACATCTACATTACCGATAGAGCTATTAATTTGTATAAAAATCAGATATATCTCACAAAAGGAGAAAAAGAAAAAATTCGAACTGTAATCAAAAGAAAAAAAATTCAGAATATTATTACCATTGACGCAAATACCGCTTTACTTGAAATCATGAAGAGGGTTATAATAAATAAAGGCATAATGTGTGTCTACTGCGACGATACTGAATTATTCGTGAAATTCCAAGACCTTTACGTTTCTAACTTTTCTAGCAATAAAAAACTAAAATTAGTGAAATCAAATATAAAACTTATCGATATATCCGATAAAGAACAAGTCTTATCCATTATAAAAGAAGAGCATTTAAAAAATAACCATCGAGGCATAAATGAAGTGTTCCAAGAACTAAAAGAAAAGTACTATCATCCCGACCTACTAAAACTAATTACAATTTTTATTAACAATTGCGAAACATGCACCCTAGCTAAACACGATCGGCATCCCATAAAAATTCCCTTAAAAATTTCAGAAAGCCCTAACTCTTTTAATAAAATAGTCCACATCGACATCTGGTTTCCTATCAGAAACGTGATGTACCTTACCACTATAGACAAATTCAGTAAATATGCAACCCTGCATAAATTAAACGATAGAACTTGGATCTCAATATTGAAGTCAATTAAAGAAAGAATAATGTACTTAGGAAAAATGGACAAACTTATATATGACAATGAACGCTGTATGCTCCATAACTCAGTAGAGCTATTCTTAAAAGAAAACAACATAGAACGCCATGTAACTACAGCGGGTAGCAAAACAGGGAATAGCGACATAGAAAGATTACACGGTACTTTAAATGAACACCTTCGTATAATGGAAGTAGATAAAATAGACAAAGAAGACCTCGACGAAAGAGTTAGAAAAGCCATAATATTTTATAACAATACAATTCACACCACAACGGGACTACGACCAATAGATTTCATTCAAAAAAATATTAGTTGCGAAGAAATTAGGATGTTAGCAGAAAAATTTCGAGAAGATAAATTAATTAGAATCGAAAAACTAAATAAGAATAAAGATAAAAGCTACATGGTTCTAGAAAACGTTGTACAGAATCGTAGTGTAGGTAAAATTAAACCTAAATATAAAAGGATACATGAGCATAGAATAGAAAATGATAAAATTGTCGATATTAGTAATAAACGTAATACTAGGTATAATAACACCCAAAGAAAAAGAAAATTTAAATTTCAAAATTAATAGTAAGACAATTTTTTTTTAATTTTAGATGAATCTTGCAATCTTCATTACAATAGTAACCGTACATCTGCTATGCGTTCGCAGCCAATACATAGAAGTAATCCCTATAAAAAATGAAAATGGTTATACCGTACTAAAATTAAACGAAAGGAATGTTGTCAATAATTATAGAAAAATAATTCATATTATTGACTTGAAGATATTCGAGAAATCTATTAAAAATTTCGAAAACAACTTACAAATTTTGAAGCTCGATAAACTGGATCAGGAACACTTTCTCATATTCACAAAAACAACACACGAAATAAACGAGGATTAATTAACTTTCTAGGCAGTGCGATTAAATTTATATCGGGCAATATGGACAGCGAAGATGCCGCCGATATTCAGAATCACTTAAAAAATCTAGATAATAATGTCGAACAGGTCGCCAATGAAATTAATAAGCAAGTCATAATTAATAACGATTTAATAAAAAATCTTAACGAAGTAACTGATTTTGTAAACTCCCAACAAAAAAAGTACAACCAAATATTTAAATCTATTACTTATAACTCAACAACTGAAACAGAAAGTTTTTACTTTACACTTCGAGCTTTTGCTGACATTAACTTCCTTAATAAACAATTGGAAAAAATATCCGATATAATTATGATGAGCAAATTAAAAATTCTAGCTCATAACATTCTTACGGATGAAGAGATAAATACTTACAATATCACCGTAGAAATTTTACCCTATATTACAAACGGAGTTCTATTTATGGACAAAACATTAATTTTCGCCATTGGTCTTCCAATGTCTTCCAAAAAGGAAAATATTACAACGCCGCTGTTATTCCATTCCCAAACTCCCAGGGCGAACAACTAGATTCTGACATCCAAAAGGTCCTTATACTTGACAACCAAATTTTTGAAGATATTGCAGGAATCGTTTTAAAGAAAAATCTTAAGTTACATTCAAATAAATGCATTAGAAACATTTTTGAAATTAATAATATTTGTAAAGTAAAAGTTTTTAAAGAAAAATTAATCGAATTAATCTTGGACGATCTTTTGATAACGAAAAATTTAGATATTACCCAAATAAATCAAACCTGTAACAAACGCGAAATGGTAATAGAAAATAATAACATTATCAAATTTAATAATTGTAGAATTAAAATTAATGAATTTAACTTTAATAATGAAGTACAAAATTATTCAAACAATGCTCTTGTAATTCAAACCTTACATGTAAATTATACAAAAGTGTTAAATAATCTAACTTTAGAATTTATACATAAAAATAATATTATAATCAGAGAAAAAATTGAACTATTCGAATACAAACACAATATTATAAGTACATCTTTTTTTATAACAATTTTTATTATATTATCTATAATTGTACTTTTATCATTTGTAATATGTAAATTTAAGGGAATCACATTTTGCAATCGGGTTACAAAAAATTCCGAAAACAATTCAAAAAATAATAATAAAGAAAAACAAGACATTAACATCTCTGTAAGCAGTCCGTTTGCAGAGGCTGCAAACTTTTTTAAGGGGGGAGGTGTTATATAAAATTATCCGTTCACCTTTCCTCCCTAAACAAATTCCCACGCGCATTAATAATAACATGCGCATCCGGTATAATCTTCTATTTTTTTGATTCCCATAAATTAACATACACAAAACTCATTGCATAGTGACCACGTCATAAAGTGATCACATTGCAACGCGTTTTAATTATTAAAATTCAAATATGCTTAGTAAACTAATTTTTATACCTATTGTACATTTTATAAACTTTTAATAAATCAGAAAATAAAAGCGATTCAACATAATAAGAACCTTAATTTTTCTCTCTCTAAACTATATACAAAATATTTAAACAAAGAACAACTCGTCACACAAACTGACATTATAGTTTATATAGAATTACTTTTTAAGACACAATTGATTAAAGAAAAAATAGAAATAATTGAAGATAACTTAGCTTCTATTAGGCATGGAATCGTACATCCAAATATTTTAACAGAAAAAGAAATAGAGAAATGCGAAATAGATTTTTATAAATTACAATACATAAAACTAGGTTTAGCTCAATTCGAAAAAGACTCATTATTACTTGCAATCAAAATTCCAAGAAAAATTAAAACAATTCAATTAGAAATTATCATTCCAATTCCGAATAAAGAAAATAAAGAAATTAATTGTCCAAATGAAATTATCTTTACATATAATAATAAAACTTATAAATATGAAAAATTAAAAACATTAAATGAATTATCTTTAAGTAAAAATTGTATTTTTAAAATAAATTGTGAACTAATAAATTGTAAATTAACCGAAATAATACAAATAGATGAAGAAACTGTTGTAATTAAAAATGCTAATAATATAAAAATTAATCAAATCAATCTTGTGACAATAGAAATAGTACTTTAACAGATCATGCTTTGATCCATTTCAATAATTGCACTTTAAAAATACTAGGTCATAATTTTTCAAATTTAAAAGAAAGTATCCAACAAAGATTTTATTATCCATTAAATCAAACTTTTAATTTTAAGAATAAGGTTACTTTCAATGATGTTGTAATTGAAACAGAAAATAATATAGAAAAAATAAGAAAACTAAAAATTCATAAAGAATTGTCTTATGTACTTGATGTAATATTAGTAGTTAGGATATGAGAGAGCTAACGTATGAAAAACGCAAAAACTTGCTACTTGCCGTTTTTTGCCACTAGATGTCGGTAATTTGCCTCTAGTGGCCGCTAGTGGCGACTAGATGTTGGTGTATTTGCCGCTAGTGCTCACTAGT
The DNA here is from genome assembly GCA_963082915.1 of Dolichopus griseipennis. Lineage (NCBI taxonomy): Eukaryota > Metazoa > Arthropoda > Insecta > Diptera > Dolichopodidae > Dolichopus > Dolichopus griseipennis. Next base: position 282,410,004 of record OY720441.1, read on the forward strand.
TGTCGATGAGTGTATGAGAGAGCTAATGTATGAAAAACGCAAAAAGTTGTTATTTGCCACTAGTGGTCACTAGGTGTGTGTGAATGTGTTATTTGCCGTTAGTGGTCACTAGATGTCGGTGTACGTCGAATAAATTATATGAGAGAGCTAATGTATGAAAAACGCAAAAAGTTGTTATTTTCCGTTAGTGGTCGCTAATGTAGAAAAACGCAAAAAGTGGTTATTTGCCGTTAGTGGTCACCAGATGTCGGTGAATGTAAAAATTAAAGATTAGGGTTGTGTACAGGGTAAAAAGTGAAGAAAAAATGGGATCGTGTACAGATCGTGTACATTGGTGGAGACAGTGGCGGTGGCAGTGGCAGTGATTGAAAGGGCTTTGGTGATAATTTTTGTGTTATGAAGCGTTTGTTTAAGACAAGTTAATTCAATAAATAAAAAAAAAAATATTTAAATATGCTGATAAGGAAATAAAATATTTTTAAAGCATGAGCTTTTTTTTGGATTGTTGTTGAATTGAATTATATTGATAAGAAATTTAAAATTTTCAAAAAGTGAAACATAATGTAAAAAGCAAATAAAATAAAAATCTGAAATGACGTCAGGGGATTCCTATTGTTAATTTTAAAAATGTGAATCATTATTGTTCGAAATGTAACAATTATTTAGGTGTTTATAATAAATAAATAATTTAATATATATATATATATATATATTTTTTTTCTAATAATAATAATAATTTGATACTCAAAATTCTATAAAAGACTAATTCTAACATAAAATATAGCATAATCTGATTAGACTATTAAGTATAAGCATCATAATGTTTTGGGCTGATAATATTTTACATGGATATAAATATTGTATTTGTGGTCGGAAATGGGCTTCAATTAAAATAATTAATTGGAGAATATTTCACGATTTTTTGGAGGTACATATAACTCCAGAAGGCGGTGAAAAAATTTGTTTATTTAAAATTAGAAATGGTGAATCATTTACTAATCAATTCGATTTATCTCCTTTGGATTGGCAACATATAAAAATAGAAGTATATGGTGGTGACATATCTATTATTGGTAAAATAAGAGGTTTAACAAATAAAAGAAAGCCAGCACCTAATCATTTTCATGCTGATTGTCCATTTTCTGAAGAAGATGATTGGGAGATGATTGAAAAGAATATTTCAAATGTTCTGCCAGCTGGTAACAATAAAGGAATTACTGAAAATATTGATTTATTGCCACTGACAAGAAATGAATATGAAGAAAATGAGAATGAATTGAAAAAGTCAATGATAAGGAAACGAATCGATGAGGGAATTATATTTATATATTCAATAGAAAATACATATAATGAAAAAAATAAAAAATCAAAAATTGCTGACGTGTTAATTAAATTTAGAAAATTACTTGAAAGTTTAAAAGAGGAATATTTAGATTATATGGAAGCTTTTTCAGATGGACGAGATAGATTTTTACCGCTCTTTATGTATGCGTGTTCTATTATAAGTCAAGTAAAGTTTGTACATAATAAAGAACTTTCTAGAAAATAAAAAGTATAACTTATATATTTATAATTTCCAATCGCACATTACTGTATAAACCCTGAATGAAGATAGATCAAAGTTTTTTTTGTGACAATGAAATCATTTTTAATTTTAATATTTTGCTTGTTTACTATTCAAACAAATTCAGCTCCAGCTTCCAATATTAGATTGGATGAATCAGCTTTTGGGAGCACATATTTTTATATATTACTTCCAAATAATGAGACTGTTAAAGTAATTTTATCAGTTCAGTTTTTAAAACATATAATTTCCTTAGAAACAAATACTAGTGAAATTACAACAACAACTACAATACAACCATTAACTACTTTGCAAGCAGTTGATCAATTTTTATCAGATAAAGCTGATTCAGTACCACAATATGGATCTATAGATGATGCTATTAAAGCTTTTAGAAATGAATTAGTTTTAAAAGAGCAGAATATTGGTGGAATAATAAATAGTGAGCATATATTTTATAGACATTTTGTATTGAATTTTGGTGAGAATCAAAAACTCACTGTGAGATGTGAATATGAAAGCATTTTTATTAAAAAGTATCTCAAAATTCAATGTCATGAATATCGAGAAATATTAGTTGAAAGAATTACAGATGAAGGAGAAGCAGAAAAAATTATGATGGTAGATACAGAATATAAAACAGATTTCACTGTAATTGATTTACAAACAATCAAACAGGATCCGACATATCAAATGGAAATTCATTAAAAAAAACAAAAAAAAAAAAAATGTAATTAAAATAATATGAAATAAAAAAAATTTTTTTTTCTCTATATTAAATCAGTTTTATTTATCCATGAATTGTGGTCGGATGAGAATCCAAGCCATTTTACAAAAATCTTATTATCTTTACTTTTAATAACTTTTTCAACTAGGTAAATATTATTATGTTTAGATTTTAACAATTCATATTCATAGAAGCTTCCTTGTATAGGTTGACCTTGATAATCTTCCAGTAAATATGTTACAGGGTTAGTGATTTGAACTTTTCTTATTTTGAATATTTCAGTTGTCCAATTTGGTGTGTAGCCTTTTTCAAAAACATGTTTATACTTGCTTATTCGAACTAAGTCGTCAATTTTAAATTTGTATGGTGATGAAATTTTAATATGATTATATATAGTTTTAAGTAAATTTTCAGCATTATCTTTATTGACATCAGATGGTCGTTTTTTAATTGTTCGATGTTTAGTGTTGTTATATTGTTTTGTTAATTCTTGAATTAGGTTAATCCATTTATAATTTCCATTAAAACTAAATTCTTTCCACATCTTTTCTTTTAAGGTTCTATTAAAACGTTCAACAATAGAGGCTTTTAATATGCTAAATGTTGAATAATGATTTATATGATATTTATCCATTAATTTTTTGAATATTTTATTAAAAAATTCTTTCCCATCATCTGTTTGTAAATTTTGCGGATGTCTTTTAGAAGTTAGAAAAATATTTTGCATTGCTTTTGTAACGTTCTCTGAAGTTTTTGCTTTTATAGGGATTGCCCAGGCATACTTAGAAAAGCAGTCAATCACAGTTAATAAAAATTTAAATCCTTTATTCTCTTTAGCATATGAACCCATTTCTACTAAATCAGCTTGCCAAAGATCATCAAATCCTTTAATTATAACTCTACGTCGTTTAAAATTTCTTCGTGCAGGCTTATGCAGCTCTTCAACCACCTCCCTTTTACTCATTTTTAAATAAAATGTGCCTATATAATTTATATATATAATAAAAAGCAAATAATAAAATGTATTTAAAATTTATATTCTTTATTTATGTATGTATATAAAGTTATATAATTATTTATATAAATCCATTAGTTTGGAACATTTTAACATATGATGATCTGCTGAATGACAAGGACAAGTATCTGGAACAGTTGTCATGTTGTCTGATGTATAGGGACATATATCCCAATGATATCCATTCTCTTTCGTTTCAATTAGGATAGAATTTTTAAATAATTTTAAAAAATTAAAGTGAATTTTTAATTGTTCATAATGTTCCTCCAATAAAATATCATTATATTTAGATAAAAAATTATATAAAGAATATCCGATTCGATGTACATCCATTTCGAAAAGTAAATGAAAACTGATCCCCAATTATGTTTTTATAAGTTCTAAACTACTAAGTAAATCCAATGCTGATCTAGCTTGGGCTTCAGCTTTTTGCAATCTCTCATGAATAAATTTAATTGGTTTTTTAATTTGAAATTCAATGACATCACTCATATTTGAAAATTTTTCATTTAACAATCCCGAGAATTTGATATGGATTTCCTCTAAACTAACTTGCATTTTTTCTTCTAATATTTTTAATTTTTCTTCTGCTAATTTAAGTTCTATAGATACTGTTGTCTCTAAATGATTAGACATTTCTCGCATTTCGTTTTGTAATAGTTCTTTCTGAAAGAAAATATGATTATTTACAGAATTTTGTGTTGCTGCATCACTGCCAATAATAGGTTCTCGGACATTTGATAAAATTTTGTTATCTAAATCATAATTTCCTTCAGAAGTCAATTTAAAACCAATACCTGGAGGACCTTGAGTATGTAGTTTTCTAGAAGAAGAAGCTGTACTACGTCCAAACTTATCAAGTGACATTATGGTTTTAACTGATTGTTAATTTAAATAGCTATTGAATTATATTTGCTTCTCTTAACTCTTCAATTATAGATACAATTTCATTGTGATGATTATTGTTACCAGCTGATTGTGAACTAATTAAAAGTTTTAATCTGTCAACTAATTCATTAGGATCATCCCAATAAACATACTGATTTGATTGATTTGTATAATTTAAATGGGTTTCCGGTGTAGAAGAAGATTTATTAAAATAATTAATAAATTTTTTTTTCAAACAACCTGAACCAGTTTTTTTATGTCTAGTATTATAATCATGTTCATATAATTTTCTTAATATATTTTTATATTTAAAACCTTTGTTTCCTTTTATTTGCTCTAATTGATCGTAATTTCTTCTATGTGCATTTGTTTTGTTAAGTATTTGATGATATGTTTTTAAATCACTTTCAGTATAGTTTATGGGGTTTTTTTTAAATATCAATTCATATAGACCATCAGTTCCTTTAAAAACTTCAGTATCAATCACAATATTTTTAGTAATTTCATCTATTTCAAAATTAGCATTCCCAAGTTTTCGAACATTTAATGACTCATCAAAATATGGTCCATATGTCTTATCAAGTTCTGACTTGTTAAAAACAGGAAATTGTGAAATTGATGATTCATCAATAATATTATCAGTTATAGATGACGTCTCAAATTTTATAGTATTTGGCGTTGAAGTTATAAATTTACTGTGTGTATTACTTTTGTTGCTAGGCGTTTTAACTTCCGGCTTAAATGGCCTTAATAATTTTAAGGTGTTATCATCGCTAGCAGACAGTTTAATTTCCGGTTTGATAACATTATTTGAAAATTGTTGTTGTTGTTGTTTGACAGCATTTGTCAATTCTTTCAATGGTTTTGTAATTGGAGTGAAAGCTTCTTCTCGATTACGGTCTTCTGATAGCTTCTGAACTTTTAAAGATTGAAATTTCCTTTTTAAATTTTTACGAGTTTTCATTAAATCTTTCATAAGTTGTTCATCCATTTTTTTAATAATAATTTAATTAACTGTAAATTATCGACTGAACTGTTCTCTTGCTAACTGCTAACTGATAATCCCTAACTGCTGACTGGTAACTGCTATCTGCTATCTGCTAACTGCAAACTACTAACTGATATCTATTAAATAACCTGTTTAGTTAGTAACTGCCAACTGCTAACAGATTTTGGGTTAACTAAAATTTAGCAAATGCTTCAAAATTTTTTCTATATCGACCATTATTTAAACCACTATCTTTGTCAATTAATAGAAAACCATAATTATCATTCCAGCAACATGCACTTAGTTTTTTAAATTCATTAAATGACATATCAGAATTTACATGATCATTATATATATGTTTCAAATTTAAATCATCTTGCTTAAATATAATTAAAAAATTTGCATTATCTCTAACTAAATGCTTTGGAATTCTTGTATATGACTGGCATAAATAGAAACTATCTACTTCTTGATGACGTCCCATACAAAAATAGGCTCTTATATTATCTTGCTTATCACAAGCTACATCATCAAAAATAAATATTGAGTTTGGTTGTGAGGCCGATGGTTCAATTACATCAGCATTATTTGAAAATTCGTTATATCCCATTCCTTTGATTGGTTTTATTAATTTTTTTAAATATAAATATTTAGGTTGATGCAATGATTTTGAGTAGATATATATGTTTTGAAATTTGAGCCCTTTAGGATCTAAAAGCATACTTATCATAGCATTAGTTTTACCGCAATTTGAAGGTCCGACTATTAACCCTCTTATACTATCTGGAAAGCATTCACCATGTCTTTTTATTTTCTTTTTTGAATTTTGATCAAAATTTTTAACTTTAACTGCATTATCTAGTTTTATAAATTTCATTTTATAAAAGGTGATTAGTGTTTAAGTGACTTTCTTAAACTAAACAACTTAATATTATGACACTTTATAATAAATATTCAATCAGTAACCAAAAAACTGTTAATGGAAAAGGTGTAGTTAATTCTCTAATTAATAAACTACCATTTGAAGCGCATTTACCTGGTTATAATTATTGTGGTCCTGGGACAAAACTAGCAAAACGATTAGCACGAGGTGATAAAGGAATTAATGGTTTAGATGAGGCTTGTCGAGAGCATGATATAGCATATTCTCAAAATACTGATCAAAATCAGCGTCATATAGCTGATAAAATATTAGCAGAAAAAGCTTGGCAAAGAGTTAAATCTAAAGACTCCAGTTTTGGTGAACGATTAAATTCATATCTAGTTACAAACACAATGAAAGCTAAAGTTAAACTCGGTATGGGTTTAAAAAAGATAAAAAAGAAAATTTTAAGAAAAAAATCCTTGAAAAAAGTTATAAAGCAAGCTAAAGTAGCTGTTAAAACTATAAAAAAACCAACGAATGATAAGAATATTATAAAAACTGCTTTACAAGCTTCTAGATATTTTTCTAAAGGACAGAAAAAAAACATTAACATTCCTCGAATAATTCCTATACCAAAAATTGGAGGAGTTTTACCTTTAATACCTATATTTGCGGGTCTATCAGCTATTGGAGCACTTTCAGGTGGCGCTGCAGGAATAACTAAAGCTGTTAACGATGCTAAAAATGCCCACAAAGAATTAAAAGAAAGTCAACGTCATAATAAAATGATGGAAGCAATAGCATTAAAAGGAGGAAATGGATTGCACTTAAAACCATATAAGAATGGTTTAGGACTTTATTTGAATCCAAAAAACCATTAACTAAGCTACCCAATAGAGCTCTTACAAATATTGATTTAGAAAACTTTGCTAAAAAATACTTAAAATATTTTCGAGGAGTTTTTATGAGAGATAATTTACCAACACGCAAACCTTTGAAATATGAATGTGGTATAATAAATTTAGATAATTCTATTGGAGATGGAACGCATTGGGTAGCTTATTTTAAAAATGATGAAATAACTCATTATTTTGATAGTTTTGGAAATTTAAGACCACCATTAGAAGTAATAAAATATTTAGGAGATAAGCTTACATATAATTATAATAAATATCAAAATTTTAATTCTTACAATTGTGGACATTTATGCTTAGAATTTTTATTTCATATTGTTAAGAAAAAAAAATTATTATCAGTAAATAAAACATAATAAAAAATAAAAAAAATTTTTCTGTTTTATTCTTAGTCTAGCTTTACTTAAACTGACCTACATTAATAATTTTGTTCAAGTTCAAGGTTATTTCTCTATATTTGAACATAAATGAAATAAAAAACTAACTGATAAAGAATAATTAGAATTTAGTTGTATCAAAAGAAATTTAAACGAAAAATTTTTGTATGTATGTATGTATATTATATTATTAATGCGTATTGACCTTAAATCTAAATCATTGAATTTTGGGATTAACCTTAAAAATCTATATAAAAACAGAATGCACAACTGAAATATCTCATTATATCGATTAAAGACATGTCAATAACATTAACTTTAAACGGAAACTCTTCTACATTGACAACTAATTATTTTCCTCCTATAGATCTAAATGGAAGAGAATATATCTGCGGTTTAGTGGATTTCCAAACATATAATTCAATACCTAACATAGATGAAGAGAATAATAGATTTATTATTGATGATAAACCTATTACAATTCCAACAGGTTCATATGAAATTGGAGATATTGAGCTTTTTCTTAGAAAAACATTGAATATACCAAAAGCAGATAAGGAAAAATTAATTATAAGAGCAAATAATAATACATTAAAGTGCGAAATTTTTGCTGATAAGGATATTGATTTTGAAAGAGAAGATACAATTGGTGGATTATTAGGTTTCAGTAAGAAGAAATTATTAGCTAATAAATGGCATACTTCAGATCTTTTTGTTGATATTAATAAAATAAATATAATAAGAGTAGAGTGCAATGTTATTTCTGGAGCTTATATTAATGAAAAAGAAGCTCACATTTTACATGAATTCTCCATTAACGTCAGTCCTGGATATAAAATAATTGAAGTCCCTAAAAATGTAATTTATTTACCTGTAACTATTAATCAGATAAGTTCCATTACTCTAAAACTCCTTGATCAGAACGGTAATTTAATTAATTTTCGTGGAGAAACAATAACAATTAGATTGCACTTAAAGCTTCAGAATGATAGTATTTAATCAAAATTATCAGCCCCATATACATTCGCAGAATAATAAACATCATCTTAATTCATCAAAGCTAGTCAAAGGAGGAGGAACTCGACATTTTAAATACAAAAAACGATTATCATTTGAAAATAAAGAATATCTAAAATCTCTTGGATATCTACTAAAAGTAAATTAAAATGGATCTCTTTAATAATCCAATTTTTGATGAAACTATAACTAGTGCTCAATGGCATTCGTATTCTCCATTCTTAAACTCATTTGGATTAAGTGATATTATACGAATACAAATACAAAATCAGAATTTAAATATATTGCCATCAACAAGTCAAATTTATGTAGAAGGATTTGTATCAAAACATGATGGAACAGCTGTTGTAAATACTAAACTAATTAATAATGCTATACCATTTCTATTTGATGAAATTCGTTATGAACTTAATGGTAAAGAAATTGATCATAATCGTAATGTGGGGATAACTTCAACATTAAAAAACTATATTTCACTCAATCAAAATGAAAGTACAGCTTTATTCAATGGAAGTTGGTCACCTAGTGCATCAACTAAACTAAATGGAATTCATTTCAATTTTTTAATACCCTTAAAGAGATTATTAGGATTTGCAGAAGATTATAAAAATATTATTCCGAATGCAAAACATGAATTAATATTAACTCGCTCTCGATCAAATGATAATTCATTATTATGTAGTGCTACTACTGCTGCTAATGAAAAACCAAAAATTCAAATTACAAAAATACATTGGAAAGTTCAGCATATTAACTTAGCTGATAATCTTAAATTAAATTTATATAAAAGCATTGAAAATGGTTCGGTTATGAAAATTCCTTTTAGAAATTGGGAATTACACGAGTATCCTACATTACCAGCAGGAACTACACATCATATTTGGAATGTTAAAACAGCATCACAACTTGAAAAGCCTCGTTTTATAATTTTTGCTTTACAAACTAACAAACAAAATAACGTGGAAGAAAATCCATCAATTTTTAATTATTGCGATATTGAAAATATAAAAGTATTTTTAAATTCTGAATCATACCCATATGAAGATATGAATTTAGATTTTGCAAAAAACCGTTATGCTTTAGCATATGAAGCATATTCAAATTTCAGAAGCCTTTATTATAATAACTCGACAACAGAACCGTTAGTTTCATGGGAAAACTTTAAAAATAATTCTCCTATCTTCATAATTGATACTCGTTTTCAAAATGATAATCTTAAAATGGGATCAGTTGATGTTAAAATTGAAATAAAGACTTTAAATGCAATTCCAAACAATACTACAGCTTATTGTCTTATTTTGCATGACCGCTTAGTGGAATTTAAACCATTAACAGGAGAAGTTGCTAAAATTATCTAAATTTATGTATAAAAAATAAATGATTTTGTCTATAAAGAAAAAGCTTATTAATAAACATGGAATATGTAATCATTGACATGCAAGGTTTTCGAGACAATAGCAATAAATTTATTTTAAAAGAAATTGCTATTCTTTCATCAAATGATGAAATTCAACATTTTATAATAAGATCACCTTACAGTTGGCATTATTTAGACGCAAAAGCAAAAACCACCAATAAATGGCTCACTAAAAATCATCATGGCTTGCAGTGGTCTGATGGTAAAACCCATTTTTGTGAAATCATCAATTTTTTGAAAATTTTTTTATCCAATCAAACAAAAATTTATGTTAAAGGAGGAGAAAAACAATCTTGGATTATTAACATATTGAAAAATAACAATGTTTTCGATTTGAATAATAATCGCGATTCTACATGTTTAAAAATATTGAAGAAGAATAAGAAGAATCAGCAAATTCATTGTTCTAAAAGATGTTCTTTTAACCATATTGGTGTTTGTGCTTTGGAAAATGTTTACATGTTAAAATTGTTGATTTAGCTAATTCAAAGGGGGCTTAAGAAGAAAAGAAATGATCAGAAACATATCTAATTTACCATTTACAATCGCTAGTTTTAAAGGAAAAAATAAAAATCAATCTTTAAAAGATTAATAAACCTAAAATTCTGAAAAAATATAAGGAAAATAAAAAAAAAAAAAAAAATCTGGAAAAAAATAAATAATTTAAAAAATAAAAAATTGTTGTTGTTTAATTTCTTTTGATAATTTTTTTTTTATTAATAAAATTACATTTTTTTAATAAATTCTATTTCAATAAATTTATTCTTTTTATCTGTAATTTTAAAAAAGTATTTAATTTTGCCATTGGCAATTTTTTTATTTAACAAGTTTACGATGGTGGAATTATGCTTGTCAGCATAATATTTTGGTAGATAAGTAAAAAACTTTTCTGTGTGGAAAACCACACAGCGACCCCCATCCACCTTATTTTGGAACTTTGACACTGTTTCCTGCAGTCTTGTTACTTGAAAGGTTTCATTTAAATTAACCTCACCCATTGGAACGAATTTCGTTTTTCTGTTGATATCACTTAGGAATTCTGCTAACAAATTTTCTTCTTCCATCTCGACATCGTATTCATCATCTTCTGTGAAATTTGTGAAATCTGCTAAATCTGCGATTGGATCCATTTTTTAGGTTTGCGTTGTTTTAATTGTAATAAAATACTAATATATTTTAAAGAAAACTTGGTTAATTTATGTAAAAATAATTACAAGAAAGCTTTTTTAATACAATAAAGGATGTATGCGGTTTTATGCTCTATAAATTGATAACAATATGTTTTCTTAATTTTTTTTTTTTTATTTCATAACAATATTATTATTGAGTATAATTTTTTTTTCTATGATAAGAATCGAATTAGATCATTTCAAATTTTTGGTAATAAGAAAAAAATTAAACACACTTTAATTCAGAACAAGAACAAGAAATGTATAAGAATATATATACTAAAGAATGTATCTTTGCGGTTTATGCTGTACTTCTATGATAAGAAGCAGTTTTTTTAAATTTTTAAAATTTTTTTTAAATTTATTTTGTTTTCTTTTTTATATAAAAGCAGAAGCAAATAAACAAAATTAATTATAAATTAGTAAAGTTTTCATTAGTTAAGATTTAATTATTTCGGTAAAGAAAAATGCCCACAAAGTCGGAAATTGAAAAAATGGGATATTCATCATATGGTTTACCATGTGAATATCAAATTATGGAAGCTGCAAACACAGGAAAGCCTTGCTGTGCTGTATACAGATTCTATGATCTGCTCTGGGATGATTATGATTTCAAGCAAGTCTGTCAACGTCATACATCCCCAGAGCAGGTTTTCTGTGTAAAGTGCTTTTTGGAAATGGAGGAGAGATCAAAAAAATCTTGGTGGTCAACTTTCCATTTACAGTATTATGTTGCTGAATTTGACTGCAAGGAAGATGCTGAATATTTTATATCTCATCAAGGACCCGAGTGTATTAGCTGCCCTATAAAAAAAAATTTATGTAAAATAATCTCAGCAGCCTATTATGATGAAAAGGCTGTTGAAATTCTTTAATTTTATATGGGAAAATGATGAAATAAAAATTTTTTGAATTTATTTAATTTAAATATATATATGTACTTTATTTTCAAATAATTTTTTTTTTTTGTTACAAAATATTTTTATGTCCCCAAGACAATGTTCTAATATTATCATGCATTACATACTTCTTATCATCTAAACAATTTAAAACAACTTTGTTGATTTCTTGAGTGTAAATTGTATGCAGTTTAGACTTAAAAATTTGCATACTTTCATAAAATATTTTTTTAGTATTTAAACAATTTCTATAATCATCAATGCTTAAATTATCAACAACAATTTTTTTTATACCTTTAGATTTTTTAATAACATTATTTTTGTCCGCTTTAATGGAATACATTTTTGAACGTAAACCTACAAATTCCAAAATAATTTTTCCATTCATTTCATCTTTAAACATCCCTAATACTTTTTTATTTAGGGATGGATAACCATAAGGGTTATTTACTTCATAGTCTGAAGTATCAAAAAATTTATGAAGATCGGGTTTGATTTCTTCATAAAAATCTTCAGTTTGAATAGTATAGACAAAACTGTCAGTATCCATATAATTCAATTGAATTTTATTTTTAAATTTCATTTTCATGAAATCATAATGAAAATCATACATCAAAACTTTTGATAGCTCTAATATACTGAAACCTGCATATATAGGTTTGTTATAACAAATTTTTGTTTTTTTCATTTCTATTGCCACTAAGTTATTTGTAAAAGATGATAAATTATGAAAATCAGGTCTTGCTATATAAGCTTTCGCACCTAAATGTTTTCCTTTACTTTCCCAAGTATCAGCTATTTGGATGACCCGATATTTCTCAACGTTCTCCATTGTTTTACCAAAAACTGCATTAACTTGCAATTTATAGAATTTTTTTTCAAATTCATTTTTAGAATTTTGCCTATATCGAGTATTCAAATCAACGTATTTTTTAAGCCAATCTGATTGCTCAAATTGCAAAATTCTATGAATTTTTTTCAATTTTAAATTGTTATGAAGACATTGCTTAAGATTTTTATAATGAATTATATAGTTAGTTTTATTATGCAATGTAGTCAATAGTTTACCAATTTTCCCATTCGGGGGAATTTCCTTTGCTGCGCAAAACGGTAAGTCATTGTGCAAATCATGTAAAGTTTCTGGATAATCTAAATCTACTTCTAAAATATAACCAAGATTTGAATTATCCGATACTTTTGTAATATCGAAATTTGATATTAAAGATTTTTCCATCCATTTAAAATTCTTATACGGTAGATATTGTGACATTGCATAACCATAAAGATTTACAGCATCTAAATACACAATATATTGTGTGGGATCATTTTTATTAAATTTTTCCTTCATATATTTGTTATTTGCAGTTGAATGACGTAAAGAACATTGACTTATTCCACCACGCATTCCGCTTTTAATAAAGCTGTACATATTTACATCAGTAAATAGTTCTAATTCAATTTTCGTATATTTCAACATTGCTTGCCAAGAAAGCCCTGGTGCAGTATAAAAATTAGAAGGATCTAAATCATAAATTTTCATACATATTTCTCGAAAACTTTCGAAAACATCAGTCAATATTAAGACATCCGTTTTCAAATAAATTTTCATATAATCTAACAAATTACAACATTTGAAAGTTCTCCAGACTGTATATGCGTAATTGTAATCAGAATCTGAACATGGTGTTTTTGTTAATTCATTATAAAATGCAGCTTGAGATGGGAAAGTATCATTTAATTTTTCGAAAGAATCTAAATATTCGTAGGGAAATATACCTTTCTTTGTTATCAAATTATAGTGCTCTCCGAAATTATTTTTAATGTGATGCTTTTTGTTATCATCTAGATTATTAAACAAACTATTGAGACTTTCACTCATAAATCGAAAGCTGTCGAGAAATCTTAAAGAAAAGCTAACATTCTCTTCTAAAAGATAAATTCGTTTAGTTAAAGATATGTATTTTTCTTTATTTAGCGGTAAAACACTAATGCTTCCCTCAACACAATTTAAAGATCTAAACAATAAATGACAATCATAACCCGAAAAATTATGGAAAAATATTGGAAAAAATGTAGGTTTTTTAAAAAGTAAATTACATTCTTTATGTGCTGGACCTCTATAATTACCACTATAGTGGCAATGGTCTCTTACTCTATTAATATAATCTAATTGCTTACCACAAATACTGCAACAGGAATCCGTTAACTGTTGTAATTCTTCGTCTAGTGTTAAAGGTTTCATTTTTTGAATTTTCAAATTGAAATTTCTATAAAGCTCACTACAATCATTAATTAGTGATAAAATAAATTTTTGTGCACAATCTGCTCCTACACATTCCACATATTTATTCAAATTTTCATTAAAGGAACATTTTATAAAATATGCAAATGCAATCGCAACATGCTCCTTAATATTAGTAGTTGAAGGACCATTTACATCTGGTTTACATGTTGCTATCGGTTTCAATAAACTCTCGCAGTCTGCATATATTACGAATGGTGCTTTCATTTGAAGTCGATAATCAGCATACTTCAAAATTTTATTTTCTTCATCTGGTAAGTTGCAAACAATCTTTCCGCATTGATTTTTATGAATCGCATATTTTTCTAATTCATCAAAATATTGCAAACAACTATTGCAAATGTATATTCGGCCATTATGTCTCGTAAGAGATTTTCTTAAAAATTTCGATAAATCCTTTATATAAACAAAATGATATCTTTCATTCGATTCAATCATCAATAAATTTATATGATGCTGTTTTTCATTTTTTGTTAAAAAATATGGACCAATCAATTCGTGTTCATTATTTTTCTTTGATTTTAAATTAAGACCAAAAACATTCACACTTACATCAGGGTTGAGTTCCTCAAATTTATAAATATCGTCTATTTTAATAGGAAATAATATATTTCCAAATTTTAAATTTTCTACTTTTCCACCATTCAAAAAAATTTCTACCGCCGCTATATCAATTATATTATAACTTCTTGGATTCCATGATTCATTTACTGCAGGCTTTAAAGCTGATATCAATGCCCATTTAAAACAATATTCATCAGAATTTTTCACATTTATGCATGCCTTTTTCTTTTCTACTGATTTGGGGAGTTGAATGTACTGTGATCCTTTTATTGGTTCATATTTATTTATATTTATTTCGAGTCCAATAATACGAATTAACGCCCATCCACTGTCCATTTCTTGAAATTCTTCACTTCTTTTTATTATACTCTCTATAATTTGGCTATAATTAGAATTGATATCAACTTCATTTAAAATTAAAACCATTTTTGATTGAAATGATTTAATGCTTAATTGCAATTCATCGTTATCATCACCGTCACCATCTGAATAAGGTTTTACATATTCAGCAAACAGTTCGAAGTTCATTTTGTAAAATTTATGTTTCAATAATGAATTCCTCAGAATAGTAAGAATATTATCCTTATTTTTATTTAAAAATTCGATTGGAACAATAATCCCCTCATCATCATTATCAATTAAAAATGTTTGAAGTCTTCTTTCAAATGATTCATTGATCACTCTAACATTGTCCCTCAATTTCTCTGCTGCATTCATTTTATGTAAATTTGTTCTTAAATGATAAACCCAGTTTAGTGTAAATATTTTGCAATAAGAACAGTATTTATGTATTTTTTTATGTCGTTCCAAATCATATTTTCGTTTGAATGTTTTTTTACAAACATCACAACAAAATTCTAGTTTAATTTTTTTATGATCCATTTTAAATATTTTTGTTGTTAGTTATTACCTTGTCTTAAACAAACTAAAATACTTATTAAAATATAATATTCAAAATATATTATTTATGATAACTTTTTTATTTTTTTGTTTTTTCTTTTTAAAATTACGTCATTTCAGATTTTTATTTTATTTGCTTTTTACATTATGTTTCACTTTTTGAAAATTTTAAATTTCTTATCAATATAATTCAATTCAACAACAATCCAAAAAAAAGCTCATGCTTTAAAAATATTTTATTTCCTTATCAGCATATTTAAATATTTTTTTTTTTATTTATTGAATTAACTTGTCTTAAACAAACGCTTCATAACACAAAAATTATCACCAAAGCCCTTTCAATCACTGCCACTGCCACCGCCACTGTCTCCACCAATGTACACGATCTGTACACGATCCCATTTTTTCTTCACTTTTTACCCTGTACACAACCCTAATCTTTAATTTTTACATTCACCGACATCTGGTGACCACTAACGGCAAATAACCACTTTTTGCGTTTTTCTACATTAGCGACCACTAACGGAAAATAACAACTTTTTGCGTTTTTCATACATTAGCTCTCTCATATAATTTATTCGACGTACACCGACATCTAGTGACCACTAACGGCAAATAACACATTCACACACACCTAGTGACCACTAGTGGCAAATAACAACTTTTTGCGTTTTTCATACATTAGCTCTCTCATACACTCATCGACAACTAGTGAGCACTAGCGGCAAATACACCAACATCTAGTCGCCACTAGCGGCCACTAGAGGCAAATTACCGACATCTAGTGGCAAAAAACGGCAAGTAGCAAGTTTTTGCGTTTTTCATACGTTAGCTCTCTCATATCCTAACTACTAATATTATTTGTAATTGGAATAATTGGAGCAATCGCATTGTTAAAAAAATTTGGTGACCTAAAAATTAATAAAAGAATTCAGGAGAATTCTTATCTAAAGAAGGGAGAAGTTACATATTTGCCAAACTCTATTCCCACGAAAATAACAGATAGTACGTGAGCAATTCCTGTTATTTCGAAATAAATTAAAAACAAAAGCTTCATATTTCAATATGCGAAAATAAAATTAATTATTTTCCCATAATAACAAAATTACGCAATATTGCTCAGATTACACCAAAATTATTAACTTTAAAATAAAATTATATAAATTGCTGAATATGCAATTTCTAATATATAAATATCTGTACATTTTTTAATTAAGTGAAGTCTCGATTAAGTTTTAATGCCGTAATAATAAAATAAAACATATAATAAAAAACATAACGCCGTATATATTCATTTTACTTAGACTGAGAAACTTTCTATCGTCTGAAGCGTTATACACAATCTACTCGGCTTATATCAAATCGCACATCAGCTATCTTAATCCAATTTGGAATAGAGCTCCGAAGGTTTACATGAGCAAGTTGGAGACCTTACACAAAAAGTGCATTAAAATTATTCGCCATCTTCCAATTTTACATCCAACGAGCATGTTATATACTAGTCAGTATACTAGTCTGACGAACATCGGTAATCTTGAACTCTACCTTCTTGGCTTTAAAATAATAAATAATCAAATAAAACATAATTTTATTCTTAAAAGAAGAATCGAATTATATAACTATAATACGCGTAACAAATCAAAATTTTATTTAACACTATTTAGAACCAATAATCAAATTAATAATTGCTTATTTCATTGTTTAAAGGCCTATAATGAACTCCCACAAATTTTTAAGACAATTGATAATGTTCTGGAATTTAAACATAAGATTAAATGCATGTTGCTAGAAGTCAATTAAAAATTGTAAGTTTTACTTTAAACAACTGTAAATAAATAAATGATAAATTTTGTAAATGAAATAAAAAAAAAATTTTTTTAATAAAAAAAAATAAAAAAAAAAAAAATATATATATTAATAAAATAAATGTAAGCTTAAATATAATTATACTCTATCTTACTGTAAATTATAAATGGCCACTTATAGCTTATGCTAAGGCCTCATAAAAACTATATTCTTTAAGCTTAATCGCTTTTATTGTAACACTTTGTAATTTGAAGTATTAATAAAGAAAAAAAAAAAAAATAATCTTTAAACTTAAATAAATTGTGTTTTTACTTAAAAAAAGAAAATAAAAGTGGTTATTATTTTTTTTTTATATTTGAAAACCAAATATAAAAGTCGCGCCTATCAATTTACTGATATATAGATAGACATTTTGACGTACTGCCGTATAAAAATTGTATTCTTTAATTTAGATAAAATATATATTTAATTATCTTCCTGTCATCTACTCTTCAAGAGGCGGTGTGGTGTAGCTGTAAAAAGAGAAGTTTACTCCTAGATAAATAGGTATAATTTAAAGTAAAGTAAAGAATTCAGAACCATTTTTTGTATATATGTACATTCATTTGTAGTAAAAATACAGATTTTATTATTGAAATGTAGTGCTTATTTGCCTATGTAGCTACTAAATTTAAAAATGGAATAAGAGGAGGAAAAATTTATCAATTTTTTAATTGATTAGTTATTTTTTTTAATATCTTTGTAGATATGTTATAAATCTTAAAATTGTGATTTAAAAAAAAAAACTCTACTTCTGTCAACTTAACTATTATATTGTATTTTGGACAGCTTCAATATAATATAATACTAAGTACTTAACTTTTGAATTATGATAGGCACATATGTTAAATTTTGTTGTACATATTATGCTCTATGAATAAGCTTTTTAATTAGGATACAGAATACATACAACATAGCTCAAATCGTACTAAAATGTTTAGAAAAAAGTACAGTTTTCTATATGTAGGACAGCATTAACTCGAATTTTGGCTACTTGACTTCAGTAAATATGTATACATATGTATTTGTTTAGAAAAATCATCAAATTTTCAGAACATTATATATTTTTTTGTGTAATAAGTGTACAAAATTATACTCTCTTTATTAGAGCGCGTTAAGCTACAGGAATAAAATTCAAAAATACTTAAATACGTTTTTATAATTGAAAAAATTATAAATTTTTTTTTTAAGCAAATATCAAACGCAAAAATTGTTGACAACATTTTTGTCATACATTTTATTATGTATAGGAAAAAAAAATTAGTTGCGTGTAATATTTGTCTAATATAAATTACACAAAACGGATTTTTTATGCAAATTTAAAAGCACAAAAAGTCCGAATTTCGAGCAAAGGGCAATACTAGTTTATATAAAAATAACAAATTTATATAGTATGATTTCGTTTAGTCAGAATAGTCCAACCAAATTTTGCAGTAACTTTGGCCATTACACTAAACTATTTTTGGCAAAATTTCAGACACTCAACTTCAATAAGTATAGAGTATTTCTCATATAAAAAAAAGAAGTTGTATGGCAGCTACTCGCACCCTTTGCCGTAGACCAACCAAATTTTACAGTAACTTTGGCCATTAAACTAAACTATTTTTGGCAAAATTTTAGAGACCCAACTTCAATAGGTATAGATTAATCTAAAATATGAAGAAGAAAATTAGTTTTTTTATTTGTTTGTTGTTTTGTTAATAATAACAAAAATAAAGCTAATAAAGAATCCAAATAATATCCTTAAATTTAAATACCATAACATTTTCCTACTCTACATTTTTCCGTAATTCTTTGTTTTTTATCAACTTTGCAGCTGTTGTTCCTTAGAAATAGATTTCAGTGTAAAATTGCAGTTTTTTTTCTAATAAAATCTAAAATCTAAAAAAATTCAATTTCGTATATATTATGCATAAATACATAGTATTATAAAACGTTTTTTCCAAAAAAGAAAGCTAAATTTCTCTCATAAAATCATAAAAAAACGAAGAAGAGCATATTAAACTTTCAGGAAAGTACAAAAAAAAGTATAAGTTGAAGAGCAGATCTTAAACTTTTTCTAAACCATCGACTATATTTTATTCAAACGTTGGCAATTCAAGTAAACTATTTTTGACATAGTATAATGGCATAATGCCAAGCTAGTATCGCCCTGTGCTCGAAATTCGAGCTATTTTTGCTTTTAAGCTGACATATAAAATTAGTTTTGTGTAAATTATATTAGACTAATATTACACGACAAATTATTTTTTTTTTCCTATACGTAAGAAAAATTAAGCCAACAATGTTGTCAACAATTATTGCGTTGGAAATTTCCTTAAAAACAAAATTTATAATTTTTCTTAATTATAAAAGCTTTATTAAGTACCTATTTTTGAGTTTTATTCCTATAGCTTAAGCCGCTTTAAAGTGATGATAAATTAGTACAGTTAAATTAAATTTAAATACTAAATACATATAAATTTTATTCTAATAATATATAATGTTCTGAAAATTTGATTATACATATTTCTAAACATATACATATATTTATTGAAGTCAAGAACCCAAAATTTAAGTTAATGCTGTCCTTCATATAGCAAACTGTACTTTTTATACCCTACACCTATAGAATAGGTAAAGGGGTATATTAACTTTGGTATGGTGTTTGTAACTACCTAAACGAAGCGAGCTAGATGTGGAAAAGTATATATATTTGTGATCAGCGTGACCGCCTTAGTCGATATAGCCATGTCCGTCCGTCCGTCCGTCCGTCCGTAGGCACGATAACTCAAAAAATAATGGAGCTACCTTGATGAAATTTTAACTGTAGGTTACTAGGACTGAAAGTACGGCGGGGATTGCATATGGGCGAAATCGGCCCATTGGTTTGGATTCTGGACCTTTTAATCGATCGAAGGGCTAACGAACATATATAAAAAATCACGATAACTCAACAACTAATGACGCTATCTTCATCAAATTTGTGTTGTAGGTTACTAGTAATAAAACTACTTCGGGGATTGCGTAAGGTCGGGATTGGACCATGGGTTCGGAACCTAGAACTTCTTGATCGAATTTAAGCCAAACGAGCATAATTCCGAAACCAAAGAAGATAGAACCTCCAAATTTGGTATCAGGGTGTCCCTTCCTATTTCCTAAGTGTCTTGGGAATTTGGGTCCCATTGGAGTACTGGGTCGGGGACCAGCCACACATTTTCGAAGACCTTAAAACATATCTTTAAAATTAATAAAGATAACAACTTGAAAAAATGTAGAAGCTTCCAATTTGCCACAAGGGTGTTCCTTACTATCCCTTGCGTGGTCCCCGAATTTGGGATCAATTGGAGAGGGGGTTCAGTACCCCTCTCAGACCTCCCGAGGTTTAAAAGCTTATAATCGAAATTACTAAAAATAGTTACTTAAAATTAAGATAGACCGTTCAAATTGTGTACAAGGGTTAACTAGTACTATAAGTACAGCGCGGGCTGTATAAGGGTGAAATCAGCCCATGGGTTCGGATTCTGGACCTTTTAGTCGGTGTCAGGGATAACGAACATATATTAAAAATCACGATAACTCAACAACTAATGAGTCTATCTTCATGAAATTTGTGCTGTAGGTTAATGGTAATGAAACAACGGCGATGATTACGTATGGTGAGGATTGGACAATGGGTTCGGAACTGAGAACTTTTTGATCGAATTTAGGCCAAACTAGCGTAATTCCGAAACCAATGAAGATATAACCTCCAAATTTGGTATCAGGGTGTCCCTTCCTATTTCGTAAGTGTCTTTGAAATTTGGGCTCCATTAGACTAGTGGGTCGGGGACCAGCCACTCAGTTCCGAGGTCCTTAAAGCATATTTTCGAAATTAATATAAATTGTAACTTGAAACAAATGTAGAAGCATCAAATTTGGCCCAGGGTGTTCTTTACTATTTCTTCCGTGCCCCCCTAATTTAGGATCAATTGGAGTGGTGGTTCAGGACCTCTCTTAGACCCCCCAATGTGTAAAAGCTTATCATCGAAATTAATAAAACTAGTAACTTAAAATTAAGATAGAACGTTCCAATTGTATACAAGGGTTAACTAGTATTGAAAGTATGACGGGACTGCATATGGGCGAAATCGTACCATTGTTTCGGGTTCTGGAACCCTTGACAAGTTCAAGGACTAACAAACATATATCTTAAAAACACCATAACTCAAAAAATAATGCCGGTATTTTGATGAAATTTAAACTCTAGGTTACTAATAACGAAAGTACCATGGGAATTGGTTGTGGTCGAGTTTAACTTCAAAGCCAAAGAATATATTTCCTATGTCCTATGTGTCTCCGAAATCTAGACTTAATTGTAGTGGTTCAGCTATGTTCAAAGGTACTTGCTGCATTTATGTAAAATTTATTTTTATATTTAAATGAATTATATGAAAAGGTGTAAATTTTTAATTGTATTTTAGAAATACATTTATTGCATATTTTGCGTTTATAAGCTTTTCTATTAGGTATATAAACTAACCATTTAAAATAATTGCAATTTTTAAAAATTTGGATTATTGAAAATATTATGCTTTGATTATCTTTTTATCACAAAATTTAATAATTAGAATTTTTTCATTTTGTAATTGAATTGGAATAAATATATTTTCATTTATTTCAAGTTTGTTTGTTTTTTAATATTTTTAAATAGATAAATTAGTAAGAATTTGTAATATTTTTTAATAGATAGTGTAATTAAAAAATGTTTTTTGTATTATAAAGTTAATTTGGTTAGCTATGTCTTACAATCAAATTAATAACAGCTTTTATGGTGTTAAAATGACTTATGGATATGTGCTTAAATTTGAACCAAAGGGTATTTCTAGGGTATTTCTAAGTCGGTTGCACCGACTGACTGTTTCTTTACTTGTTTCTAAACATTTTAGTACGATTTGTACTATGTTGTAGTACGTATTCTGTATCCTAATTGAAAAGCTCTATGAATACATATTATATACAACAAAATTTAACATACCTTAATTCATAAGATTAGTACTTAGTATTATATTATATTGAAGCTACCAGAAGTACAAAATAGTCAAGTTAACCGAAGTTTTTTTTTAAATCTCAATCTTGAGATTTATAACATAAAAAAAAAAGTTTTTTAATAAATCAAAGAATAAATTTTTAATACCCTTATTTCATTTTTAAATTTAATAGCTACATAGATAAATTTTGACTACAAATGTATGCCTATCTAAAGTTCTGAAAAGCATGCGAAAAATGATTCTGAATTGCTTAGTTTACTTTATACCTTTCTGTCTAGTTTATTTATTTAATTTTTCCGAAGTTTTTTATTGACAAAAATATATTTCTATATATGGTCATGAGCCATGACTCATAAGTTTCTTAAAACAAATAAATATTATTGCTTTCATCCCTTTATGAGGAGTAAACTCTTTTCTACTCTCAACTATTGTCAGCTACACCAGCTCTTGTAAAATACTATATGACAGAGAAGATAATTAATTTTCGGCAGATGGCTTTGATTAAAATTCACTTGAAAAGGTTATGTTTAATCAAATTTTAACTTTAATAACCAATAACCACTAACCCCCTTCCATTTTAAAACATTTTCTTTATATTTATATCAGCAAAATACCTTAATTTTAAATACTTTACTTTTATTATTTAAATATATTAAATATAATTAACTTCTCAAATGACAGGTAGTTTCAAAATGTTAAATATATATATGACAATTAATCTGACAATTATGTACTTCTGAAACAAAAATTAGCGTTCCATTTACAAACTACGCCTACCTAATCTTGATGTGCACTTTTTGATATAAAAAATTCATTCGTTTTGTCAAAATAAAACTAAAAATTGTTTTTTTATAAAAAACATTATTCGATGTTGAAAATGTAAAATAAACTTTTCAATTATTAGAATGAAATCAAAACATACGACGTACAATGTTTATACGTCAGCACGTCCGTCTAAATATCCTTAAATCAATACGTGAGTACAGTATTTAATTTATCGAAAAATATTTATTTGAATGTTTTAATTTAGTACCTACAAAAAATATTTTTAATTTCATATTATAGGTATTTTGTATATTAGACATTTTTTAATAAAAATTATTTTGAAAAAATATTATTTTTTAAAACATAATACATATTAGAAATATAAGAAAAACCAATAATAATATTTTTATACATTTTGTCGATATTTGTAAATTTTAAAAATTCGAGATACGGAACATCGTGTTACGCGTATTTAGGCTGCTCTAATGTAAATTTGTGTACCTATTTATTTCTCAATTTATTGATAGAAATTATACGTTGTACGCTTTGTTTAGGTTGGGACCTAAGGAACAAATCATTTTTTTTGAGAAAGATCATTTTTTTAGTTTTGCAAATATTGTAGGATTTTCAATTTATTTGAATATATGTTTTAAACAAAATTATTTAAAAAAAAAAATGTTATTTTAAAATATACTTTTAAAATTTAATCGTAGCAACATAAGAAAAAACAATTACAATATTTTTATACGCTTTGTCAATTTTTAAATTTTAAAACTTCGAGGTACAGTACGTCGCGTATGCTTTCATGTAAATTTTTTTACATAACTACTTATTTAAAAATTTCAAAAAAAACAGAAACTGAATACCGTACATGCTGATTTTGGTTGATCCATAAGAAACAAATCATTTTTCTTAAGAAATATTATTTTTTTTCAATGTTTCTGCAAACATATTTAGGGTATTTTTTAATAAACAAATATTTAAAAAAAATATTATTTTAAATTTTCTATTTTTATTTTTCGCTTTGTCAATTTTTAAAATCCGAGGTACCAGTACGTCGCGTATTTCGATTGCTTACTTGTAAATTCATGTACCTAACTATTTATTTCAAAATTTTGTAGAAATTTCCAGAAATTATAGGTAACAATTTACGATTTACAAAAAATATTTTTTTAGGAAACAAAAAATAAATACAGTACTTTTCGGTTATAACGACCACGATGGGACGAAAAATATTCATCGTAATAAACGATTGTCGTTTTAAAAGAATGATGTGAATTACTTATTTGCTAGAATTTTATTTGATGTGTCAGCCTCAAGCCTATGTATAGTGCTTATTCTTCTATTGAAATTTTTTTTTGTATTTTTGATGCATTATTATGATTTTTTTTTACATTCAAAACTAAATAAAAAACACGTAATTAATCTCCAAGCAACATAATTAGATATAAGTTTAAATAAAAGAAATATCAATGTAACACAAAACTTATTTTAATTAAAATTGAACCGAGTTCGTTATAAATGAAAACTACTGTATAAACCAAATGTATTGCGTTAATTTCAAACAGAACTCATTTTTTTCGTTCACGTTTTAAGATAAAGAAAAAACAAAAACAAAACAAAAATTTTAAAAAAATTTTAATCTCCTTGTTCACTGAACATTTGAACTACACAAAAAAAAAGAAAGATATAAGTCGGCGGCGCCTATAATAGTTTGAGCTACAACCGAAAATGAATTACATTTACTCAGAAAGTCGGCGTATAATATTAGAGTCATAAGCCTCAACTTTTAACCGCGTGACCGTTAAATTAAAAAAAAATATCATTGTAATATGAAAACAAAAAAAACCTTTCTTTTGGTTGTTGTTTCATTAAAATTGGTCAAATAGTTTGTCCTAAAAAGGGATGTTTATATTTGTATGGGAAAAAATAAGCCGATTAAATATTATGATTTAGTATACACTTTTGACCTCTTGTCAAACGGGTATAATAATACTTATATGTAAACTATCTATTACCCGGTGCACGTTGCCCCGCCTCTCAATGGAGTTTTAATTTAAGTTAATGTTATTGAAAAAGTTAACTCAAACATTACACATAGTGTATATGTTAATTTTAAAATGTAATAAAGCAATTTTTTAAAAACGATTTTTTTGGATTATTCTAGCAATTTTTCAACAAATTTATCAAATTTCAATTGAAACTTTTCGTAATTATTAAATGATAATAAAAATAAAAATTTTAATTCAGTTAATATTGTTCTTCGGAAATCCACCATCCCCAACTCTATCGTCAAGGAGGAAGCACCACGTATAGAAAAATTAGAGATAATCGTTCAAAATGTTTTGCAAGCATTGGCAAATTTCAGACACCCAGCTTTAATAGGTATAGAGTAAATCTCATATAAAAAAAGAAGTTGTAGGGCAGCTACCCGAACCCATGAATGGCTGGGTTCAAATAGCGATGATGGCTATCGCAAAAAAACGAATTTACGAAAATTTCAAGATCATAGCTCCTTTAGTTTTTGAGTTATCGCGCAGACGGACGGACATACATAGCTTAATGGATTTTTTTTTCGATTCTGATCCAATCCATACACTTGAGTTTATATCTACCCCTTCCCCCCTCCCCCCCCCCCTTACTGCTCTGCGTCACAAACGTAATTGCAAATTTATTATACACTTTGACCTACAGTCATATGGGTATAAAAATAAATGATAATTCTATAATTTAGTTATTTCATAAATTTATTAATTATGAATAATATTGAAATCAATACTTAGAATGCAATCTGTGTTAACAGGTGCGAAATATAATGTTGAAGCTTCAATGTTAAGGTTTATTTTCGAAAAACATACACTGGTGAATAAGTTACTGTTTTATAAAAGAATAAGAGTTTTAATTCTTAAGACCTAGTAGCCCTTCAATAGGGAAGGTTCCTAAATTTTTGCCTTTGCATATGATGGATCTGAATTTTTTTAGGTTCTAGGATATTAATTGTGAACT
Source organism: Dolichopus griseipennis (assembly GCA_963082915.1). NCBI lineage: Eukaryota > Metazoa > Arthropoda > Insecta > Diptera > Dolichopodidae > Dolichopus > Dolichopus griseipennis. The sequence continues at coordinate 282,436,235 of OY720441.1, forward strand.
CCACCAAATTGGAATTTCACCTACTATTTCAATATCTAACCAAAAATTGTTGGAGACAATTTCTTCAATTTAAAGAACTCCTTTTACATTTAAAAAAAACCATTAACATATTATGTTAAAATATAATGCTACAGCTTTAAATTTTGTATACTCGTATTTGTAAAAACAAATTTGAACAGGTATTCAAGTTACAGGTGTTTAAAAATAGCAAACTTTTAATTTTCAAGCCCGCATAGCTCTCTAAGCTGGGGGCTTGACAAAAAAATTTTGTTAACCGGCTCCCACTAATTTTTGAGGATCTCAAGCAAATTTCAAGACCTTAGCTTAAACCGTTTAAGAGATATTTGGAGCCAAAAATTTTACAAAAATTGAGTTTTGTATAATGGTAAATTTTAGTATCGTATGGCAACCCTAAACATTTGCCTTTTAAAAATTTATAAATTTTATAAAACCAGGTATCTTAAAAAAAATATCGTAAAATTCTATAATTATATTGTAATAGTTTATATCGTAATGTAAAATAAAATTTAATAAAAATATATAAATAATTCTTGTGTAAGATTATAGATGGCACACAAAGTTAACGTTTATGAATTAATATTTTATAACCTTATACAATAGCTACAGCCGAGAAATCAACGGCTTAGTGAATATTATGATTAAAGAAACTGAAGCCTAGTTTAAAATGAACTTGTTGAATGCCCTATACTCCTTAACGGGTGGGTCTACAGAAAAAATTTCTTCTACGAAATATTTTTTTTGGAATACCTTCCCGTTATTAAAATTTCTTAACTCAATTTCAAACGGTGTAAAAGTTTTGTAACATACGCACGGACAGAGTGAAGCTATATAGGTACATTTTTACAAAATCATTTGAAAATGTGCTAAAAATGAGGAAGAGTGTAGTAGAGTATATTGTGTCAACTCTGGAAAAGTTTAGAGTAATGGTAGTATGGTTTAGAATAATGATCATATAAAAGAAGTATTTGTATGGCAGCCACTTGAACCCAATGCAGTAGACCAACAAACTTTTACAGAAACTTTAGCCATTACACTAAACTACTTTTCGCAAAATTTCAGATACGCAGCTGTAATAGTTACTCTATACCTATTGAAGTTGGTATACAACTTCTTTTTTTATACGAGCAATACGCTGTATCTCATATAGCTGCATGCCTGAAATTTCGCCAAAAGTAGTTTAGGTTTATGGCCAAAGTATTTGCAAAAATTTTGTTTGTCTACTGCATGGGGTTCGGGTAGCTGCTATACAACTTCTTTTTTATTTTAGTATTACTCTATACCTATTGAAGCTGGGTGTTTGAAATTTTGCCAAAAATAGTTTAGTTTTATGGCTAAAGTTTTTGCAAAATTTTGTTTGTCTATTGCATGGGGTTCGGGTAGCTGCCATACAACCACTTCTTTTATATGAGCATTACACTGCACCTATTAAGGCTTGGTGTCTGAAATTTTTTCAAAAATAGTTTAGTAAAATGGCCAAAGTTACGGCGAAATTTGGTTGGTCTACTGAATTGTGTTCGACTAGCTGCCATGCAACTCCTTCTTTTATATGAGCATTACATTACACCTAATAAAGCTGTAAGTTTGATATTGTGACAAAAGTAATTAACCGGAGGATATAATGTTTATATTACGGTCATACGGGTATCCCAGAATTGACACAATCTACTCTACTACACTTTTTCTCGTTTTTGATATTTTTAATTAAGTACAATATCTTAATTGCAATGTTTTATGTTCAAAAACGATAGCCCATCAAACAACTAATACACAAATATGATAGCGAGATTTAGCTATTTCACATCACTATTCATTTTCAGACAATGTAATTCGATTATCATTTGTATTGATAGAACAGAAACAGATATGTATTTGAAATAGAATATAGAGGCAAATATAAAAAAAAAATTAAAATGAATGGAATTTTTATTCATTTTTGTTAAAATTGTAATAGGAAACCAGTTATGATATTCACAAAAATTTTAAAGTAATAAAAAAATTAAGTTTTTACTTTCTCACTTATATCCGTTTTACACCTTTTTGATTCAAATTTAATGAGAAGTGCATAAGTCAGTTTGATCGTAAGACATAGCTAACCAAATTAACTTTATAATACTAAAAACATTTTCTAATTACTTTATTTAAAAATATTAAAAAAAACTAAATAAGTTGAAATAAATGCTAAATACAAATTGTTAGTTTATGTACCTATTGAAAAAGCTTATAAACCCAAAATATGCAATAAATGTATTTATATTTCATATAATTCATTTACATTATTATATATATTTATTTAATTAGTTTTCTTTTCTAACCATAGCCTAAGTAAGCCATTTGGTTGTATAGATTAATATTATTGTCAAGCAATTTTAAGTATATCTTTTAACAATTTGTTATGATTAAATATTTAAATATAAAAATTAATTTTACATGCATGCAGCAAGTACCTTTGAACACAACTTAAGTATCTATATACACAATGTCTTAATTATTTATTACCTATGGTAATAATTCAATAAAATATATTTTATAATAAAAACTAAAAAAAAGAAATTTATTCGTTTAATAAAAAATATTTTGTTTTTAATTTTAATTTATAAAAGATACATATATATACATAATATGTTTTATGGTGAGATTCTTAGGCTTTTAAAAATATAATTATGCTAAATATGAAAGAACCCTCGTGTATCAAAAGTTTCTATTTTCATGAACTTCGAAAATAAACTTTTTAATGTTGGTATTTCTTAGGAGGCACCTGAACCACAACTGCAATTAAGTTTAAATATCGGGGACACAAAAGAAATAAGAGAAACACCGTTATACCAAATTTAAAGCATCGATATTTATTTCAAGTTACTATGTTTATTAATTTTGAATATATGCTTTATAGGTAGGTGGTACGCAAAGCACTATTCCAATTCATTCAATTTTTACGGACACAAAGCAAATAGGAAAAAACACTTGATGTCCCAAATTTTAATATTCTATCTTCTTTGGTTTCGAAATTATACTTATTTGAACTCAATTCAATTTGAACCGAATCCATTGCCATATCTAGACCATAAGCAATCCCCGCGGTACTTTCATTGCTAGTAACCAAGAGTTTAATCTTCATCCAAATAGCATCATTAGTTTTTGAGTTATGGTGTTGTTTAGATATATGTTTGTTAAACCTTGAACTTTTCAAAGATTCCAGAACCCAAAACCTTTGTCCGATTTCGCCCATATGCAATCCCCGCCATACTTTCAATTCTTATTAACTCTTGTACACAATTGAAATATTCTATCGAAGTTTTAAGTTACTATTTTAATTAATTTCGAAGTTAAGCTTTTAAGCCTTGGTAGGTCAAGGAGAGGTTCCTGAACCACCACTCCAATTCATCATAAATTAAGGGAACATGTAAGAAATAGTAATGAACACCCTTCTGCCTTGTGTTTGGCTAATAGTCATACGGGTACAAAAACATTATACAATAAACCAAATAATGAATTCAAATCCAATGCTAAAATTTGTTTAGTCAATGGCGCAAAAACTGAAACTGTTACACATCTATAAATGCACCCAGAAATTGGTATAGTTAATTTCTTGTTAAATATTTTGTTTGCTAGAATTGTTTGATACAAAATAACTGTTTTCAACAATTTTGTAGCGAAATCTTTGATGTAATCAACGAAATTAACAAGAAAGGAAAAAAACCAAGGGTTTTTAAAAAGCACATTTTCAAAATTATATACGGTTTCTTACTGAATATTTCATCATTTATTTTTATAAAAATATATACATATAAAAATAAATGATAATATTAATTTAGTTATTTCATTAATTTATTAATTATATGACTAATAGGGAAATTCTTAGAATATAACCTCAATGCACTCAAGGAAACTTGTTAATAAGTGCGGAAAATAATGTTGCAGCTTCAATGTAATTTTGGAAAAAACTTACACTGGTGAATAAGTTACTGTTTTATATAAACATAAAAGTTTTAATTTTTAAGACCTAGTAGCCCTTCAATGGGGAAGGTTCGCAAATTTTTGCTTAGTAAACTTATGATGGATCTGTCCACCCCCCTCCTGTCCTCACCCTTCAATTTTTTTAGGGGAAATCAATTTTGAACTCCACCAAAATTTGGAATTTTACCTAAAATTTTATTATTTAAGCAAAAATAGTTAAAACTAGGAGACAATTTCTTCAATTTAAAGAATCCCTTTCAAATTTAAGAAAAACCTTTAACATATGTTGAAACATAATGCTGCAGCTGTAAATTTTGTATATTTGTAAAAAAAAATTTGAACAGGTTTTCAAGTTACAGGTGTTTAAAAATAGAAAAATTTCAATTTTCGAGCCCTTATAGCTCCTAAATAGGGGACGTGACAAAAAAATTTGGTTAACTGACTCCTACTAAGTTCTAAAGGTCTAACTTCTCCCAAAATTTCAAGACCCTAGTTTGAGCCGTTTAGAAGATATGTGGGGCCAAAAATTTTTCAAAAATTGAGTTTTGCATAATGGTAAATTTTAGTACCGTATGGCAACCCTATACATTTTAACTTTATACTTTTGTCAAGCCCATAAAAGCAGCTGGGTGACATCGTAAATGTCGTAAAAAAACTTCAACCTGATACAATGTGAAAATAACACAATGTAAAAATTTTTGAACACATTGTGTCGAAAATACAATGTATTTTATTTACAATTCTGATTGCGTCAAAATGAAATGTCAAAAAATTTAAATTTTTTCTACAGAAACTTTCTTTGAAAAGTATAAATTAATATTTAGACAAAATGGATATTAATTTCGTTAAAAAATTTTTCTTCAATTATTTATTGGACTGTGGTGAAGAAATAAGAGTTTCCATGACCACAAAAATAAAACTTAACTGACAAAAATTCAAATTAAAACTTCAAAATTCAAATAACTTTAAAATTTTTTTTTGTATATCCAAAAAATTTTCGATACTCAATTTAACAACACGCGTCGTGAAAATGGGTCGCGAACACAATGTAAAATGAATTTACGATCATGAGACAATAGGTGACATCGTAAATGTCGTAAAAAAAACTTCAACCTGATACAATGTGAAAATAACACAATGTAAAAATTTTTGAACACATTGTGTCGAAAATACAATGTATTTTGTTTACAATTCTGATTGCGTCAAAATGAAATGTCAAAAAATTTAAATTTTTTCTACAGAAACTTTCTTTGAAAAGTATAAATTAATATTTAGACAAAATGGATATTAATTTCGTTAAAAAATTTTTCTTCTATTATTTATTGGACTATGGTGAAGAAATAAGAGTTTCCATGACCACAAAAATAAAACTTAACTGACAAAAATTCAAATTAAAACTCCAAAATTCAAATAACTTTAAATTTTTTTTTTGTGTATCCAAAAAATTTTCGATACTCAATTTAACAACACGCGTCGTGAAAATGGGTCGCGAACACAATGTAAAATGAATTTACGATCATGAGACAATGTGAAATTTTTAAGTTTACATTTACGATCATGCGACAATGTATTCACGACGTCGCAAAGACATTTACGATGTCAGGGAATGTGAAATTTTTAAGTTTACATTTACGATCATGCGACAATGTATTCACGACGTCGCAAAGACATTTACGATGTCAGGGGCTCTCTTTTCCCGTTTTTAGATTGAAAATACATTTAGCAGAACTCTTGTTATACTAATTTAAATATAGGGCTTTTTTGAAATTTTCGGGGGCTGTAACTTCGGCACCTTTCAATATTAAGAAAAACCGTTGACAGATGTTGAAATATAATTATAGATCTTTCAATTTACCGTATTACTAAAAAAAAATTTTAACAGGTATTCAAGCTACAGGTGTTTGAAAATAGGAAAATTTCAATTTTCAAGCCCTTATAGCTTCTAAATAGGGGACGTGATAAAAAAATTTTGTTAACTGACTCCTACTAATTTCTAAAGGTCTTACTTCTCCCAAAATTTCAAGACCCTAGCTTGAACCGTTTAGAAGATATGTGGGGACTACACTCTTCCTCATTTTTGGTTAAAATATGTCAAAGGCACTAAAAAATATGTCAGGTACAACTTTTTTGTACCAATATAAATTTTTTTAAAACTAATAACTTTCGGAGGATAAAATTACGCACGGTTAGTTAAAAAACCTTCCGATCGTCAGTATGTTACTAGTACAGAAAGTACGGCAGGTTCTGAAACTTTTAATCGGTCTAAGGGCTAGCGAACATATATAAAAAATCATGATAACTCAACAACTCATGAAGCCATATTAATGAAATTTGTGCTGTAAGTTACTAGTAATGAAGCTACGGCGGGGATTGTGTAGGGTTGACATCGCACAATGGGTTCGGATCGTAGAACTTTATGATCGAATTTAGGCCAAACGAGCATAACTCCGAAACCAAAATAGATGGAACCTCCAAATTTGGTACCAGGGTGTCCCTTCCTATTTCCTTAGTGTACTTGAAATTTTGAACCAATTGAAGTAATGGGTCGGGGGCCGTCGACGCAGTTCCGAAGACCTTTTAGAATATTTTTGAAATTAATAAAGTTAGTAACGTGAAACAAACGTATACGCTTCAAATTTGGCACATGAGTGTTCTTTACTATTTCTTGCGTGTCCCCTTAACTTGGGATCAATTGGAGTGGTGGTTTAGATACCTCCCTTAGACATCCCAAGGTTTAAAAAATTATCATCGAAATTAATAAATATTGTAACTTAAAATTAAGATAGAACGTTCCAGTAGTGTACAGAGGTTAAAAGCATACAATACATTTCTGTTTTTTATACAGATTTCCTAATTCAAATTTGCAAGAAACTGTTGTGAAAATTGTAATCTTTTAAACCAGATAAATGAAATTGTGAAATCATGTTCAACAACCGAAAATATTCTGGTGGGGGATCAACGTACACAACAAGGTCTGGCTTCATTTTTCAAGTAATCCTTTATTGAGTTAAAACTCTATTGGGAAACAAGTTCTTTTCTTCTCACTGTTCCACCTTTCTCAACTTGTCGAAAATCCCACTAGAATCCCTGACCGAGCTGTTCAAGAGGGTCTTCTCTTAAATCTGTTTTTAATCCTTTTCCCTGAAAAAAATTGTGGTTTAGTCTCTGACCACTGTCTTGTTACCACAAGCATCCGGGCAAGTACGTTAGCCAGCCGAAAGACACCGTAGAAAAAATTAGAACATAAAAATATTAAACGGTAATCCAGAGCATGGTTTAATCGCACTTGGAAAGTCTTTTAAGCAATACCAAAACAGCGGGTCTGTTAGTGTCTTACGGTGCCAACTATATCGTGGTTCGAAACAGATGTAAAGAGTTATCAATAAGCAAAAATTCTTATTCAACCGCGGGTTGAAACGTAAATTCCTACATATGCTTAATAGCAAATTGTTTTGGACATTTGCAAAAAATCTAAAGGGGGACACTGGCAGGTCTTCTTTCTCTCCGCTTGTTGATAAGAACAACTCAGTTGTGTCATATTCAAAATAGAAAGCGAACTTGTTTGGCAAACAATTTTCCTTCAACTCCAAGGCCACCAAATATTCCAGAAGTTGGCTGCTCCTTTTGTAAAATTTATTTAGGACGCGCGCAGTGACGAAAATTTTGAAGAACCTTAATATAAACAAATCAGCCGGTTTCGATAAATAACAACGATGGTTCTTAAAAAGACCTATTCTACCATTTCAAAAGCTTTACGTAACTTCTTTTACTTATCATTCACTTCCGATATTCATCCAACTCAAAGAAAGATTGCCCACGTTTTTCCAATTTCAAAAAAAAGTAATAAAAGCGATCCTGCTTTGTTAGTAAAATACAGAGCTTTAGGGTTAGGAAGAGTCTAAATAAGAGAGTCTATATAAATGAACCTAGTGTTTCCTCAACTCTCCCTCCACCTAGCCATAGGCGCACAGTCTGGTCATTTAAGTAGTATAGCTATGAGAGTTCTGGACCTACTTTGGCTCAGCTATCTCTTTCACTCCTATGTGTTCTAATGGCTGAATGTTTTCAAAGCTTTTGTGTAACAAGCTCAAAATGAAAAAGTGATTGGTTTGTGTCTTTTGAATCTGTTAGTTTGAATAGTCCGTTAATTTGAATAAATTGGCAGTTTGGTATTAAATATAGCTGGGCCGATTCTAGACCAGGAAATGACGTCACATATGTTAAAGATAAGGATACAGTATAGTTAGGCTGGTTCTAGACCAGGAAATGACGTCACATATGTTAAAGATAAGGATTAATGTTAACGATAAGGAAATGATAAGAGATAAGATAAGGAGTATGACTCATCTATGACTAATCGAATAAATTTTAGATTAAGTTAGTTATTTTGGAACTTAAAATACCAGGCGCACAGATTTGAAATATTTTTTAAAGAATTAATTTAAAAGCTTTAATAAATTTTTTTCCACTTTGAATATTATGTTTTGGTGATAAGAATTTTTTGTGTTTTTGCAATTTTAAATTGTGAAAAAAGAGAAAAAAATATAATACAATAATTTGTTGTAGATATGAAATATTGTATTTTTAAAATATTTTTAAGAAATATGACGTCAGGGAATCTCCTGTATAATTAAAGTTTTTTTGAGGACTATACAGTAATTATAGAGTAATGTTGTTGTTGTTATTTGTTTTCGAATAATCTTAAATCAGAATGTCATATCAGTTAAAAAAAAAACTTAATTTTGATTTTTCAATTTTGTTCTCATTCGTTTGTATGAAAAAAAATTAATACCTACATCTAACGAAATTTTTTAAGTTTTAAAACAAACAAGTAAGGAAAAAAACCAAGGGTTTTTAAAAAGCACATTTTCAAAATTATATACGGTTTCTTACTGAATATTTCATCATTTATTTTTATAAAAATATATATAAAAATAAATGATAATATTAATTTAGTTATTTCATTAATTTATTAATTATATGACTAATAGGGAAATTCTTAGAATATAACCTCAATGCACTCAAGGAAACTTGTTAATAAGTGCGGAAAATAATGTTGCAGCTTCAATGTAATTTTGGAAAAAACTTACACTGGTGAATAAGTTACTGTTTTATATAAACATAAAAGTTTTAATTTTTAAGACCTAGTAGCCCTTCAATGGGGAAGGTTCGCAAATTTTTGCTTAGTAAACTTATGATGGATCTGCCCACCCCCCTCAGGTCCTCACCCTTCAATTTTTTTAGGGGAAATCAATTTTGAACTCCACCAAAATTTGGAATTTTACCTAAAGTTTTTTTATTTAAGCAAAAATAGTTAAAACTAGGAGACAATTTCTTCAATTTAAAGAATCCCTTTCAAATTTAAGAAAAACCTTTAACATATGTTGAAACATAATGCTGCAGCTGTAAATTTTGTATATTTGTAAAAAAAATTTGAACAGGTTTTCAAGTTACAGGTGTTTAAAAATAGCAAAATTTCAATTTTCGAGCCCTTATAGCTCCTAAATAGGGGACGTGACAAAAAAATTTTGTTAACTGACTCCTACTAATTTCTAAAGGTCTAACTTATCCCAAAATTTCAAGACCCTAGTTTGAGCCGTTTAGAAGATATGTGGGGCCAAAAATTTTTCAAAAATTGAGTTTTGCATAATGGTAAATTTTAGTATATACATTTTAACTTTATACTTTTGTCAAGCCCATAAAAGCAGCTCTCTTTTCCCGTTTTTAGATTGAAAATACATTTAGCAGAACTCTTGTTATACTAATTTAAATATAGGGCTTTTTTGAAATTTTCGGGGGCTGTAACTTCGGCACCTTTCAATATTAAGAAAAACCGTTGACAGATGTTGAAATATAATTATAGATCTTTCAATTTACCGTATTACTAAAAAAAAATTTTAACAGGTATTCAAGCTACAGGTGTTTGAAAATAGGAAAATTTCAATTTTCAAGCCCTTATAGCTTCTAAATAGGGGACGTGATAAAAAAATTTTGTTAACTGACTCCTACTAATTTCTAAAGGTCTTACTTCTCCCAAAATTTCAAGACCCTAGCTTGAACCGTTTAGAAGATATGTGGGGCCAAAAATTTTTCAAAAATTGAGTTTTGCATAATTGTATATTTTAGTACCGTATGGCAACCCTAAACATTTGCTTTTAATTATTCATAAAGCTTATAAAACCAGCTATCTTTTTCCGTTTTCAGATTGAAAATATACCCAACAGAACTCTTGTTATAATAATTTAAAAATAGGGCTTTTTCCAAATTTGGGGGGCTGTAACTCCGTAACGGGTGGGGCTACAGAAAAAAATTCTTCTACGAAATTATTTTTTTCGTAATATCTACCCTTGGTTAAAACTTATTATTTCTATTTCAAACGGTGTAAAAGTTTTTGTAAACATACGGACAGACAGACGGACAGACAGACGGACGGACGGACGGACGGACGGACAGAGTGAAACTATATAGGCACATTTTTACAAAATTTTTTGAAAATGTGCTAAAAACGATCATCAAAGAACGGTAGTAAAACTAACTGCCATTATTAAGAACAATGCAAATGGAGAAAAATTTGAATCTTTAAACAATAATTTTAGCATTTTTCCTGGTGATATAAAAAAATATTTGAACGTACAATTGATGGTGTTAAAAAGTGAAATATCATCACTTAAGGGTATTATTAAGCCGCTATCTGCGCAAAAAAATATCAATCAAGAAGAATTTAGTAGATAATTTGTATGAGCAGTACTCATCTCTAAAACAAAATACTACAGTTAGTGATTTATCAATGAGTTTTAGGGATGTCGTCTTAGCCGATCTAGATTCAATTAAAGCTAAACCTGAATTAATTAAGGAGAACTTTAGAACTGACAATCTAAACGGTGGTTCCTGAACCGGCGAATAGCGTATCTTTATTGGAAGAATTAAGGATAGCTGACTACTTAGATGAAACGGTTGCAAAAAAACGAAACTCAGATATCAGGCACCATTATGGTTCCATCGTTGATACCGGTTGAAAAAAATTACCAACCACCAGATGCAGTTCTTCAGCCAAATTTTAATTTGTGAATTTCAAATTTGTGCAACAACACTACAGAACAGCGTTTGGTTGATTTTATAAAGAAAACATTCAATTCTGAAGATATTTGCTGTAAATCAATTACTCCACGAGGCCTAAAATTTCAACTTAACTACTTTACCTATAAAATCAGTGGTCCATCATTAATGGTGAAAGCATTAGTGATGGATTTTAAGGATTCAAGAAAAAAAATTGTAAGTAAAAATATAGAACAGAATAGTATTTCAAATTCAAAAAAAAGAAATGAGAAAAATGAAAACAAAAGTTTAAATTCTGGAAATGTAATAATAAACTAAAATCAAAATAAAAAAAAAAATTAAAAATAAATAAAAATACTAAAATTAGTTCAAATAAGAAACAGGTTAATTTTAGTACCCACAATGAAACAAACACTCATACAGAATTATTTACAACTTCACAACAAAACAATTGATTTTTTGAAATTCTATCTGGTAAGAATTTAACTTTCCGCACTTCACCACACTATGAAAAACACTGTTTACTACCTTCATTCAACAAATCCACATTTTTAGCACATTTTCAAAAAATTTTGTAAAAATGTGCCTATATAGTTTCACTCTGTCCGGCCGTCCGTCCGTCCGTCTGTCTGTCCGTATGTTTACAAAAACTTTTACATCGTTTGAAATAGAGAAAAGAAATTTTAACCACGAGTAGGTATTACAAAAAAAATAATTTCGTAGAAGAATTTTTTTCTGTAGCCCCTCCTGTTACGGAGCTGCAGCCCCCCAAAGTTGGGAAAAGCCCTATATTCAAATTGTTATAACAAGAGTTCTATTAAGTGTATTTTTAATCTGAAAACGGCAAAAGATAGCTGGTGTTATAAACTTTATAAATTTTTAAAAGACAAATGTTTAGGGTTGCCATACGGTACTAAAATTTACCATTATGCAAAACTCAATTTTTGCAAAATTTTTGGCCCTACATATCTTCTAAACGGGCTAAGCTACGGTCTTCAAATTTTGGGAGTAGTTAGATCCTTAGAAATAAGTAGTAGTCGGTTAACAAAATTTTTTTTGTCACGTCCCCTGTATTGCAGCTATAAGGCCCCGGAAAATGAAATTTTGCTATTTTTAAACACCTGTAACTTGAATACCTGTTCAAATTTTTTTTTTGTGATTTACAAAATATAAAGCTCTTTAATTATATTTCAACATGTGTCAAAGGTTTTTCTTAATTTTGAAGAGTGGCGAAGCTGCAGCCCCCGCAAATTCCAAAAAAGCCCTACATTTAAATTAGTATAATAAGAGTTCTGTTAGGTTTATTTTCAATCGAACAACGGTAGAAGACAGCTGCTTTTATAGGCCTTACAAAAATATGGCGTAGTAATGTATAGGGTTGCCATACGGTACTAAAATTTACCATTATGCAAAACTCAATTTTTGCAATATTTTTGGCCACACATATCTTCTAAACGGGCTAATCAAGGTTCTTGAAATTTTGGGAGTAGTTAGATCTTTAGAAATAAGTAGAAGTCGGTTAACAAAATTTTTTTGTCACGTCCCCTGTTTAGCAGCTATAAGGGTTCGAAAATTGAAATTTTGCTATTTTTGAACACCTGTAACTTGAATACGTGTTGAAATTTTTTTTTATTAATATACAAAATTTGATGGTCAAACATTATACCTTAACATATGTTAAAAAATTTTCTTAAATTTGGAAGCGGTTCTTTATATTGAAGAAAGTGTCTCTCAGTTTTAACCAGTTTTGTTTAAACAGTAAAATTCTAAGTAAAATTCCAAATTTTGGTATGATTTACAATTTAATTCCTTGAACCTAAAAAAGTTTGGAGAAGGGGAGTAGTGAGTATTAGATCCTTGATAAATTGGGCAAGCTTCCCCATAGAGGAGCTATTAGGACTTAAAAATTAAAAAAATTACTGTTTCTACAAGTAGTAACTTAGTCACCAACGTATATATTTCTTAAATTAAACGTTAACATTGAAGCTTCAACATTATATTCCGATAAAATACTCAGTATGAAACACTATATTATTTTGAAAATGTGCTTTTTTAAAAACCCTTGGTTTTTTTCATCACTTGTTTTAGTACCAATTTAATGTTACCGATTAACAATAATTTTAATAATGTTGTTAATGATAGTGTTGATACTATTAGTATAAATAATGATAATTGTATTACTGATAATAGCAATACAGACAATAGTAATAATAATACTAGCTCTTTAAATCAGTGTTTGATTTTTTTGCTCGAACGAGCACTCTTGAGCTCATTTTTTCAAAGTCTCGCATGGGCACGAGTTTGTTTTTGAAAATAAGAGCATAGTATATCTATTGTTAAGAAGTAAGTTCACTCTCTTTTACTAAAATTTTACTAAAAATAATGCATTTTTTACAACAAAAAACTCTGTGTATATAAGCATATACAATATATTTTTTTTTGTTTCATTTTCATTGTATATGTATGGAGTACAATGTATCAGGTATAGGAAGTCCTGAAATTGAAATCGCGTGCATATATAGTGGCGGGCTCGTTTGAAATTTTGTTTAGTTGAGTACATGGTGTTAAATTATTTAAAACGAATTAATCTTAACAATAGTGAATATTTCAAATATTTAAAATAGTTTCATATTTATATGAGATTTTGTAAAAAATGGGTAAACATACTTTAAAATGTTTCTGGTGCGGTTGTAAAAGTGATGAATCTGAAAATAAATTTTTCCGTTTACCAAAATCTAGTGAAAGGTATATTTTTTAAATATTCTTTTAATATTATGTGCATATATAATATATGATGTTCTTAATTTTTTAGGAGAAATATATGGTTGAAAAATTTAAATAGATCCGATCTTATTAACACGAAAATATCAAATGATTACCATGTATGCAAAAATCATTTTTCTGATGACCAGCTGGCAAAATCAAAAAAGTTTTTGAAAAGAAATGCAGTTCCAATTATAAGCAAATCTTTTTCAAAAGTTAAAGTATTGAAAAATATTTTAATAGCTCCTGCAATATGTGAATATTTAATTAAAAAAAATATCAAAATATTTTAATAAATTCGTTATATAAATAAATTGTTTTACAGAAAAAACAGAACAAAATACTAATCTTATTGAAGACGTTTCACCAATTACTGAGTCATCAAATCTATCAGGTAAAAATAAATATTTACTTGCAAAATAAAAACTCTGAAATTTTTAAATAACGTTTCTTATTCTTTTAGGTAAAATAATTCTTGCAAGTGCTAGCAGTGATATGTCCGACAACGTATCTGTTCCAGTTACAACAGGTATTTCAACACAACACATAAAATTTTAATTATGTTTAATTATATAATAAAATTAATTAATAATAAATATTTATTTGCATTTTTTATTAACAGAAACTTTTGGATGATTATTTGGAATCTGTTGCTACATTTGCAAATATTAGGAATGTTTGGAATAAACCGACTCACACTAAAATTACTAAGGTAAATCTTGAAGAATTTGAAAAATTAAAAAAAAAAAACGAAGAGCTTAAAAAAAAAAATATGAAATTAAACAAGTGATGAAAAAAACCAAGGGTTTTTAAAAAAGCACATTTTTAAAATTATATTGTATTACATGCTGAGTTTAATTTGGAAATATTTACGTGGAAATAGTTACTGCTTACTTATAAAATTTACTGCCAGCAGTAAATTTTTTATTTAAAAGTTGTTATAGCCCTTCAATGGGGAAGGTTGCCAAATTTCTCAAAGAACTAACTTCATCTAACTCCCCCTCCATTTTTTTAAGTTCTAGGAATTAAATTGTGAATTCCACAAAAATTTGGAATTTTACTTAGAATTATACTATCTAAGCAAAAATGGGTAAAACTGAGAGACTTCTTTCTTCTTTCTTAAATTTAAGGAACCGCTTTTAAATTTAAGAAAAACTTTTGACATATGTTAAAATATAATATTGTACCTTTAAATTTTGTATATTAATAAAAAAAAATTGGACAGGTATTCAAGTTACAGGTCCTTAAAAATAGCAAAATTTAAATTTTCGAGCCCTTATAGCTGCTAAACAGGGGGCTCTACAAAAAAATTTTGCCAAGCGACTCCTGAAAATCTAACTTCTCCTAAAATTTCAAGACCCTAGCTTGAACCGTTCAGAAGATATCGGTGGCCAAAAATTTTTCAAAAATTGAGTTTTGTGTAATATTAAATTTTAGTACCGTATGGCAACCCTAAACATTTGCCTTTTGAAAATTTATAAAGTTTATGAAACCAGCTATCGTTTGCCGTTTTCAGCTTGAAAATATATCTAACAGAACTCTTGTTATAACAATTTAAGTATAGGGCTTTTTCCAACTTTGGGGGGCTGTAGCCCCGTGACGGAGGGACAAAGTGAAGCTATATAGGCACATTTTTACAAAATTTTTTGAAAATGTGCTAAAAAGAACAGGTTTTTGGAAGAATTACAAAACAGTTCATTTATTAATAAAGCAAATGAACTCTTACCAGACGGATTGGCAAAATTAGTTAAAAGCTATTTAAAAAATGCTAAACTTAAACAACAAGGAAGGCGATATTCCAATTGCATGAAAAAATTCAGCTTAAGTCTATATTTCATCGCCCCAGTAGCTTACATATTTCTAGCTAAAAATATGGATTTTCCATCAATACCAACTCTAACGAGATTTACTAAGAACTAAACATCTAATAAATGTAAATATCCAAGGATTATAATTTTGACCAAGGAGCGAATATCATTGCATTAAATAAATTATGGGGGACTTCATCTTCATTTCCGTATTTCATGGCCTACAACTATAAAATATATTATATGTATGACACACCTCATCTTTTAAAATCATTTTGGAAAAACTTCATAAAATATGATATCGTCTTTGGCAATAATAAAACAGTTTGTTGAAACGATGTTAGAAATTTATATTTACAAGGTAAAAATAAACAATTTAAATTAGCTCCCAAATTGACGGAAGCACACATTGCTCCTAACACATGGCAGAAAATGCGAGTACCATATGCAGCTCAAGCTATTAGTTGGACAGTCGCCAGCAGTCTTTATACTTTTGCAAGTGGGGGTACTACAACCTCTACTTTATATTTAATACATGCGAAGTAATAGAAAAATTCGATCAATTATTTGACATTTTTAATTCTTGTAAATTTGATGAAGCAAAAAAATTTAAAAGGCCATTTTTCGGAAATGAATGTCAATTACAATTTTTACATGAAATGGAAGTTTTTATATTCAACATGGATTTTATTAATACATCAGGAGAAAAGTTACTTCGAAAATAAAATTTTTAAAAGGCTGACTACAAAACATGAATGTATAAATAGATCTTCACAAAGATTTACAATCACAAAACATTAAATTTCTTTTAACACGGAATTTGAATCAGGACCGTTTAGAAAATGCATTCGGTACTTTAAGAAAACGTGGAGGAAATACAAAATTATTGACACCGTTTCAATTAGCTTGTGCATTTAAAAAAATTTTTTCTGTAAAGTACATGGAAGATATAACACCACGCACAAACTGTGAACCAACAGTAAATCTTGAAATTGCTAATTTTTATGATACAGACTTCCACATACCACAACAAATTTCACACCAAGCTGATTCATTTAAAATAGAATACGACTATAAATCTATGGATTTTGGAGAAGCTAACGTATTTTATTACTTCGGCGGGTACTTATTACAAAAGTATAGGACACATCATAATTGCAGTTTAAAGTTAATTGGAAATGAAAATATTTATTTACAGCTCATAGAATTCAAGGAATATGATAACGCTTCGCTTGTTAAACCATCTGAAGATTTTATTAATACATTAAAAATATTAGAAGATAAATTTGTTAATAAATTCAATAGTATTTGTACTGAAAACAATTTTGAAAACAACTTTTTTGAGCATTTAAAAAATAATTCCAATTAAAGTGTTGTGATAAATATGATAATAATTATTTTATAAAAATGTACATTAGAATAAGAATATATTTTGTAATCAAAAATTTCAACAAAAATGTAAAACAATTTGATATTAAACATAAATATTTTAGCGTGACACATTTATAATAAATTCGATTTAAATACATTATTTAAACTAAAATATAGTGTATAGTGTATTTACTACAACAATACATAATACGATTGCTTTATTATTTAAAAGTAATATACTTACGAACACATAGAAAGTTCATAGGCATTTAAAATATTAATTATTGTTTAGGATTTGGTTGAAATTAGAGACAAAAGAATTAACAAGTGATGAAAAAAACCAAGGGTTTTAAAAACGCACATTTTCAAAATTATATAGGGGTTCTTATATACAATACTGAGTATATTATCATTTGTTTTTAAAAAAATATATATAAAAATAAATTATAATACGAGTATTATAATTTAGTTATTTCATCAATTTATTAATAATATATCTATCTATCTAACTATCTATCTATATAAAAGCGAAAGTTTGTTTGTATGTTTGTTTGTTTGTTTGTATGTGTCGAATAGGCTCCTAAACTGCTCATCCGATTCTCATGAAAATTTGTATATAAGAGTTTTCTGGTACGGAAAGAAATCGTGGGTTAAAAATTTTTCTCTAACGGACCGCCAACTTGGGGCTGTGTTAACTTTAAATTTTGTATACGTGATGCTCTTTGAGAACTAAGTTGACACTATTAACAGTTTTGGAATTTGTTAACCCATGTCGGCCCGACGGTTTGTCAAAAAAAATTCCGATTTTATGAAATACTGCTTTGGCTAAAAAAAAAAAGCCTCAAAAAAAATTTTGTTGAGTTTCATCAACCCAATGCGGCCCAACAGCTTTTAATAGATTTTTTGGTTACTTTACTCTAAATTAGCAACGGTTTAACAAATTATCTTCATATTTTGTATACGTGATGCTCCTTGAGAATTGAATTGACACAATTACAAGTTTTGGAATTTGTTAACCCGACGGTTTGGGTCCAAATTTTCTCCGATTGTTATAGATTTTGCAAAATATGGTTGGTCTACTGTAGAGGGTTCGACTAGTTGCCATACAACTGCTTCTTTTATATGAGCATTACACTACACCTAATGAAGCTGGGTGTCTGAAATTTTGCCAAAAATTGGTTAGTGTAATGTCCAAAGTAACAGCAAAATATTGGTGGTATACTGGTGATTGGCAGAGGGATTGGTGGTGATTGGCAGAGGGTTCGAGTAGGTGCCATACAACTCCTTCTTTTATATGAGTATTCCGCTACACTTAATAAAGCTGTATGTTTGAAATTTTGCTAAAAGTAATTAACCGGATATTATAATGTATATGTTTCGGTATTCCAGAGTTGACACAGTCTACTCTACTACACGCTTCCTCGTTTTAAAATAAAATGTTTGCATTTTGTCTTTTAGCTTTTACAGGCCATAGTTTAGGACGATAGCAGAATTTGTTTTATAGAATAAGTTTGTACTACAACATTCGAATATAATTTTGAAATAATTTAAAATATTAGAATTATATCATCTACCAATATATGAAATGGACCTAATTAATTAGAGCCAAAGATAACTTATTAGGTAGTAAACTAAACTTTATCTTTTTCACATCCTTATTATTTGAAATTAAAAAATTATTAAAAGTTTCTTTGCATACGATTTAAGACGCATAACATACTTACAAAGGAATTAATTGGAAATTGAAAGACCAGTAAAACCAATATAAAGAAAAAGCAATTTAATTAGTACTAAATATAATAATAAACTAAATTTGTTTTAACAAATTATTATCAGTATCGCCCTGTGCTCGAAATTCGAGCTTTTTGTGCTTTTTAATTTACGTAAAAAATCTATTTTGTGTTATTTATATTAGACTAATATTACACGAAACTTATATTTTTTTCCTATACATAATGAAATTTATGGCAACAATGTTGTCAACAATTCTTGCGTTTGAAATTTGCTTAAAAAAAAAAATTTATAACTTTTCAATTATAAAAACATTTTTAAATATTTTTAAATTTTATTCCTGTAGCTTAACGCGCTATAAAGAGGGTATAATTTTGTACAGTTATTCCACAAAAAAAGCGATTTACATTCTAAATATAAATAGTGTTCCAATATATAATGTTCTCAAAATTTGATGACTTTTCAAAGCAAATACATACATATTTACTGAATTCAAATAGCCAAAATTTGAGTTAATGCTGTTTGAGAAAACTGTACTTTTTGCTAAACATTTTAGTTCGATTTGAACTATGTTGTTTATGGTTGGATTTGTATGTATTCTGTATCCTAATTTAGAAGCTTATTCATAAAGCATAATATGAACAACAACTTAGTATTATATTATATTGAAGCTGCCAGAAGAACAAAATAAAAGTTAAGTTGACACAAGCCGAGATTTTTTTTAAAATCACAATCTTAAGATTTAAGGCTAATTTTCATTAGAAAAATTTCCTGGGCAAAAGTTAGAGAATAGGCAGAAGATACAAAAATACTATTCGTGTGACAAAGAAAAAACGATAAATTACTCGGAGAGTCATACATAATCCTTGGAGAGTCATCCATAATCCTTAGATAAGTATTGAGAGAGTTACCATAATCCTTGGCAAAAAGGTGTTCTCTAAAGTCTTTTCCCTATAAAGTTGCTACTACATACCCAAAAAAAGTGTATTCTACACAAAAACTTTTTGCGCACTCATACATATTTTTATGGATATATAACATTTGAATTTTGTAACCAAACAAGAGAATGTAAACAAAGAAAAAACAAGTAAAGAAACATTCAGTCGGTGCAACCGACTTAGAAATACCCTACACCTATTTGGTTCAAATTTAAGGACATATCCATAAGTCATTTTAACACCATAGAAGCTGTTATTAATTTGATCGTAAGACATAGCTAACCAAATTAACTGTATAATACTAAAAACATTTTCTAATTACCCTATCTATTAAAAAATACTACAAATTCTTACTAATTTATCTATTTAAATATATTAAAAAACAAACAAACTTGAAATAAATGAAAATATATTTATTCCAATTCAATTACAAAATGAAAAAATTCTAATTATTAAATTTTGTGATAAAAAGATAATCAAAGCATAATATATTTAGATAATAATCCAAATTTTTAAAAATTGCAATTATTTTAAATGGTTAGTTTATATACCTAATAGAAAAGCTTATAAACGCAAAATATGCAATAAATGTATTTCTAAAATACAATTAAAAATTTACACCTTTTCATATAATTCATTTAAATATAAAAATAAATTTTACATAAATGCAGCAAGTACCTTTGAACATAGCTGAACCACTACAATTAAGTCTAGATTTCGGAGACACATAGGACATAGGAAATATATTCTTTGGCTTCGAAATTAAACTCGACCACAACCAATTCCCATGGTACTTTCATTACTAGTAAAGTAACCTACTGTTAAATTTCATCAAAATACCGGCATTATTTTTTGAGTTATGGTGTTTGTAAGATATATGTTTGTTAGTCCTTGAACTTTTCAAGGGTTCCAGGACCCGAAATTATGTTACGATTTCGCCCATATGCAGTCCCGTCATACTTTCAATACTAGTTAACCCTTGTACACAATTGGAACGCTCTATCTTAATTTTAAGTTACTAGTTTTATTAATTTCGATGATAAGCTTTTACACATTGGGGGGTCTAAGAGAGGTTCTGAACCACCACTCCAATTGATCCCAAATTAGGGTGGCACGCAAGAAATAGTAAAAAACACCCTTGTGGCAAATTGGAAGCTTCTACATTTGTTTCAAGTTACTATCTTTATTAATTTCGAAAATATGCTTTAAGGGCCTAAGAACTGAGTGGCTGGTCCCCGATCCACTACTCCAATGGGGCCCAAATTTCAAAGACACTTACGAAATAGGAAGGTACACCCTGATACCAAATTTGGAGGTTCTATCTTTTAATTATGCTCGTTTGGCCTAAATTCGATCAAAAAGTTCTCAGTTCCGAACCCATTGTCCAATCCTCACCGTACGTAATCACCGCCGTAGTTTCGCTGCCAATAACCTACAGCACAAATTTCATGAAGATAGCCTCATTAGTTGTTGAGTTATCGTGATTTTTTATATATGTTCCTTAGCCCTGACATCGATTAAAAGGTCCGGAATCCGAACCGTTGGGCTGATTTCGCCCTTATATAGTCCGCGCTGTACTTATAGTACTAGTTAACCCTTGTACACAATTTGAACGGTCTATCCTAATTTTAAGTAACTATTTTTAGTAATTTTGATTATAAGCCTTTAAAACTTGGGAGGTCTGAGAGGGGTACAGAACCACCACTCCAATTGATCCCAAATTAGGGGAACACGCAAGAGATAGTAAAGAACACCCTTGTGGTAAATTGGAAGCTTCTACATTTTTTCAAGTTGTTATCTTTATTAATTTTAAAGATATGCTTTAAGGTCTTCGGAAATGTGTGGCTGGTCCCCGACCCACTACTCCAATGGGACCCAAATTCACAAGACACTTAGGAAATAGGAAGGGACACCCTGATACTAAATTTGGAGGTTCTATCTTCATTGGTTTCGGAATTATGCTCGTTTGGCCTAAATTCGATCAAAAAGTTCTAGGTTCCGAACCCATGGTCCAATCCCGACCTTACGCAATTCCCGAAGTAGTTTCATTACTAGTAACCTACAGCACAAATTTGATGAAGATAGCGTCATTAGTTGTTGAGTTATCGTGATTTTTTATATTTGTTCGTTAGCCCTGAAACCGATTAAAAGATCCAGAATCCGAACCCATGGGCCGATTTCGCCCATATGCAATAATTAAATAATTTTCGGCAGATAGCTTTAAATAAATTTTTCATATATGAATTTTTTTCATAGATGAATTTTCTCTTGAATAGGTTATGTTAAATCATATTTTTTATTTGATTACCAATAAGAACTTAACTCTTCCATTTTAAAAAATAGTTTTTATATATTCCAGCAATAAACCTTAATTTTTTTACTTTTTTTTCACTATCTAAATATATTAAATATTGCTAACTTCACAAATGACAGGTAGTTTCAAAATGTCAAATATATGTATGACAATTAATCTGACAATTATATACTCCTGAAACCACAATTAGCTTTCCATTTACAAACAACTTCTACCTACAAGTTTTGGTAAAACGAACGCATGCATTATATAAAATTCGTGCGTTATGTCAAAGTAAAACTAAAAAGAGTTTTTTACCATAAAAAAAAACATGTTTAAAATATAGAATAAACTTTTTATTTAATAGGGTCTAAATTAACCTAAATCTATCTACATATCCGTAAACCGATACGCGCGTACATACAAAAATATTTATTTGAACGTTTTAATTTAGAACAAAAATTCTTTTTAATTTCATATAATAGTATATTTTGAATTTTTTCAATATAAGATATTTTTTAAAACATAATCTTAGAAATATAAGAAAAGCCAAAAACAATATTTTTATACATTTTGTCAATTTGTAAATCTTAAAAATCCGAGTTACAGTACACCGTGTTACGCGTATTTTGGTTGCTCTCATGTAAATTCATGTACCTGTTTATTTGTAAATTTTTTGACAAAAATTATACGCCGAACGATTTTATTTAAGTTGATGATTATTTTTTAGTTTTCTTTTGCGAACATATTATAGGTATTATCAATTATTTTGAATGTATTTTTTTCTAAAAAAAACATATTATTTTAAAATATTTTGTTTTGAAAACTTAATCGTAGCAGCATTAGAAGAAACAATTACAATATTTTTGTACGCGTTGTCAAATTTTAAAATTCCAAAGTGCAGTACATAACATACCTACTTATTTCAAAATTTTTGACAGAAACTGTACGTCGTACGCATTTATTCTGGTTGATCCCTAAGGAACACATTATTTTTCTTTTAAAAAAATAAGGGTATTTTTAAAAACAATATTATTATACCCTTGCATACATATATGACATCGGGTATATTAAAATTGCTCCTCCGTTTGTAACGCATCGATCTAGACGAGCTAGATATAGTGTCAAGGGTACGTATCGGCTCAGAATCGAAAAATTCGTCGATCTAGCTGTGTGTGTCTGTCCGTCCGTTCGTGTGTCAGCACGATAACTCAAAAACTAAAAGGGAGAGAGTCTTGAAATTCACACAAAGTAATTTTTAGACAATTTCTAGGTTCCCTATTGTTTTTGGTTAAAATCGGACCAAGGCTTCGGGGAGCTGCCATACAACTTTTTTGCACCAATATGAATTTCTTCAAAACTAATTATACTACGAGGATGAAAATTGCACAAATTTAGTTTTATATTGAATCAATCACTTATATGAAGTTTCAAAATGCTAGAGCCCCATTTTCGGGGGGTTGCCATACAACTTCTTTGCACCAATATGAATTTCTTCAAAATTTATTATACTACGAGGATGAAAATTACACACGGTTAGTTATATAATGAATCGAGCACTTATATGAAGTTTCAAAATATTACGGCCCCATTTTCGGGGGCTGCCATGCAAAGTTTTCGATTCAATAACTGTGAATCTAATGAAGCTACTAGGCTAAAATTAAAATTGGGCAGGTAAAGTGATAGGGCAAGTTCATTTACATACACATCTTCATAAAAAAAAAAAAAACTAACTCAAATATTGTACGAGGATATTAATAGTTTGATACTTGGTTAAATGGTTTGATACTGTCGGCAAATTCTTAATTCTTTATTAGGTATAAGAAATTATAATTAATAAATAAGTTTTATTTGAAAAAAGTAATAAAAAATAAAAACAAGTGATGAATCGAGCACTTATATTAAGTTTCAAAATGTTACGGCCCTATTTTCGGGGGCTGCCATACAAAATTTTCGATTCAATAACTGTGAATCTAATGAAGCTACGAGGCTAAAATTAAAATTGGGCAGGTAAAGTGATAGGGCAAGTTATTCGGTAAAGTTGGACATCCCTCGGACCATTTTGTTTTTTTTTTTTTTTTTTTTTTTTTAAGCTAAAATTATGGGACAATGAATTAAAAATTTTTTTTTGGTTTTGTTTATTTTTTTTTTTTTATGGTTTTTTTTTTTTTTTTTAAACCAAAATTATGGGATAATGAGTTAAATCTATAAGGGAAGTAAAGTACGGTTTATTTTATACAACATAGTGGGTATGCACGGATATCTAAAAGTTAACAAGGGCAACTATAATCTTCCTCGTTTTAAAATATTTTATTTTTAGAGCAATAACAACATAAAAAAAACAATAACATTGTTATCAAAACTTTGTCAATTTTTAAATTTAAATAAGTTATTCTCATGTAATATCATGTACTTAACTACTAATTTAAAACTTTTTGTTAGCAATTATACACCATAAGCGTTGATTTTGGTTAGTTCCTAAGGAACAAATCATTTAAATTACAAATTATTTTTTTAAAAAAGATTTTTCGTTTTTAATTTATTGCAAACATATTTTACAACTTTTGTTATATATCTCTCAAACGTAATGGCAACTATAGAATATATTTCAAAAGTCGGTTATTTAATTATTATAAAAAAACTTAACAGAAAGCAAGAACAATATACGAAGTAGCAAAATAATTTTTTTTAGCAAAAAAAAAAAATACATACAGTAGAGCTCGCTTATAACGACCATGAAGTGACAGAAAATATTCGCCGTTATAAACGAATATCGTTTTAAAAGAATTCCGTGAATTTTGAAAAATTAGTATTAGACTTGAACATTGTAGAATATGCTAATATTAAAGCGGACGCTTCGAACTCATTTGCTAGAATTTTATATGTTGTTGCAGCTTCAAGTTTATGTATAGTGCTTTTTCTTCTAATGAATTTTTATACCCGTGCATACATATATGAATATCGGGTATATTAAAATTACTCCTCCGTTTGTAACGCATCGAAATAGACGAGCTAGATATAGTGTCAAGGGTACGTATCAGTAATTTTCAACAAAGTAATTTTTAGACAATTTGTAGGTTCCCTATTGGAACGTTACCTATATAGCGAGCACCAAAGTATATTTTTAGTTAAAATCGGACAAAGGCTTCGGGTAGCTGCCATACAAATTTTTTATTATATATTTTCTTTTAAATAAAATATATGTTATATATATTAAATTATTACTCTCATTTATATTAAAACTTATTAATTTTTTTTAATATTTTTATAAAAAAAATTCCAAACAGTTATTTAAAACAAACAATTGTTTGTGTAGGCAAACTATTAATCGTTTCATGATGTAGGGGTTAGGACATGCGACTAGTAATCAAAACGTTTCGGTTCGGAACCAGCTGGGGCAGAGTTTTTTTTTTTAATTCATCTTTTTTTATCTATTCTCTCTATAAATAAAATTAATTCTGTATTTATTTTATGTATGAGAAATTGTATTTTATAGAAATTTGACAAAAAACTCTCATTTATACTATAAATTATTCAATTTTTTTTAAATTTATTATAACACAATTCAAAACCATTTATCAAAACAATACAATTGATACCATAGCAACTATAATAATTTTCAAAAAAAAATTAAGATAAACAAAAAATCGATAGCTAAGTGGTTAGAACGTCGGCCTTTTAATTTAAAAGTGTGGGTTGGAATGTCGTTCAGAGCATATTATTTTTTTTAATTCATATTTTTTTTTAATGTATCTTATTCTTTATTAATTTTTTTTGATTAAATATAAAAACACATATATTTTGAATTTTGTGTCAAACAGTTTAATTGCAATATATGAAATTCTTATTTATTTAATACATAATAGTGTACGCACGTGTATCTAAAAGCTGACAAGGGCAATTATAATCTTCCTCGTTTTTTGTATTTTTGATGCGTTATTATGATTTTTTTTTATATTCAAAAATAAATATAAAAATACTAAATTAATCACCATGCAACATTATTAGATATAATAAGTTTAAATAAAAGAAATATGAATGCAGTAAAAAACTTACATTTTTAGGTAAAATTTAATTCATTGGCTATTATAATTAAATTGAATCGAGTTCGTTTTAAATTAAAACTACTGTATAAACCCAATGTATTGCTTTCATTTCGAACAGAACTAATTTCTTTTTTCATATTAGTAGTATGTATATGCCGTTTCAGCGGCAGCAAAAGCTCAGGAGCTTTTTTAGTGCCGTTTCAGTGTCAGTAATCAGCAAAAGTTCTCCTAAAGTTATGCAATAAAATTGTGATAAGTAAAAAGTTTTGAGTATTTTAAATTAAGCTTAGCGGTTAGAATATCAGTTATGTTTAAATTTCAAATTAAAACAGTAACAAGCTTAAGATATTGTGCTTATTGTTCTTAATCAAGTATGAAAAGTTTTTAAAGTTTGGCTTAAGTACAAAGTTAATATTATCAAAGTTTAAGCTTGATTTAATATTTCCGCGAAAATTAAAAAAAGTTTTATAAATTAAAAAAAAAAGCTTAAACTATTAAGCTCAATATTTTTAATTAGATATGAATAGTTTTTTAAATATCATTTATGTTTAAATTTCAAATTAAAACAGTAACAAGCTTAAGATATTGTGCTTATTGTTCTTAATTAAATATGAAAAGTTTTTAAAGTTAGGCATTAAGTACAAAGTTAATATTATTAAAGTTTAAGCTTGATTTAATATTTCCGCGAAAATTAAAAAAAAAGTTTTATAAATTAAAAAAAAAAAAGCTTAAGCTATTGAGCTGAATATTTTTTAATTAGATATGAAAAGTTTTTTAAATTTGATTTATACTTAATATTATCAAAGTTTAAGCTTGATTTAATGTTTACGTGAAAAATTTAAAAAATTCAAAGGTGATAAAGTTCGTCCGTTAATAGATATGAAAAGTTTTTTAAATTTGATTTATACTTAATATTATCAAAGTTTAAGCTTGATTTAATATTTACGTGAAAAATTTAAAAAATTCAAAGCTGATAAAGCTCGTTCGTTATGTTTCAAAAATTAAGCTCCCAACTGCCATTTTAAATTTGAAAAGCTTAAAAAATCGATGGAAATTTTTTGTTTGAATATTAACTTGACTTCAAAAGTTTTGAAAAAAATGAAACAAATAAACGTTTGAAATTATATTGTTAATAATATAAAGGCGTGATCATGAATACAAATTGAAAACGTGATCAAGTTCAAGTTAAAAAAAAATTTAAAACTTGGTTTTAAAAAGTTGTTTTTAATATTAAATAACATTATAGCATGTTTTACTAAAAGTTAATAAATTATTATTCATTAAATAATATCTTTTTTATTTATCCATGAATCATGGTTTTTATCAAAGCCAAGCCACCTAACCAAAACTAGATTTCCTTTTTTTCTTATTATTTTTTCTACAAGGTAAACATTAGGAAATTTAACAGATGTAAGTTCAGGTTCATAAAAACTGCCTTTTATTTGTTTTTGTGTGTAATCAAGTAAATTGTATGTTATTGGATCAGTTCTTTTTATTTTCGCTATTGTATAAATTTCTGTTGACCAATTAGGTTGATAACCTTTTGCAAATATACCTTTAAATTTACTTATACGAACAAAATCTCCAACTTTGTATTTTGCTTTTCGGAATACTTTTAATTTATTGTAGACAGTTTTTAATAAAAATTTCTCATTTTTCTTTGTAACATTTTTAGGTGGAAGTTTAATTGTATGATGATATGTTGAGTTATATTTTTCTTGTTTGAGTCTTTGAGTATTTTAAATTAAGCTTGGCGGTTAGGATATCAGCTATGTTTAAATTTAAAATTAAAACAGCAATAAGCTTAAGAAATTGTGCTTATTGCTCTTAATTAAATATGAAAAGTTTTTAAGGTTTGGTTTAAGTACAAAATTAATATTATCAAAGTTTAAGCTTGATTTAATATTTCCGAGAAAATTGAAAAAAGTTTTATAAATTAAAAAAAAATAAGATTAAGCTATTGAGCTGAATATTTTTAATTATATATGAAAAGTTTTTTAAAGGTTGGTTTAAATACAAAATTAATATTATCAAAGTTTAAGCTTGATTTAATGTTTACGTGAAAAATTTAAAAAATTCAAAGCTGATAAAGCTCGTCCGTTATGTTTGAAAATGAAGCTTCCAACGGCCATTTTAAAGTTGAAAAGCTTAAAAAATCGATGGAAATTTTTTGTTTATTATT
>OY720441.1:282464597-282746979 GCA_963082915.1 Dolichopus griseipennis
CCCAAAAATTTGAAATAAAACTGCACTCTATTCAATTCCTCTAATTCCGGTTCATTTCTTACTTTTTTTTTGAAAACCTGTCCGGCATGAAAAATATAATTTTTTCATTGGTTATTGGATCTTCTACCTCACAAAGCCACCACCGTTTGATCTCTTTTCGTCTCTAGAAAGCGCCAGGAAAGCACCTCGTATATTTTATTTTGGTGTAAAATATCATATAACAAGGCCGGACAATCTAAAAAGCCATAAATGTACAATAAATGTACAATTAAAACATAAATGTGATTTATGTCAAAAAGCATTTGGTAGGAAAAAAAAATTATTAGAACATATAAAAAACAACAGAAAAAGTTATGAAAATACAAAATTTTGCAAGAAGTGCAAAACAGCCATCTCAAATAATTTGTGGAATTACCACATTATTACAAATGAACATAAAAAAAATGCAGCAGAAGTCATTAAAACTAATGTTAGGTGTATTAATGAATGTTTTTAAAATAGACTAGAAACATTTATTAGAGATAATGATGATGAAGGCATATTAAACCCATCAGACTTTTTAGAAAAGGCTCAAACCGATATCATTGAATTGTTGAGACAATCAATAAAAAAGCACCATGTCATTAAGGCGAATCTGGGACTTTTCGGTGAATATATAAAACCAACAGAAGAAGAGTTTGAAAATATATCAATCAAATCTTTTCAAACTCGAATGTTAAGCATTACACAGGCAGACGATCTTAATGATTTTTTTTAAAAATGCTAAAGACGTGATTCAACAACAAGCAAAAGACTTCTAAGAAAAGGATAGTGGCTGGGCGTTGATTAGAATTTTACACGTGGAAATAAATATTAATAAATATGAACCAATCCACGTTTCTAGTTATTTGAAGTTACCAAAAAACAAAGAAGATAAAAAAGCCTGCGTTAATATCCACAATAATGATAACTTCTGTTTTAAGTGGAGTTTAGTATCAGCCTTACAAACTTGCGCTGAAAGTGCAAAATGAACATCTTCATACAAAATTAGTGACATTTCTCAACAAATTGTCAAGCTTGAGTTTGGCGATGTTTTACAACTTAATTTTGGCAATATGCAATTTCCAACTAAATTTATTCGAAGAACTTAATAATGACATAAGCATAAATTTGTTTGCATTGGAAGTCATTAATAAGAAATATGAGGTTGTAGAACCATTTTATTTGACAAAATGTGAAAAAAAGTTTCATGTCAATTTATTGCTTTTGGAAAGGGATGAAAAATTTCATTTTGTTTACATAAAACATTTATCAAGATTGATAAGTCAGTCTGTAACAAGGAATATTCATCAAATTTATATTTGTAATATGTGCTTGCAACATTTTCATACATTACAACAACGTGACTTACACAAACCCGAATGCAATAAAGTAGTTACAAAGCTTCCGTCTGTTGAAAATAATACACTGGAGTTTAAGAATTATCAACAAAAATTGAAAGCACCTTTTGTTATTTATGCCGATGCTGAGAGTATTTTACAACCTATTGCAACATGCAATTCTGATTCCACGATGTCTTCAACAACAAACATTCATCAACATGTTCCAGTAGCTTTCTCTTACTACAATAAATGTTCTCTTGATGATGGTCTAAGCTGTTTCAAAGAATTTGTTGGAACTAACTGTGCTAAGGAGTTTATCCGATCATCGGCAGAAACATGCAGTGAATTATATTCAGCCTTCTTTATGAGTTCAAAACCGATGAATCCGCTAACACTGGATGAGCAGCTACAACAATTGGTTCACAAATGTCAAACGTGTCACAAATGTGGTAAGCATTTAGATTTTAATAATAGAATTAGAGACCATTGCCACTTTACTGGCAGTTATAGAGGTCCTGCTCATTCTTATTGCAACTTATTGTATAGACGATAAAATTTTTCCCAATATTTTTTCATAATATTTCCAGCTATGATTGTCATCTTTTATTTAAAGAACTAAACGAAGTGAATGGACATATTGGTGTCATTCCTTTGAATAAAGAACGTTATATTTCATTATCTAAAAAAATTACAATAGATAATAATCATTCATTTTATTTACGTTTTCTCGATAGCTTCAGATTTATGGCTTATAGCCTTGATTCATTGTGTAAAAATTTAAATGAAAACGATTTGATTCATATAAAAAAAGAATTCAATAATAATGAAAAATTTAAACTTATGACTCGAAAGGGCGTTTTTCCCTATGAGTATTTAAATTCCATTGAACAACTTGACGAAACATGTTTACCGCACCACAAGAAAATTTTACCAATCAAATGACAAACACACACAATGTTCCGATGAAGGCTACATTTATGCAGTTAATGTATAGAATACGTTTAAATGTCAAAATTTATGGGACTATCTTAAACTTTACCTTAAAACAGATGTACTTATTTTGACTGATGTTTTTGAAAACTTTCGAAAAATAAGCTCCAAAATCTATTCTTTAGATCCTGCAAATTTTTACACTTCACCAGGTTTGTCATGGGCGGCTATGTTAAAATACACTGATATGAAATTAGAGTTGTTAACTGATGTTGATATGTATAATTTTTTTAAAAAAGGGTGGTGGAATTAGTCAGTGTTCACTTAGACATTCAGTGGCAAATAATAAATTTATGGGGAAATCTTATAAAAAAAACGAACCTTCCAAATATATAGTATATGAAGATGCCAACAATTTATATGGATGAGCAATGATCCAATATTTACCTTATAAAGATTTTCAGTGGGTTGATACTCCTGAAAATATTGATGTGCTTTCTGTTGCCGATGATTCGCAAACTGGTTACGTTTTAGTAGTGGATTTAGATTACGCTCAACATTTACATGATTTGCACAATGATTTTCCTTTTTGTGCTGAAAACAAAGTTCCACCGAAGGGTAAAATTCCTAAACTGTTAGTTGACATAACAAACAAACGCAAATATATTATCCATTATCGAAACTTAAAACAGTGTCTTCGAAACCCCCTGATTCTCAAAAAAATTTATAAAGTACTAAAATTCACACAAAGCAATTGGTTAAAAAAATATATTGATTTAAATAACGTACACAGGTCAATGGCTAAAAATGCTTTTGAAAAAGATTATTTTAAATTAATGAATAATGCTGTTTTTGGTAAAACAATGGAAAATGTAGATAAAAGAAAAATTGTCAAAATAGCTACCTCTTGGGAAAGTCAAGGAAGACATTTAGGTGCTCGAGAGTTAATAGCAAAACCAAATTATCATAGTCACTCTAGATTTACTGAAAACTTGATAGCCATTCAGCTTAATAATACAAATATATGTTATGACAAACCTATATATTTGGGATTTACGGTACTCGAACAATCTAAATTCTTATGTATGATTT
Source organism: Dolichopus griseipennis (assembly GCA_963082915.1). NCBI lineage: Eukaryota > Metazoa > Arthropoda > Insecta > Diptera > Dolichopodidae > Dolichopus > Dolichopus griseipennis. Next base: position 282,467,981 of record OY720441.1, read on the forward strand.
TCATTATAATTATATTAAACCTAAATATGGTAGTAAGGTTTTTTTAACTTATACAGACACTGACAGTTTCATTTATACTATACAGACAGATGATTTTTACGCTGACATATTTAATGAAATACCAAAACGTTTTTATACATCAGATTATCCATCTGACAAAATATTTAATTTTGCTCTAATGAATAAAACAGTTCTAGGTCTTTTTAAAGATGAATTTAATGGAAAAATTGTTTCTGAATTTATTGGATTAAAATCTAAAATGTATTTCCTTCAAACATATGAAAATAAAACTATAAAAAAAAGCTAAAGGAATAAAGAAATATGTTGTCAATTCTTTGACATTAGATAATTATAAAAATTGTTTGTTAAAAATTAAAACTTGTTTCAAAAAAAATGAAAATATTTAGATCATATTTACATACAATTTATACACAAAATTTAAATAAAGTAGCTTTAAGTTCATTAGATAATAAAAGATATGTAACTGAAGATAACATAAAAACATATGCTTGGGGGCATTATGCCATTGAGCAATAGTTGTAAAAAAAAACAAAAAAAAAATCAAATTTTTGTTAGCTTAATAAAAAGTCACAATTTAAAGATGTTTAAATAAAATAAAAAATATTATACACACATTAAAAGTGTCTTTCAATTTTAATTTTAACATTGATATTAGTTTTGTATATTAACTTTGTACTTAAACCAAAACTATAAAAACTTTTCATATCTAATCAAGAATATTCAACTCAAAACCTATAAAACTTTTTTTCTATTTTCACAGAAATATTAAATCAAGCTTAAAATTTTGAAAACGTGATCAAATTCAAGTTAAAAAAAAAAAAAAAATTAACAATATAATTTTAAACGTTTATTTGTTTCATTTTTTTCAAAACTTTTGCAGTTAAGTTAATAATAAACAAAAAATTTCCATCGATTTTTTAAGCTTTTCAACTTTAAAATGGCAGTTGGAAGCTTAATTTTCAAACATAACGGACGAGCTTTATCAGCTTTGAATTTTTTATAATTTTTCACGTAAACATTAAATCAAGCTTAAACTTTGATAATATTAATTTTGTATTTAAACCAACCTTTAAAAAACTTTTCATATATAATTAAGAACAGTAAGCACAATATCTTAAGCTTATTACTGTTTTAATTTGAAATTTAAACATAACTGATATTTAAAAAACTTTTTATATCTAATTAAAAATATTTTGCTTAATAGCTTAAGCTTTTTGGCAAAACTTCCGGAAAGGGGTTGTGAGCTATCAAGATGACGTCATCACATAACGGTACTAAATATCTCAAAGTTTCCGAATATATATACTATTAGTGGCAATGGCGCCGTCTAGTGGTCGAAAAATGCATTACAAAATGTTCCTAAGATTTTGTAGCATTTTTATTAAAATGTTATATTTTTCCTGTAATACAATAAACTGGAACCAACATCTTTTAGTATTGTAGGGCATGATATTGTCTTTCATAAACATCTTGTTTCATCTGGATGGGTGCTACCATTTTTGAGATATTGCAATTTAAAGTGAAAATTAAAAAAAAAAAAAAAAAAAATCAAACTTTCAATAAAACGACTATAACTGTGAAACTTTCAAAAACACCTGTAACAACATCCTGTAAGTTTATGGTCTTACAGGAAAAATATAGCATTTTAATTAAAATGCTACAAAATCTTAGGAAATTTTTGTAATGCATTTTTCGACCACTAGATGGCGCCATCGCCACTAATGGTATAAATATTCGGAAACTTTGAGATATTTAGTACCGTTATGTGATGACGTCATCTTGATAGCTCACAACCCCTTTCCGGAAGTTTTACCAGCTTTTTTTTTTTAATTTATAAAACTTTTTTTTATTTTCGCGGAAATATTAAATCAAACTTAAACTTTGATAATACTAACTTTGTACTTAAACCAAACCTTAAAAACTTTTCATATTTAATTAAGAACAATAAGCACAATTTCTTAAGCTTATTGCTGTTTTAATTTTAAATTTAAACATAACTGATATCCTAACCGCCAAGCTTAATTTAAAATACTCAAAGACTCAAACAAGAAAAATATAACTCAACATATCATCATACAATTAAACTTCCACCTAAAAATGTTACAAAGAAAAATGAGAAATTTTTATTAAAAACTGTCTACAATAAATTAAAAGTATTCCGAAAAGCAAAATACAAAGTTGGAGATTTTGTTCGTATAAGTAAATTTAAAGGTATATTTGCAAAAGGTTATCAACCTAATTGGTCAACAGAAATTTATACAATAGCGAAAATAAAAAGAACTGATCCAATAACATACAATTTACTTGATTACACACAAAAACAAATAAAAGGCAGTTTTTATGAACCTGAACTTACATCTGTTAAATTTCCTAATGTTTACCTTGTAGAAAAAATAATAAGAAACAAGTGGTGAAAAAAAACCAAGGGTTTTTAAAAAAGCACATTTTCAAAATTATATTGCATTACATACTGAGTTTAACTTTAGAAATATTTACTTGGAAATAGTTACTACTGACTTATAAAATTTACTGCTAACAGTAAATTTTTTATTTAAAAGTTGTTATAGCCCTTCAATGGGGAAGGTTTCCAAATCTCTCAAGTGTCTAACTTCAACTTCCCCCCCCCCCCCCCCTCATGCTCTAGTTTTTTAGGTTCTAGGAATTAAATTGTGAATTACACAAAAATTTGGAATTTTACTTAGAATTTTATTATCTAAGCAAAAATGGGTAAAACTAAGAGACACTTTGTTCAATTTAAGGAACCCCTTTTAAATTTAAGAAAAACCTTTACCATAATATGTTAAAATATAATGTTGGACCTTTAAATTTTGTATATTAATAAAAAAAAAATTGGACAGGTATTCAAGTTACAGGTGCTTAAAAATAGCATAATTTCAATTTTCGGGCCCTTATAGCTCCTAAACAGGGGGCTTGACAAAACAATTTTGTTAACTGACTCCTATTATTTTTTTAGGATCTAACTTCTCCCAAAATTTCAAGATCCTAGCTTGAACCGTTTAGAAGATATGTGGGGCCAAAAATTTTGCAAAAATTGAGTTTTATATAATGCTAAATTTTAGTACCGTATGGCAACCCTATATATTTAAGCGACATATTTTTGTAAAGCCTATAAAAGCAGCTCTCTAATACCGTTTTTCGATTGAAAATAAACCTAACAGAACTTTTGTTATATCAATTTAAATATAGGGCTTTTTTGGAATTTTCAGTGGCTGTAACTTCGTCACCCTTCAAAACTAAGAAAAACCTTTGACACATGTTGAAATATAATTATAGAGCTTTGAATTTTGTCTATCACTAAAAAAAAATTTGGACAGGTATTCAAGTTACAGGTGTTTAAAAATAGCAAAATTTCAATTTTCGAGCCCTTATAGCTCCTAAATAGGGGGCTTGACAAAAAAATTTTGTTAACCGACTCCTACTAATTTCTGAGTATCTAACTTGTCCCAAAATTTCAAGACCCTAGCTTGAACCGTTCAGAAGATATGTGTGGCCAAAAATTTTGCTAAAATTGAGTTTTGTGTATTGTTAAATTTTAGTACCGTATGGCAACCCTAAACATTTGCCTTGTAAAATTTTAATAGAAATAGAGAAAATTGAAATAGAGAAAAGAAATTTTAACCATTGGTAGTTTTTGCAAAAAAAAAAATTTCGTAGAAGAATTTTTTTCTGTAGCCCCACCTGTTACGGGGCTACAGCCCCCCAAAGTTGGAAAAAGCCCTATATTTAAATTGTTATAACAAGAGTTTTGTTGGGTATATTTTCAATCTAAAAACGGAAAAAGATAGCTGGTTTTATAAGCTTTATGAATAGTTAAAAGCAAATGTTTAGGGTTGCCATACGGTACTAAAACATACAATTATGCAAAACTCAATTTTTGAAAAATTTTTGGCCCCACATATCTTCTAAACGGTTCAAGCTAGGGTCTTGAAATTTTGGGAGAAGTAAGACCTTTAGAAATTAGTAGGAGTCAGTTAACAAAATTTTTTTATCACGTCCCCTATTTAGAAGCTATAAGGGCTTGAAAATTTGAAATTTTGCTATTTTCAAACACCTGTAGCTTGAATACCTGTTAAAATTTTTTTTTAGTAATACGGTAAATTGAAAGATCTATAATTATATTTCAACATGTGTCAACGGTTTTTCTTAATATTGAAAGGTGCCGAAGTTACAGCCCCTGAAAATTTCAAAAAAGCACTATATTTAAATTAGTATAACAAGAGTTCTGCTAAATGTATTTTCAATCTAAAAACGGGAAAAGAGAGCTGCTTTTATGGACTTGACAAAAGTATAAAGTTAAAATGTATAGGGTTGCCATACGGTACTAAAATTTACCATTATGCAAAACTCAATTTTTGAAAAATTTTTGGCCCCACATATCTTCTAAACGGCTCAAGCTAGGGTCTTGAAATTTTGGGAGAAGTTAGACCTTTAGAACTTAGTAGGAGTCAGTTAACCAAATTTTTTTGTCACGTCCCCTATTTAGGAGCTATAAGGGCTCGAAAATTGAAATTTTTCTATTTTTAAACACCTGTAACTTGAAAACCTGTTCAAATTTTTTTTTACAAATATACAAAATTTACAGCTGCAGCATTATGTTTCAACATATGTTAAAGGTTTTTCTTAAATTTGAAAGGGATTCTTTAAATTGAAGAAATTGTCTCCTAGTTTTAACTATTTTTGCTTAAATAATAAAATTTTAGGTAAAATTCCAAATTTTGGTGGAGTTCAAAATTGATTTCCCCTAAAAAAATTGAAGGGTGAGGACAGGAGGAGGGTGGACAGATCCATCATAAGTTTACTAAGCAAAAATTTGCGAACCTTCCCCATTGAAGGGCTACTAGGTCTTAAAAATTAAAACTTTTATGTTTATATAAAACAGTAACTTATTCACCAGTGTAAGTTTTTTCCAAAATTACATTGAAGCTGCAACATTATTTTCCGCACTTATTAACAAGTTTCCTTGAGTGCATTGAGGTTATATTCTAAGAATTTCCCTATTAGTCATATAATTAATAAATTAATGAAATAACTAAATTAATATTATCATTTATTTTTATATATATTTTTATAAAAATAAATGATGAAATATTCAGTAAGAAACCGTATATAATTTTGAAAATGTGCTTTTTAAAAACCCTTGGTTTTTTTCCTTACTTGTTGTAACGTAATTTTAAAGGAAGGCTCTTAGAAAATTGTCTATGTATGATTATAAAGTATCAGGTATAGGAACTACTGAAATTGAAATCTCGTGTATATATAGCGGCAGGCTCGTTTGAAAATTTTTTTAGCTGGGTATATGGTGTTAAATTATTTTAAACGAATTAATCTTACCAATAGTGAATATTTAAAATCATTACATCTTTATATGGGATTTTGTGAAAAATGGGTAAACATACGTTTATGTTTGTGGTGCGGTTTAAAAATCTAGTGAAAGGTGGATTTTTAAAAATTTTTTTTTTATATTATGTGCAATATAGAATGTTTTTATTTTTTAGGATAAATACGTGGTTGAAAAATTTAAATAGATTCGACTTGATTATCATTTAAAAAATAATTTTAACTAGTGTTGTGATAAATATAATAATAATTATTTTGTAAAAATGTGCATTAGAATCTAAATATAATAAAAGACAAACTGCTGCTGCTGCTGCTGCTGACCAGCGTGCCCTATGTTATGTTAAGTGTTATTCACACATGTAAAATACTTTTAATTACAAATTATTACATTCAAAAGAGAAAGAAAAAATGAAAATGATAAAATGTAAATTATGAACGTATACAAAATTTGTGAACAGGTAGATACAGAAATTTTTTTAGAAATATAATAAAAGACGCTGCAGCTCTTTAATTATGTTAATGTTAAGTGTTATTCACAAAAGTACCTAATGTAACATACTTCTAATTACAAATTCTTACATACAAAAGAGAAAGAAAAAATGAAACTGATAAAATATAAATTATGAACAGGAAAAAAAAAATCAAAACGTATGAGAAATCTGTTAACAGGTAGATACAGAAAATTTTTTATAAATATAATAAAAGATGCTGCTGCTCTTTAATTATGTTAATGTTAAGTGTTATTCATACATGTAATGTAACATACTTCTAATTACAAATTCTTACATACAAAGGTGAAAGAAAAAATGAAACTGACAAAATGTAAATTATGAACAGAAAAAAAAAAAATCAAAACGTATGAGAAATCTGTTAACAGGTAGATATAGAAAATTTTTATAAAAACTTATAAAGAAATTTTTTACATTTCAGTATTTATACTTTTATTTAAACATTACTTACAGAACTAATAACTAACTACAATTTGTAGTTTTTAATTTTTATAAACATAATAAAAGACGCTGCTGCTGTTGCATTATGTTAATGTTAAGTGTTATTCACACATGTAAAAAAACTGATAAAATGTAAATTATGAACAGGAAAAAAAAATCAAAACGTATGAGAAATCTGTTAACAGAAAATTATTATAAAAACGTATAAAGAAATTTTTTACATTTATTACATAGTATTTATACTTTTATTTAAACATTACTTACAGAACTAATAACTAACTACAATTTGTAATTTTTATTTTTTATAAATATAATAAAAGACGCTCCTGTTGTTGCATTATGTTAATGTTAAGTGTTATTCACACATGTAACGTACTTCTAATTTCAAATATTTACATACAAAAGAGAAAGAAAAAATGAAACTTATAAAATGTAAATTATGAACAGAAAAAAAAAAATCAAAACGTATGAGAAATCTGTTAACAGGTAGATACAGAAAATTTTAATAAAATCGTATAAAGAATTTTTTTACATTTCAGTATGTATACTTTTATTTAAATATCACTTACAGAACTAATAACTAACTACAATTTGTAGTTTTTATTTTTTATAAATATAATAAAAGACGCTCCTGTTGTTGCATTATGTTAATATTAAGTGTTATTCACACATGAAATATATTTTTTATAAAAAAAGGTTTTATTATATTTAATTATAAAAATAAAACAAAAAAATTTTATATATTAATTAGTTTTAATTATATTACGTTTGAACAGTTATAACCAACTAACTTAATTTATATTACGGTTTTTTGTAATTACTTAAACTAAACTTAAAAAAACTAAGACTAAGCATTTCTTATTAATTAAGTTTCTAATATAAAATTATTCATTTAAACAACATTGAACTTGAAGAGTTCAAGGTTTTTGTCATTTAAAAAACAAAAAAACAAAAATAATGCAAATTCAGCATTTTTACATATATTTACGGATTTTTATATATGAATGTAAATTTTTAATTTTAAGTTAAATTTTGAAATAAGTAAAATAAAAATGAAAATCAAAATATACTTTTTTTTGTTGCTATTGTTTTAGCTTCTATAACAACTTCAGGTGTAGAACTTGAAGTTGACTCAGTTAACGTTATATTAGGAAGTTCATACATAACTCCTCCTCCGTTAGAGTTGAAATTCTCCGGAATTTCTTGATTAACAATTTTTATTTTGGTTCCTTTGTTTTTTAAATATAATATTATAAAAGTAATACTTATTACTAATACTACAATAATAGAAATATTTATCCCATATGAAACGGCATTATGATATTTTAATTCGTTTATTTCTTTAATATTTTCAAAGTTTTTTAAAACAATATCGTCAAAATTAATTGGTTTTACATAGGTATAATTTAAATTATTACTAGGGTAAAAATATTTATCTTGAATAATTTGCTTTTGGTTATAAAATATTTCATTCTCTATTTTAATTTCACAATTATAAAAATTAATAAAATAGTTTTTGTTCAGTGTTAAATTTCTATCGTCACAATTTTGTATTAATACGGTTTTTCTAGCATTTTTAATTAATAAAGTTTCGTCATCTAATATTTCAATTTTAGTTTTGTTATTATATCTAAATTTACATTTATTATTCAAAATACAGTTTTTACTAGATTTTAAATCTTTTAACATAACATCATCTTGATAAGTTAAAATTTTATTTTCAATTTCTACAATATATTCATTGTTTTCGTCAATTTCTATATATTCTTTATTAGGCAAAGGAGTAATAAGTTTTAAATCAGTTTGAATATAATTTAGTGGAATTTTAATTGCAGTTACTAATAATTCATCTTTATAATTCATAATTCCTATTTTACTTAATTTTAATTTATAAAAATCAATTTGATATAATTCTATTTCCTCTGCAGTTAATATGCTAGGATGTATTAAATTATATTTAGCTGATGCAATATTGTCTTGAATTTGATTTATCTTATTTTCTAAAAATCTTAATTTTATTATTTGATCTAAGTATAATGAATATCCTATAATTTGTTTATTGTTTTCTTTTATTTCATTAAATACTTCTGTCTTTTTAATTCTGTCTTGTTCTATTGTCTGTTTAAGAATGTTTATAGTTTCGTTAAAATGTGAATTTATTAAAATTTGTTGATTTAGTGTAGTAATAGCGTTGTGATCGTTTTCTTCAATAGTTTTTAAATGCTCTAATATTTCTTTTCGATCTTCTTCGTCCATTGTGCCGAATAACCATTTTTCAGCACTGCCTATGAAATTAATTAGACCTCTCCTTTTTCTAGTTTTAGTTGGCATTATAGATCTGATTTTTGCTCTAATTATTTTAATTTCCGCTTTTAATAAATTTTTGTTATGAATTTCTTGTTCTTCTATAGTTTTTTCTATTTGTGTAAGTATATTATCTATTTCTCTTGGATTTATAATATGTAAAATTGTACTAGTTTTATTTACAATTTCTACCTGTTGAAGTTTTATTTGAATATAACCGGCTTCTTCGTGAATTGGATTGACTTGAAGAAGTCCTACAGTCAGTTGTGTTGGTAAGATTATTAACAGCAATATTATTATGTTGAAAATCTAAAAGTTTTAAAGGTCTTTTAATATTTGAATAATGTACATTTAATTAAGGTTTATGTTTGTAATATGGTTCGTCCTTATGTCTAAGTCTCTTATAATTTCTAATAGCTCCTACTGATCTATTTTCTATATAGTGTTCTCTATTAAAGTTTCTTTTATTTATAGTTTTAGTTTTCATTTTATCTATATTTATTTGTAATTTACTAACATCTACATTTTCTTTAGCTTCTCTAGGTGTGTATTTTATTGTTGAATGATAGCGATCGTTATAGTTTCCTATAGCCATCTGTATCTTCATCTCAACTAAAAGTTCCCTATCCTCAATTCCTGTTATTTTTATACCCTACACCTATAGAATAGGTAAAGGGGTATATTAACTTTGGTATGGTGTTTGTAACCACCTAAAGGAAGCGAGCTAGATATGGAAAAGTATATATATTTGTGATCAGCGTGACCGCCTTAGTCGATATAGCCATGTCCGTCCGTCCGTCCGTCCGTCCGTCCGTAGGCACGATAACTCAAAAAATAATGGAGCTATCTTGATTAAATTTTAACTGTAGGTTACTAGGACTGAAAGTACGGCGGCGATTGCATATGGGCGAAATCGGCCCATGGGTTCGGATTCTGGACCTTTTAATCGGTTTCAGGGCTAACGAACAAATATAAAAAATCACGATAACTCAACAACTAATGACGCTATCTTCATCAAATTTGTGCTGTATGTTACTAGTAATGAAACTACTTCGGGAATTGCGTAAGGTCGGGATTGGACCATGGGTTCGGAACCTAGAACTTTTTGATCGAATTTAGGCCAAACGAGCATAATTCCGAAACCAATGAAGATAGAACCTCTAAATTTAGTATCAGGGTGTCCCTTCCTATTTCCTAAGTGTCTTGTGAATTTGGGTCCCATTGGAGTAGTGGGTCGGGGACCAGCCACACATTTCCGAAGACCTTAAAGCATATCTTTAAAATTAATAAAGATAACAACTTGAAAAAATGTAGAAGCTTCCAATTTGCCACAAGGGTGTTCTTTACTATCTCTTGCGTGTTCCCCTAATTTGGGATCAATTGGAGTGGTGGTTCTGTACCCCTCTCAGACCTCCCAAGTTTTAAAGGCTTATAATCGAAATTACTAAAAATAGTTACTTAAAATTAGGATAGACCGTTCAAATTGTGTACAAGGGTTAACTAGTACTATAAGTACAGCGCGGACTATATAAGGGCGAAATCAGCCCAACGGTTCGGATTCCGGACCTTTTAATCGATGTCAGGGCTAAGGAACATATATAAAAAATCACGATAACTCAACAACTAATTAGGCTATCTTCATGAAATTTGTGCTGTAGGTTATTGGCAGCGAAACTACGGCGGTGATTACGTACGGTGAGGATTGGACAATGGGTTCGGAACTTAGAACTTTTTGATCGAATTTAGGCCAAACGAGCATAATTCCGAAACCAATGAAGATAGAACCTCCAAATTTGGTATCAGGGTGTCCTTCCTATTTCGTAAGTGTCTTTGAAATTTGGGCCCCATTGGAGTAGTGGATCGGGGACCAGCCACTCAGTTCTTAGGCCCTTAAAGCATATTTTCGAAATTAACAAAGATAGTAACTTGAAACAAATGTAGAAGCTTCCAATTTGCCACAAGGGTGTTCTTTACTATTTCTTGCGTGCCCCCCTAATTTGGGATCAATTGGAGTGGTGGTTCAGAACCTCTCTTAGACCCCCCAATGTGTAAAAGCTTATCATCGAAATTAATAACACTAGTAACTTAAAATTAAGATAGAGCGTTCCAATTGTGTACAAGGGTTAACTAGTATTGAAAGTATGACGGGACTGCATATGGACGAAATCGTACCATAATTTCGGGTCCTGGAACCCTTGAAAAGTTCAAGGACTAACAAACATATATCTTACAAACACCATAACTCAAAAAATAATGCCGGTATTTTGATGAAATTTAACAGTAGGTTACTAGTATTGAAAGTACCATGGGAATTGGTTGTGGTCGAGTTTAATTTCGAAGCCAAAGAATATATTTCCTATGTCCTATGTGTCTCCGAAATCTAGACTTAATTGTAGTGGTTCAGCTATGTTCAAAGGTACTTTGCTGCATTTATGTAAAATTTATTTTTATATTTAAATGAATTATATGAAAAGGTGTAAATTTTTAATTGTATTTTAGAAATACATTTATTGCATATTTTGAGTTTATAAGCTTTTCTATTAGGTATATAAACTAACCATTTAAAATAATTGCAATTTTTAAAAATTTGGATTATTAAATATATTATGCTTTGATTATCTTTTTATCACAAAATTTAATAATTAGAATTTTTTCATTTTGTAATTGAATTGGAATAAATATATTTTCATTTATTTCAAGTTTGTTTGTTTTTTAATATTTTTAAATAGATAAATTAGTAAGAATTTGTAGTATTTTTTAATAGATAGGGTAATTAGAAAATGTTTTTAGTATTATACAGTTAATTTGGTTAGCTATGTCTTACGATCAAATTAAACAGCTTCTATGGTGTTAAAATGACTTATGGATATGTCCTTAAATTTGAACCAAATAGGTGTAGGGTATTTCTAAGTCGGTTGCACCGACTGACTGTTTCTTTACTTGTTTCTAAGAGGGTTGAGTGTAGTCTCTCTATATCAGCATTTCCAGTGTGATTATTTGCTTTTGTTAGATGAATTTCAACATTTTCACTATTTAAATACTCAATTAGTTGTTCAGCTCTAAATTCATTGTCCATAATTATTTTTTTTGGTTTTCCAAATTTTGCAAAATGTTCCATTATAATTGTTTTCTTTGCTCTCCAATTGCGATCTGTTATACCATATGCTGAGGCAAATTTTGTTAATTTATCAATTACTGTAACAAACGATTGTTTTTTAAAATGAAATATGTCCAAATGTATAATTTCGTTTTTTCCTTTAGGTGTTTCTGTAAATGCAAATTTAGGTTTTAATGGTTTTCGATCATACTTAATTTGTTGACATTTTTCACAATTATTGATAATTAAATGAATATGATCTTTTAACTTCGGAAAATAAATTTTGTCTTTTAAATTGTGGTAACATTCATTTATTCCACTATGCATAGACTCTTTAGTGTGGTAAAGAGATAGTTGTTTATGTAATTCTTCTTCAGTTTTTATTTCTTTAGCTCTTTTTGTACTTCGTATAAATTTTATTTTTGAATCAAATGAAAACATCGATATTAAAATTAGTTGTATTTTATGATAGTCAGTATCAGATACTTCCGAATAAATGCTCGTATATCCTTTCTTGATATAACGTTTTAAAATGTCTTTAATTAAATTTTCATTTTCTAACGGATTTATTTCAATAATTCTTCTATTGTGAAGTGTTATATTCTCTTCAGGACTGTAAGTGAGTATGATTTGTGTTTTATATTTGTTTACTATATCCTCTTTTATTCCTATGTAATCTAATTGATTTTCATCTGCAGAATGTACTGTATCATTAGATAATTCTAAATTGGATGCTATATCATTTTCTTCATTAATTTTCTTTGTATTTTCTAATCTGCTTAAATAATCAGCTACCTTATTTTCTTTACCCTGCAAATATTCAATCTCATAATTATATTCTTGAAGTTTTAGCAACCATCTTTGGTGTCTTTGTGAAAATTCCTTTCCTTTGTATTTGTTGTTTAAATATTTAATTGGCACATGGTCTGTTATGATTTTAAACTTATTACCATATAGATAAGGTCTGAAATAATTTACTGCATACATAATTGCCAAAAATTCTTTATCTGTAGTACAATAATTTTTTTCATGGTTGTTTAGCGTTCTCGAAACATAACAAATTGGATGACCTTGTTGAGATAACACTGCACCTATAGCATGATCACTTGCATCTGTAGTTACAACAAACGGTTTATCGTATTCTGGAAATTTTAAAATTGGATGTGAAGTTATCAAGCTCTTTAAGTTTTCAAATGCTGCTATATACTGTGGGTCATTTATATTAATTTTGTTATCTTTTTTTAAATATTTAATCATAGGATATGCAACCTTAGAATAATCTTTGATGAATTTTCTATAAAATCCAGTTGCTCCTAAGAAACCTTTTAATTGTTTTTCAGTTTTTGGAATTTGTAACTCTTGAATATTTTTTATTTTTTTCAGGGTTAGGTTTTATCCCATCCTTTGTCAAAATATGTCCTAGAAATTCTGTATTTCTTTTAAGAAAACTACATTTATCTACTTGAATTTTCAAATTGTGTTCCTGTAATCTTTTAAATATTTTTGTTAATGAATTTTCGTGTTCTTCTAATGTTGTCGAAAAAATTAATATATCATCAAGATATACGACGCAAATTTGATTGATATATTCTCGAAGAATTTCGTTCATCAATCTTTGAAACGTTGCCGGTGCGTTCTTCAATCCAAATGGCATACGTACATATTCATATAGACCTGCTGGAGTAACAAAAGCAGTTTTTTCAATATCTTTTTCAGCTACTAATATCTGATGGTAACCTTTGGCTAAATCTAACGTGCTGAAATATTGGGCTTTTCCCAATTTGTCCAGAATGCTATCCATATTAGGTAAAGGGTATTTATCGTCGATTGTGACCTGATTTAATCTTCTATAATCCACAACTATTCTAAATTTTTGTACTCCAGAATTATCTTTTCTTTTGGGTACTACTATAATCGGAGAACTATATCGACTTTTACTTTTTCTAATTATGCCCTGTTCTTCCATTTCTTCCATTTGACGTCTCACTTCAGTTTCATGTTTAGGTGGATATCGATAAAGTTTTGAATTAATTTGTTCACTTGTTGTTGTTTTAATTTCATGTACCACTGTATTTGTACTGGTCAAAATATCACCTTCTTTATATAATAGCTTATTGAATTTTGAAACTAATTTTTCAATTATATGTTTTTCTTTTTCATTTAAATGATCCAATTGTATAGTTTGAACTTCACTTACTTCTAATACATTAACTTCTTCTTGAATAGTTTTAGTTAAGAATGGAAGACTCACTCCATTGGTCATATTAATTTGTTGATTTTCTACGTTGATATCTTTCACATTTTTTTTTATCCAATCCATACCTAATAATAAGTCATATGGCTTGTTTAATTTCATTGCAATCCATTTCATTCTTGCATTTTCAGGATATTTAAATTCTGCTGGAGATAAGGTAGCAACTGTTCTATTGGGTTTGCTTACCTCTCCTTGAATTGTATTGATAGATATTGAAGTTGAATTTATTACAGTAAACTTAGAACTACAAACTTTATTTTCATTTAAAATGCTTATTGTTGAGCCTGTATCTAACAAGGCTGAATATTTTTTTTTTTGAATTGTTAAAATTGTAAAAATTTTATTTGGGTCCGAGGCTAATTTATAAAAAAAATTTCTTCAATTGTATTAGTTTCATTTTTTTTACTTAAATTATCAACATCCATTGATCGAGTTTGTCTACTTGGATCAACTTCCATTGGTCTGGTCTGTCTACTTTCTTGTCTGTCATTGTATCTATTATAATTTCGGTTAAACTGAGAAGGCCTATTTCTATTTTGATAAAAATTATCGTTTGCTCGAAATTGGAAATTATTATTATTATTTTTAAAATTCGAATTTGAATTGTTATTAACACTGTTGTTGTTAAACATATTTCTACTTTCATAATTTTTATTACTAAAAAAATTTTTTTTATTATTATAATTGTAATTATTTTTTTTATCATTCCTAAAAGAATTTTTACTATCACTATTTTTATTAAAATTTTTGTGAGATAAATTAAGATTACCCTCGTCTAAACGTATAAAACTCCTTACTGTATTTCTAATTTCAGTCAAATTATTTTTCGATATTATTGCATAAGCTAACGATCCTGAAGAAAGTTCTTTAATTTTCTGAACTAACATTCCACTAAATATATCAATACTGTTTGGCTATCTTCAACAAAAGCCGCATATTCTGTTATATCTTCTATCACTAATCTTAACTTATTATCTAAATCTTTAATGCTACTTACTTTTAGTGCTCCAATTTCTCTTGTGATTGCCATTTGGTCTTTTGATGCTCTATAATGTTGTTTTAATTTTATTTTGCAATCATCCCAATTTGCTGGAGGGCTGACATTAAGT
This sequence comes from Dolichopus griseipennis, assembly GCA_963082915.1. Lineage (NCBI taxonomy): Eukaryota > Metazoa > Arthropoda > Insecta > Diptera > Dolichopodidae > Dolichopus > Dolichopus griseipennis. The sequence continues at coordinate 282,483,074 of OY720441.1, forward strand.
AAATTTTTTGCACTTCCCTGAATTTTGATGTTGTAAATAATGTTGAAAACCTGGTTAGCTTCCGCCACATGATCAGCTAATACTCTGGTCACTGAATCGATGAAAGATGGTAAAGTACCTGGCTCACCATTAAAAGCTGGAATAAATTGAATTTCCTTTTCAATTTGTGATCTCCAGTTTTGTGGTTGGTTGGTTTGCATTACTAGCTGAGTTAGAGCTACTAAGCACTGTTCAATACGATCAAAATTTTGTTCTGTCATAGCGTTTCGTTGTTGATCAAATAAATTTCTCCTATTTATTTGACGATCAATTTTAATATTTATATTATTTTCTATTTTCTTTAATTGTGTTTGTTTCTACATAAACCACTAAATTTTACTTTGGCTTACTTTGTTGCCCACTTTAAAAAAATGTTTTTGTAATATTATTTTAAATAATGCTAATTAAATTCGTTTCACTAGATCTCTTTTCTTTTGATAGAGATCCTACCGACTGCGCCAAATATATTTTTTATAAAAAAAGGTTTTATTATATTTAATTATAAAAATAAAACAAAAAAATTTTATATATTAATTAGTTTTAATTATATTACGTTTGAACAGTTATAACCAACTAACTTAATTTATATTACGGTTTTTTGTAATTACTTAAACTAAACTTAAAAAAACTAAGACTAAGCATTTCTTATTAATTAAGTTTCTAATATAAAATTATTCATTTAAACAACATTGAACTTGAAGAGTTCAAGGTTTTTGTCATTTAAAAAACAAAAAAACAAAAATAATGCAAATTCAGCATTTTTACATATATTTACGGATTTTTATATATGAATGTAAATTTTTAATTTTAAGTTAAATTTTGAAATAAGTAAAATAAAAATGAAAATCAAAATATACTTTTTTTTGTTGCTATTGTTTTAGCTTCTATAACAACTTCAGGTGTAGAACTTGAAGTTGACTCAGTTAACGTTATATTAGGAAGTTCATACATAACTCATGTAACGTACTTCTAATTACAAATATTTACATACAAAAGAGAAAGAAAAAATGAAACTTATAAAATGTAAATTATGAACAGAAAAAAAAAAAAATCAAAACGTATGAGAAATCTGTTAACAGGTAGATATAGAAAATTTTTATAAAAACTTATAAAGAAATTTTTTACATTTCAGTATTTATACTTTTATTTAAACATTACTTACAGAACTAATAACTAACTACAATTTGTAGTTTTTAATTTTTATAAATATAATAAAAGACGCTGCTGCTGTTGCATTATGTTAATGTTAAGTGTTATTCACACATGTAAAAAAACTGATAAAATGTAAATTATGAACAGAAAAAAAAAATCAAAACGTATGAGAAATCTGTTAACAGAAAATTATTATAAAAACGTATAAAGAAATTTTTTACATTTATTACATAGTATTTATACTTTTATTTAAACATTACTTACAGAACTAATAACTAACTACAATTTGTAAGTTTTATTTTTTATAAATATAATAAAAGACGCTCCTGTTGTTGCATTATGTTAATGTTAAGTGTTATTCACACATGTAACGTACTTCTAATTACAAATATTTACATACAAAAGAGAAAGAAAAAATGAAACTTATAAAATGTAAATTATGAACAGAAAAAAAAAAATCAAAACGTATGAGAAATCTGTTAACAGGTAGATACAGAAAATTTTAATAAAATCGTATAAAGAAATTTTTTACATTTCAGTATGTATACTTTTATTTAAATATCACTTACAGAACTAATAACTAACTACAATTTGTAGTTTTTATTTTTTATAAATATAATAAAAGACGCTCCTGTTGTTGCATTATGTTAATGTTAAGTGTTATTCACACATGTAACGTACTTCTAATTACAAATATTTACATACAAAAGAGAAAGAAAAAATGAAACTTATAAAATGTAAATTATGAACAGAAAAAAAAAAAATCAAAACGTATGAGAAATCTGTTAACAGGTAGATACAGAAAATTTTAATAAAAACGTATAAAGAAATTTTTTACACTTTAGTATGTATACTTTTATTTTATTATCACTTACAAAACTAAAACAAACTATTATAATGTTAACTTAATGTTCTTTAGGTAACGAATTTCCTTTTATTGATTCAGGAGCGCAATAGCAGGAAAAAAGAGTATATATAAAAAGAGAAATTAAAATTATACCTGTCGTCCGACAGGCTTTTTTACTAGTAATAATATATTTTGTAAAAGTTTCAACAGAAATGTAAAACAATTTGATAATAAACATAAATATTTTAGCGTGACACATTTGTAATAATAAGTTCGATTTTAATACATTTTAAAGGCATTTCATTTGTTATTATTGTTTATTATTAGTTTATTACTTACGGCACACTATGCAATTTTACTATGTTTCAATTTCATTTCTTTTTTTTTTCATTTTCCATCTTTTTCTTGCATGGAATATTCTAATTACTATCTACTTCCAACAATTTGAGTAAATTTTTGAATATGTATGTGTGGAAAGAGTAAATGTTAGCAAGAAAATTTTTGATCACTTGACCAAGTGAAACTACTTCTTAACAATAGATATACTTTGAGCGAGCACATTTTGTGAAATTCTCACAAAATATAGAGCTAAAAAATTAAAAACAATTGGCTCGCTCTTCGTGAGCAACATAAAGAACAACAAGATATGAGCTGTTTGTTGGTGAGCAACATAAAAAACAAAAAGATATGAGCTCTGTGAACAAGAGCAAACAAAAGTTTTTGTTCTGTATATACTAAAGTAATATAACAAATTTTTTATCGCGTCTCGCTCTTTGAGAGTCGAACCTAAAAATAAAAAAAATAATAAAACTATATTAAAGCTGTTTATACAGATCTTGTAAACAAACTTTTGGAGATACACAAAAATTATTATTTGTATTGCTCGATACGAGCAGTCTTTTGAAATTTTTTGTTAATAAATTGTATATACCGAGCACTGTATGAGAGCGCGTGTGCGATAAAATCAAACCTTACTTTAAATACATTAAGTTATTCGACTTCAAATAATAATTATAGTTCGTTAACTTACTCTACAATAAAAATAAGTACTCTAATTTTGTACATGCTGGTATTCACAATAACAAAATTGATAATCGTAATAACATTACCAACTGTGCGAATATTGCCATTAATTCGGTTTAACCTACAAATGTATTTGAAAAGTGCCATTCTAATAATGCTGGTGGTGGTACAATAAAGAAGTCGTTTGTTAAACCTTTTATTACTAAAACGACTTATGAATCACTATCGTAGAGGGCGCATGTGCTCTTTCAAGATTTCGGGAGCAACGAATTTATAATAACGTTAGGCTATTTTACAATGATTCGAATAATCGTGTTCTAGACCGTAAAACACGTACTAACCTTAAAGTTTTAATTAATAACGAAGGGCTCTCACCTAAATACGAAGACCTATATGAGTTAAATATTAAATTTCACAATTCTATAGATGTAGCGGAAAAAGATGTAAAATATGATATTAAATCTTATCGAAGTTACTGTAAGAGTAATTATTATAAACATTTAAACTCAGCTCGTGAAAGCTATAATAAGTTTTTTCTCCCCAGTGCCTCGAAATAATATTCTCAAGGTATTTAGTAACCGCAACTTAAATAAATATAACATGTTCTTTTACTATCAAAATGTTAGAGGTTTAAGAACAAAGACTAGCGATGTGTTTCTAAAATTATCTATTTTAAATTTTGACGTATTTGCATTAACTGAAACGTGGTTAAATCCAACCATATTGGACTTTGAGCTTTTTGATACACAGTTTTTAATAAGAATAGATATTCTAATCTATCCGATTAATGGTGTAATTCCTAAAGGGGGTGGAGTTTTAATTGCGGTAAAAAATAATTTTAATGTAAATCAAGTCAATATCCTTGGATTAGTAGACCTTGAAGTAATTATTGTGAAAATTGAACTTCCTTCTAAAAATTTATATTTTGTTAACTATTATATTCCTCCTTCGTCGGATTCTGATATTTATTCTTTTGTAGGTAAAATGATAGATTTTATTTGTAACGACTTTAGTGCTCAAGATGACAAGTCTTTAAATGATGCTTTACTTTTACAAAATGATTTAGATAATTTTTTTAATTAGTGTAAATACAATAATCTTCTTCTAAATGTAAATAAATATGCGATTATGTGTTTCACACGTCCTCTTAATCCGATTTGTTTTAAATACTGCTTGAATGGAATTAGCATTTCCAAAACGAGTTCTATCACCTAAGTCTTTAATAGAATTCCGTTTACTTCGATGATAAGCTTAATTTTAAACGTGATTTCTATTATATTATAAGTAAAGCTAATTCTGTGCTTGAACGTTGGTCTAAAGAATTTAATGATCCTTATGTTCTTAAATCTTTATATGCTTGTCTTGTTAGACCTAATTTAGAATATGCTAGGCAAGTTTGTTCACCATTTTACGAGGTACATATTAATAGGATAGAGTCGGTGCAAAGAAATTTTTGAAGATTTACTTTGAGAAATCTTCAATGGTCAAACCCGCTGATCTAACGTCCGTATGAAAATAGGTTGAATTTAATTCACTTGAAAACTTTAAAATTAGGACGATAAGTTGCTGATGTTATTTTTCTTACTGATGGTGTAGAAGGTAAAATCTCTTGTCCTAAAATTCTCAATAACCTTAACATTAATTCAAATAATCGTTTACGTAATACTAATTTATTTACGTTAAGTTTTCATAGAACAAACTATGGCAACTATGAACCGATTCATAGGATGTTGATAATGGGTAATAAACACAAGAACAACATCAATTTCACACTTTCAAAACAAACACAAAAACTGAAATTTTATAAACAGATATTAAATTTTTTTTTTTATTATGTAATTGTTTTTATTGTTAATTAAAATTTTAATTTATAAGCAATTCACAAACACTTTTATTAAAAGGATCAAATTTCATTTTCGCAGTTTAAATTAAAATTTTTTACTTAGCAAAGATCAGCAATTTAATGCGGGAAAAAAGTTCATTCGCGTTCTCAGAAATGAGGACTCACGTGGCAGCAACAGGTGAAGCTTTTGGGAATAAAAATAATTTGTATAATTTTTGTGCACTTCGAATTCAGCGTTCAATAAAGAAAGATCTCAAAATTTAAAATAAAAAGCTTTTTGTTTTAAAAACAATTTTTAAATATTTTTTTTTAGCGGCTTATATTAAAAATTATAAAATTTTTATAAATATTGACAAATCCATAATTTAACTGACGTCCGAGCAGGGATCCTCTAGTGCTGAACAAGTTAATAGTGTAGTGTTATCGGAACAAAAAATAAAGTGAAAAAAAATCTAAATTTAAAAAAAAGTAAAATCCAAAAAAGAAACATTAATATTCAAAAATTCAAAAACCAACTTAAAAATAAAAACATTATCAGTTATTCAAAAAAACAAACTGAAAATAGAAAACTATCCAAAAATCAACTTGAAAGAAAAATCCAAAAAAGAAAACATATTTCTTCTGAAGATTAACAACTGCGATAAATAATGTCTTTCAACACGCGAAGCAAGTAGATCGTTGATCAGCAATCACGTGCAAATTTTATTTATCAGAAGGAATAGGAAAAGAGGCCTCCGAGTAGCTTATTGGCGATAAAGCAAAAAGGAGCTACCGCAAAAAGGCAATAACCAAAACCTTGGAAGTGTTGGCAGCAGCCACCTACTCCGATAAATATAAAGACTGCAGATGGTTCTCAGTTGGTAAGTCAGTTATTCTCTTGTACCTATTAAGAATTTAAATGAAAGAAAAAGACGAGAAGATAAATCTAACCATAATTTATCAACAAAATTGTTGTGGTTCTTTTTCGTAAATTTTACCATAATTTACGATCAAGCCAGTTTAATTAAATTTTGCAAATTTAACCACAATTTGTAAATTTATCGATCGAACAGAAATATCCCCATCAATAAGAGATAAATAAGAGAATTATCATAAAATAAGAAAAAAATATCTAAATATCCATATCTTGAAAAAATGAATAAAAAATATTTTAAAAAAATAAATTATTAAATAAAAGGCCAAATAACGAATCTATTTAAAAGAAAATTTTAATGATAAAAATTATCAATATTATAATAAAAATAAAAATCATATTATTAAGAAATCTGAAGAAAAGTATCTTCAAAATATTCCTTGTAAGTAATTATAAAATAAATTAAACTATTGAATATTATTAAAAATTAAATAAATGTTAAAATTCTAAATGTAAAATTTGTTTTTCTAATTATAATTATTATAAAACTTTTGTTAAATAAATTGAAATATTTAAAATAAATATCATAATAAAAATTATTATTAAATTGGTATTATAAAAATTAAATAAATTTTATTTCTGTAAAATTCAAGGATTTAAATAAATAGATTTTGAAAATAAATTTTAATATTTAGTAGATAATTTTTATAAAATAAAACTTAAGTTTTAACATATAAGTTTTTGACTAACTAAATTTTAAATTTTAGTAAATAATTTTTGATTAAATAAATTTTAATTTTTATAAACATATAAAATTTCGAAAAAATATACCTTGTTTCTAAAAATTGTGAAGAGTAGAAAAGCATAATATTGAAAAATAAAACAATTTAAAGGTTCCCTAAGCAAGCACAAAAATTATAATAAGCTGTTCATGTTTTGTCAATTCCGTAATTTCACAATTTTACAAATTTACAGCCAGATTTCTTTCATCGATTACTGACTACCTTTATAGGCATCGTAAACTTAAATAAGAAGACCCGAACTACATATCTCTGATATTTTCATTTTGGTTTGTTTTTGCATATTCTTAAATTTTATTTTAGAAATTTTTTTTTTCCTGGACTTGATTTGATACCAGATATGGAAGTATCACGAATTATTTTTAGAAAATTTGAGGAGCTACTACAAAGAGCTGTAAATAAATATAATTATACAGTACATTCAGTGACTAAAAAGAAACCGATTGAATTGTTTTTTGGAAGAACTCCTAACAGTACTCCTGAGGAGTTCGAAAAAACTCGACTGTCAAACATCGAAAAGATTAAAGCGAAACTTTATAATACTTTCCGGTGCTATAAAAGGAAATAGTAAAAGAGAGTAGAAAAACAACTTTCATTACACAATCAGGAAGAATTGTTCATAAATCCAATATTAAATCATCTTAAATTCCATTAACTTTCGTTTTTAGGTTTCTTAAATTTAAATTTTTTTTATTTTTTTATTATTTTTCGCTTTTATTAGTAATTTTTCAAAACTTACAAATTTTAGAATTCTACTACATGTAAGCGTCGGAGAAGTGCAAATTCTGGACCACACCGGATCTCATAAGGTGGCAGTGAGCCTAGGAGCAAAAATTGTCTTGGAGGAAGATTCCATCCGACAACATCCATTACATGAATACCTGCATCATGAAGCCACACCAATGCAGAACTTATTAGATGAACAAAAGATCAATTAAATATCACGAGAAACAAAAGATCAATTAACTATCTCGGCACAACTTGGAAATGGATAGCTGGTACTCCAGACCATGAAGATTTTTTGATGCTCAAGAGAAAAATGAATAATTTATTAACTAATAATAATATACAAATAGTAATTAATAATACGTACAAAGATAGAACATATAATATTACTAGGATTACTAACGATATATTAGGAAATATTAGGTTAGGTTATAGTTTCAACAACCAGTCATCATTTAAAATTCAGTACAAATTAAAACTTCTTAAAGAAGAAATAATTAATCTTAGTTACGCAGCCCATAATTCAATACTTTTAACAAAATCAGAAATAGAAACAGTGATTCAAATTTTAGACAAAGGAAATTTTCCGTATGTTAATGTTGAAAGGGCTTTAGATTTTTCAAATGTAAAAATTATTTCAAGTGGCACTAGTTTGTTCTATCTTATTGATATCCCACTGACAGATAATTTTGATAAGTTTATGAAAATTTAATAATTAGATATAAACTATAATTCACAAAAACATTGTAATATAAACTAAATTTGATAATATTTTATTTGAATTTGATATAACAATGAAATTGTAAAAATGAAAAATTATATGGTATTAAAGGAAATTGTAAAAAACTTAATGAATTAATTATATGTAAAAAAGAAAATATTGTAAATCTCAAAAGCTCTACCTGCATCTTCAATCTACTAAAAGGAGAAAATTCAACCTGCAACATAGCCAACAGCAACCATATTCCATTTATGAAAGAGATAACCGAGGGTTTAATACTCCTGAACCTGTTCGATGGTGAAATCACTATTGATAGCAAACAACGTAATATTTCGGGAACTTACATTATCAAATTCCACAATTCAACTATAAGTATTAGGGGAAGAGCCTACGTGTCTAAAGAAATCCCTTCAGTAAAAGTACAACCAGACATACTTCAACCTCAATTTATAAAGAAGGAATTGCAAGAACATCTCTCTTTGGAATTATTTAAGGTCATACATCTCAACAACACAAAAGAAATAAAAACGTTAAAAGAAAAAAATAATACAGACCGAATTTTTAACATTATTAATAGTAGCAGTCGTTATATTAATTTAAAAAAAAAAGAAGGAATGCAATAGTCATCAAGAATCACAATAAGCCACCACAAATTAACCCACAACTCCCGTGTAACAAGTGTATTTAACCAGAAACAAATAGAGCAACAGAAAAAATCTCTGCGCAACCTAGACATATAAAAACATTTGCCAAAAGGAATCCAGAGAAATTATCAGCCCCAGAGCTTGATCAAGTGAGTACACTTGATTTTAGAGGGTGGAGGAGTTAACACACGCAATCCAATTCACAAAAAATTTTATTAAAAGGATCAAATTTCATTTTCGCAATTTAAATTAAAATTTTTTACTTAGCAAAGATCAGCAATTTAATGTGGAAACAAAGTTCATTTGCGTTCACAAATGAGGCATCACGTGGCAGAAACAGGTGAAGCTTTTGGGAATAAAAATATTTTGTATAATTTTTGTTCACTTTGAATTCAGCGTTCAAAAAAGAAAGATTTCAAAATTGAAAATAAAAAGTTTTATATTTTAAAAAAAAATTTTATAAAATTTTTTATAACTTCGTCGATAGTTAAACTTATATAAGTAATTATTAAAATGTTGTAAAGTTAAAGTAAATAAATAAATAAAAAAATCTAGGACCCGAACCCATAGTTCGATCTCGACCGTACGTAATCGCCGCCGTAGTTTCATTACTAGTAATCTACAGCACAAATTCATGAAGGTATCGCTATTAGTTGTTGAGTTATCCTGAATTATTTTATATGTTCTTTAGCCCTTAGACCTGTCAAAAGGTCCAGAATCCAAATGCATTGGTGGATCTCGCCCATATGCAATCCCCGCCATTCTTTCAGTACTAGTAACTTTCAGTTAAAATTTCATCAAGATAGCTCCATTAATTTTTAGGGCTATCGTGTTTTCTGGATATAAGTTCGTTAGCCCTTGAACCGATCAAAAGTTCCAGAACCCGAACCCAAGATCGGTTTTCGCCCGTATGCAGTCCCCCGCCGTTATTTTAATACAAATTAACCTTGTACACAATTGGAAGTTCCCTCTTAATTTTAAGCAACTTTTTTTATTAATTTCAATGATATGCTTTAAGGTCTTCGAAACTGTGTGGATGGAAGAGGCAAACTGATTTGAATTTGGAGGTTCTATCTTCACTGATTTCGGAGTTATGCCTAAATTCGCTCAAAAAGTTATAAGATCCGATCTCGACCATACGCAATCCCCGCTGTAGCCTCATTTCTAGTAATCTGCAGCACAAATTTCATGAAGGTACCGCTACTAGTTGTTGAGTTATACTAATTTTTTTTAATGTTCGTTAGCCCTGAAAACGATTAAAAGGTTCAGAATGCGAACCAATAGCCCGATTTCGCCCACATGCAATCCCCGCCCTTAATTTAAGCCCTAGTAACATACAGTTAAAATTTAATCAAGATAGCTCCATTAGTTTTTGAGGAATCGTTCTTGCGGACGGACAGACGAATGGACATGGCTATATCGACACAGGAGGTCACGCTGATCACAAATATGTATACTTTTTGATATCCAGCTCACTTACTTTAGGCCCCATACCAGAGTATGATTTTCTTATTTCATAGGTGTAGGGTATAAAGAATATAAATTATTTTTGGGTATTTTTTAGGCTACTTTTCAGGTTTGGAATTTAATGGAACAAATCCAGGTATGTACACTGCTTGCATAAAATGTGTAAAATACCTTTATAACATTCCTTTTTCATTGTAAACATTTGCCGGCCTTGACATCATGTGGAACGATGATGGCAATGTTCACATAGTGGTGAGAGTATGGAATTGTTAATATTGTCTATTGACATTATATGGTTCTATATGAATATCCTACCACATTCTAATCTAACAATTAACATTGTAGGTTGAATACTTGTGTTCTGACGAATGGACACCTGTAATTATAAGCATAGAATAATGGATGTAGTTATACAGCATGTTTGACTAAAATTTGTCCAATTTTTGATCGTGATGACTAATGTTTTATGTTATACTAGTAAAAAGGCCTGTTCGGCGACAGGTATAATTTTAATTTCTCTTTTTATCTATTATAATAGATTGTTTTAGTTCTGTAAGTGATAAATAAAATGGAAGTATAAATACTGAAAAGTAAAAAATAGCTTTATACGTTTTTATTATAATTTTCTGTATATACATTTTAACACATTTCTTATACGTTTTGATTTTTTTTATTATATTTAGATAACATTTCTGGCTAAGTTGTCATCAGCCTGATCAATTTTTAGTCTTGGTGACTAGTATTTTTATGCTAAGTAACATTTCTGGTTAAGTTGTTGTCAGCTTTGCTACTTTGTATATAATTATTAAACTGCCTTTATACAGGCATAAAACTATTTTGTCATAAAAAACGTATAAGAATTTTTAGGCTAAGTTGCTGTAAGTTTTTCTACTTTGTATATAATGGTTAAACTGTAATTATACAGGCATAAAAACTTATGGCTATTTTGTCATATAAAAAAGTTATAAGCATTTTTAGTTTAATAGACGTCAAAAATGAGAATATTTTCTGCTGTAAATTTTAAACTGTCAAAAAACTCTGTTAAATGCTATTTACGCTAAAGGCAATTTAGAAGTTAGAAAAGCAAGGTATTTTGTAATAAATACATATTATTATAAATTAAAAATAAATGACTATTAAACCGAGCGGGGGACTATTTTAAAATTCTGAATCTAAACGGAGCTTAGTAAAAACATGCGAAGCTTAGTAAAAACAGATCATCAGAAATAAGAAACTATAATACTTTCTTTACAAAGGAATAAGGCTTAGGATGTTGCTGTGTCTGACATAATAACGAATTTTTAGTGCCATATGCCTTTGAAAATTATTCGTACAGTTCGAGAATTGTTTTTATTTATATTAATATATTGTTATAATCATAATTATTATTCGGATATCCTAATGCCAAAAGCATTGTAAATTGTTTGTATTATAAAGTTTTATAAGTCTGAAACAAAAAGTGTGTCGATTTTTATTTTAAAATGGAACCAAAATTACTAAACAGGGTGAAAAAAAAGTAAATTATATAGTTACCTACACAAAATGCTAAATAGCCCTGATTAATGCTAAATGATAGTTTAAAAAGCAAACTAGCCATTCCACAATATCACCAAACTATAAATAGCTTTTAATAATGCTAAATAGACCTGATAAAAGCTAAATGATAGTTTTAAAAGCAATCTAGTATTTCTAGATTAATAATATCTATTAAAAATTCTAAATAGCCCTGATATAATTAAAGAAAACAAAATTAATAATTGTGGTGGTAATTAAAGAAAAAAAAATTTTAAATTTAGCATGATGTTGTCGTAACAAATTAGTTTTCCAAAAAATTACTTTGCTGTTATTGAATAAATGTTAAAAGCCAAATAGTTTTATGATAATAAAGATTACTTTGACAGCTAAATGTCATTTTAGAGTAAATCTCTATTGCGTATACTTATTACAAATAACTTTGGTCATTACAATTAACTATTTTTGGCAAAATTTCATACACCCAGCTTCAATAGGTATAGAGTAATGCTTATATAAAACGAGGAAGATTGTAGTAGAGTAGACTGTGTCAACCCTGGGATACCCGTATGACCGTTATATAAACATTATATCATTATTATTATAAACATTAATTACTTTTGGCAAAATTTTAAACATACCAGCTTTATTAGGTGAAATATAATGCTCATATAAAAGAAGGAGTTGTATGGCAGCTACTCGAACCCTCTGCAGTAGAGCAACCAAATTTTGCAGTAACTTTGGCCATTACACTAAACTATTTTTGGAAAAATTTCAGACACGCAGCTTTGTATGGCAGACAAATGAAGGAGGTGTATGGCAGCTACTCAAACTCACTGCAACAGACCAACAAAATTTTGCAGAAACTTTGGCTATAAAACTAAACTACTTTTGCCAAAATTTTGGACACGTAGTTGTAATAGGTACAGAGAAATACTCATATAAAAAAAGAAGTTGTATGGCAGCCGCCCGAATCCATGGACCAAAATGGCTGGATTTAAATAACGATGACGGCTATTGCAAAAAAACGAATTTGCGAAAATTTCAAGATCCTAGCTCCTTTAGTTTTTGAGTTATCGTGCGGACGGACGGACATACATAGCTAAATCGATTTTTTTTTCGATTCTGATCCGATTGACACTTGAGTCTATATCTACCCCCCCCCCCTCCTTCTCTGCGTCACAAACGTAATGGCAAATTTATTATACCCTTTGACTATATGGTCATACGGGTATAAAAAGAAGTTGTATGGGAGGTACTAGAACCCGTGAACTAAAACGGCTGGATTTCATTAGTGGCTAGTGCACAAAAACGTGCAAAAAACCTTTTTTCAAAAAAACAGCCTACATTTTTTCATAAAACCATAAAAATACGAGGAAGTGGAAGAGTATTGTTAAATAGACTATATCAATTCTGGGATACCCCGTATGACCGTAATATAGACATTAATTTCACTAGGTATAGAGTACGGCTTATTTAAATAAACAAGTTGTATAGCAACTTCTCGAACCCGTGGAGCAAACTGCCTGGATTTCAAAAGCGATAAAGGCTATTTAAGCGATAACGGCTAGATAACGAAAATTTCAAATATTAACTCTTTATTTAAGTTATAGTTCGGACGGATATACGGTATGGTGGACATACACAGCTAGATTGATTTACTTTTCGATTCTGATCCGATGCATACCTTTGAATCTATATTAATCCCTACTGTTTTGCTGCGTCACAAACGTAATGCAAAACTTAGTATACCCTTTTGACCTTCAGTCATACGGGTATAAAAATACTTATATTTAAAATTAGATAATACCCCGTTTCTGCTCCTCTCAAAGGGTTTTAATTGAAGTCGATGTTATTGAAAAAAATTGAAACAAAAGTTACACTTTGTAAATTGTGCCGCAATAAATTAACGGAAATCGAAAAACATGTTTTTAAGATTTTTGTGGATTTTCTAAATTTTTTTTAAATTGATCATCATCCCAATATGGGTTATCAAATTTCAAGTCTATTAATTGAGTGAACTGCCTTGTCTAACATCAACGATGCAAACCATTTCTTTTATATATATATAACAAAACAAGCCTTTCTTTAAGTTTAAATATAAATTTAAATTTTGACAAAATCCACACTACGGCCAACGCCGGGTTAATCTGTTAGTAATAAATATATATATATATATAAATAAAATAATAATAAATATTACAGTGTAATGAAATTAGCTTAAAAAATAAAAGTTTAAGTTAAAAAAAATAGTATATTTTGTAAAATAGGGGAAAAAATACTTACCTAACTTGCCGCCATTGGAAGTTGGCCATAATTTTCGAACCTTTACACTTTCTTATGTATTACAATATAATTAATATTAAAAAAATGTTAATTATTTAATTATGTAATTTAATATTAAAAACTAGCAGAATAAAAAAAAGAAGCAATAGAAATAAAAATAAAAACAATTAAATTTGAATATTGTGTGTATGTTCTTTGAACATTGTTAACCTATGGTTGAATGTGTAATCCAATTCTAATTTTTAATAACTATGTTGCTTTGGGTATTGTTGCTTTGAATGTGCCGAACATTTTTATTGTAACTTAGGTCTGGCGTACATCTAGCTATTAAAAAAGGTCTCTTTAGGCTTCTCTCAATAATTTTGGGATATAACTCCATGTTTAGGTTTCTTTTATAATGTAATAGATAGTTTTATCGATGGCAGCGGACTTAAATAGTTTGAAATATTTTTGAAGCATTTAAATATCCAGTTCTGTCATTTACCAGCAGATTTTTTTTTATAGAGAGGATTGTTTTGTTTGTTTCTCTTTTTACGCTGATGTACTTCTTAATCCCTTTTATTTTTGGAAAAAATCACCACCAAAACCCATAATTTTGTTCATAAGCTATTTTTATACCGCTTACAAGATGATGCGTTGGAAGATATTGTAGTCGGATCTACTTATAGTTGTAGAAATCTCCAATTGTTTTAAATAATTCTAAAGGATTGACTGGCATAAGACCCGGTTTGTACTCTAAGAAAAGAAAAGTACACAAGTCAAAACAAAAAAGCTTTATAAAAGTGCTTCAATATTTACACAATAAAATTAAACATGTGTTTTCTATTGTAATATTACGCACGACTTACCGATTTTTATTTTAATTAAAAGGGAATTACTGTTTCCTAATTTAACCTGATTGTTGGACCACTAACAAATCCAAAATGTATCATTCCTTTTACTTACGTTTCTGATTGCCGAAGGACGTGGTTAGGATTGGCTTCACTCCGTATTTAGTTCGTGACGACTTTCATCTTACTGCACTCTCTAAATGACATCTCTTTGTTGAACTTCTATCATTACTTCTTGAACTTTCAGGTTGATATTTTCGAGATTGTTATTTTCCTTGAAACATCAACAAGTCAGCTTTGTTAAAAAATGGAATATTTAGACAATTAATTTTAAAATTATGTTGTTACCAAAAATTAACTTACTCATAGATTAAAATACTGCAGTTACGAAAAATTAACTTGTATCCATATTTTGGAGAACTCCTTGGATATTACTTTCTCGGTCAAAAGTTCTAGAAAAACGATAAATACCACTTTAGCAAACATCCAAGTTACATTTGAATAACCTTAAGATAATCAGTTTGACATAACCGTTGTTAGTTGTCCAATTAATCTCCAATTGCAGGGTACGAAATTTGAAGTTTTCGTTTTTATTAATTTTGAAGATTAGTTTTTTAGGTCTTGAGAGGTATGAGAGTAGTTGAATCCCCACACCTATTCATTGCAAGTTTAAGGTATATTACCTTGTAGCAAATTTCAAGATATAGTATCTACAGAAAAACTGACGGACAAAAGGATATTGCCAAATTGACTCAGACGATGACGCTGATCAAGAATATATATATTTTCCCATATTTATTATTTATGTTGCTTCTTTGTGGGAATTATAAACGCCGTTCCAAAGTTAATATACCTTTCCTCTATCTGTTTTAGTTGTAGTACGGTAAAATAATCAAAAAACTAATTTACTTTGCTTAGATTTTTATTAGATTTTGTCTAAGTATATTTCAAAAGATTATATCTAAGTATGTTTTATTAGGTTTCTTTATATATACAAATATTACTTGTACATGTTTTTTTTACATTTAAAA
Organism: Dolichopus griseipennis; assembly: GCA_963082915.1. NCBI lineage: Eukaryota > Metazoa > Arthropoda > Insecta > Diptera > Dolichopodidae > Dolichopus > Dolichopus griseipennis. Next base: position 282,498,848 of record OY720441.1, read on the forward strand.
AAAATTACAATTATTTATTTATTTATAATTATAACGCCAGCGTTATATGTAAACTTATAAAGACTTTAATAACAGTTATATATAATAAATTTTTTATAATATAGTATATTTTTTTACACGCTTAATTCTATTATTTTACCTTAATTACTTATCTTTTTTATTAGTATACCACATTTTTTCTTTTAAAATTAAAAATTTCTAGATTTTAAAGTATTATGCATTCTTTTGAAAATTGGTTTTAAAGGTTTTTATTACAAAAAATCAAAAAATAAACACAACAAAATTAAAATTGGTAAATGTATTATGTCATACAAACGTCTTCAAAATTATATTTTTTAGCTGGCATTTTTTTTTTAATAAAAATTTTTGTACCTAATAGCAATATTTGAAGTTTTATAATTGGGATAATTATTGATATTTATATATTTTTTTTGTTTATTTTGGCACTAATTTTTTTTTTGCCTATACGCATTAAAACAATTCCAATTTTTCCTTTCACTGTTCAAATCGAACTTAAATGAACTATAAAAGTAAATTACAAAATAAAAATAAAAATAAAAAGCTGTGACTCTTGAATTTCATGGTTTCTGGGTATTCCATTCTCTCATTCAAAAAATGGACTGTGAGAATTTTGTTATCGGCAAAGACTTAAAAAATATTGAAATACGGAGGCCTTTACATTTAGAGAAATTATTAATTGAAATGTCGTCTGAAAGATATTTCAAATGTTGCCAGGCGATCTGAAAAACTTTTCTACTCTTGCAGATAAAATAAACTATTAGATCGGTCCATTATAGAAAAATAAACAAGTAAAGAAACAGTCAGTCGGTGCAAACGACTGAGAAATACCTTACACCTATATGGTTCAAATTTAATGATGAATATTGGTTAATTCTTATCTTTTAAATTATGATAAGGAATTTTGAGCACTTTCGTTATAAATAAGTATTACAATCATAATGCTGCTGTTATCTGTTTCTCTAATTTTCATTAAACTCAATGTTATTCGAAGAAATATTAATTTGTGATAATATATATATAAAAGTTTATAAAATTTTATGATTTTTAATGTAAATTAAAACCATTATTACTTTGATTAGCTTTTTATTACAAAATTTAATAATTCAAATTTTTCAAAACTAAAATTGATTTAAATTTGTAGTATATGTACCTATTAGAAAAGCTTATAAATACAAAATATATATAAAAATGTATTTTTAAATAATCCGCACGGTACTTTCATAATAAGTAACCTAAAGTTTCAATTTCAATACTTGAAATATAATTCGAATGTACTCAAAAAAACTTGTTAACAAGTGTCGAAATATAATTTTGGAGCTGGAAGGTTAATGTTTAATTTTGAAAATGTTTAAAAATGGGAAATTTCTTATTTTAAAAAAAAATCCGCCTAAATTTTTTGGGATTTTAAGAATTGAATTGTGTGTTGAACCCAAAACTTGGAGTTTTATTATCTAAGCAAAAATTATTAAAACTAAGAGACATTTTCTTCAATGTTAAGAACCTCTTTTAAATTTAAGGAAAACCTTCAACATATTTCAACCTTTAAATTTTTTTAAATTACCAAAAAAAAATTTTTACGCCTTACAGCTCTTTAACGGGGAACGTGACAAAAAAATTTTCATAAACGACACCTACTAATTTGTCCCAAAGAGTATTTAAAATGTTCCAAAATTTTAAGTTTCTAGCTTCAGTCGTTCAGAACTTATGTGGGACCCAAAATTTTGGAAAAATTTAATTTTGGGTAACGGTTAATTTTCGTACCAAATGGCATCTTAATGCATTTGGTTTAAAAATTTGTTAAGCTTATAAAAACAGATCTCCTTGTGCGTTTCCAGATTGAAAATATACCTCATAGAATTCTTGTTAGAATGTTTTAAATATAGGGTTTCTTCCTATTTTTAATAAAATTTATCTAGTCTATTTAAATAAATCTATCTAGTTCTAGAAATATATCTTGCAGAACACTTGTTATAACTGTTTAAATATAGCGCTTTTTCCGACTTTGAGGGCTCTAGCTCCTTAAAGCGTGAGGCTACGGAAAAAAGTTTTAAAATTAAATTATTTTTATTGCAAAAAAAATGTGTCCGTGTGTCAGCACGATAACTCAAAAACTAAAAGGGCTAGAGTCTTGAAATTAACACAAAGTCATTTTTAGACAATATCTAGGTTCCCTATTGTTTTTAGTTAAAATCGAACCAAGGCTTCGGGGAGCTGTCATACAACTTTTTTGCACCAATATGAATTTCTTCAAAACTAATTATACTGAGAGGATGAAAATTACACTTGGTAATAAATCCGGCACTAATATGAAGTTTCAAAATGTTACGGTTTCATTTTCGGGGGGCTGCCATACAACTTCTTTGTACCAATATGAATTTCTTCAAAACTAACTATACTAGGAGGATGAAAATTACACACGGTTAGTTATAAAATGGGATAAAAAAAACAAAAACTGAATTTTCATTTTTTTTTTTTTTTATGTTTTTTTTCTTTAAGCAAAAATTACGGGATATGAATTAAAAATTTTTTTTTTTTTGTTTTAATTTTTATGGTTGTTTTTTGTTTTTTTGATTTTTTTATTTAGGGTTTTTTTTTTTTTTAAGCAAAAATTATGGGATGATGAGTTAAATTTTTTTCAACTATTTTACTTTCTTAAATTTTTTTTTAAAATTTGTATAATAGCTTAAGGTAAATAAATAACGGTTTATTTTATTGCATACGTATATATCATAGTGGGTTTGCACGGGTATCTAAAAGTTGACAAGGGCAACTATAATTTCCCTCATTTTTTATTAAGTTTAAAATATGTTATATATTATACATAAGTATGTGTATAGTTTAATTTACGTATTTATCTTTACTAGGAAAACTCCTGTGGAATTGTACAACTAGTCATGTTAGAGTTGCCGAGTTTATTTTTTTTTTAAACATTAATTTTGCATTTTGTTGCCTTTTCTTCACTACTTAGGGTGGACAATAAGACAAAAGCATGTTTTTTAAAGGAGCTTCCTCTGTAGGGCTACTTCTATATTATTTTAAAAGCCTTATTACCAAATATAAAAGTGTTGCAAAAGAACTTCCTTAAAAACTAAATTTTCAGTCCAGGTGCCTTTCGAGGTTTGTTTCTATTTGGGTTTTGATAAAATCTGAATTTTAAATTCGCAGAATTAGTTCCTCTACAAATTCCAGTTTTTGCCATGAGCAAAGCAATAGGCTTATCTTTTTAAAGTTTGTTTAATAAATTCAACAAAAAAAAATTATTAATTTAAAAAATATTATGTATATATATTATAATACACAAGTTTTGGCGAGACATTGCCAACATGTAAAAAAACTTTGCACAACAAAATTATTATAAATATACTTCGCACAATAAAAAAGATGGCAATACTCATAACTATAAATTTATTATAAGGTATCCCGTACACGATGGACCTGTTTTGTTGTCATGCATCCGATACACGATGTTTTGAACTTGGTACGCGTACTTGCAAAGTTGAATAGGTTGCATTACACGTACAATTGTGAAATTTTTATTTTTTCGTTTTCCTTAACACAAAATTTTAGAGAAAGAAGAATATAAAATTCAATATTGTAAATACCTTCACATTCATAACAAAATACAAATCTATTTTTAAAGAAATAGTGGCAAACAGATAAGAGAACCAAAACGTTTAATTTGAATTATGAGTATAGTATAGAATTGTTCCACGTGCTGTCAATGTCTTTTTTTGTGTAAGGCAAAAGTACAATTTTATTTTACGGTTTTTATCATCACATAATTTACTAGTAATTTTATAAAACGTCAAATATCGGAACTAGTCTATATACATAAACTTGACAGTTGCGCAATAAAAATAATTTTTTTTCCTGTTTTTTAACTGAAATAAAGTCAACAATTGCTTTGATTCAAATTTTGACTTTTTATAAAATTAAAAATCAATTCTATGATATGTTTTCGTTGTGTAACACTAATCACGGGCTGTCCATATTTTTTTTTTTTGTATAGAACAAAATAACAATAATATTTAAATTTACTCTCACTTGGTACGATTTTAGTCTTACACAAAAAATTATAAATTAATTATTGTATGATTTTGTTTTGTCAGACTGAAATCGAAACAATTGTGAGTAAATTTAAATGAAATTGTATTTTTGTCTTATACACAAAAATATATTAACATCTAGCGCTACAAGAAAAATGCAACGCACGATTAAATTTTCTACTGAACGAATTGTATTGTGTAGCGATTTTCAATTGACGTTTAAGTGTTTACATTTTAATGTAAAAAGTGTTTGTTTACAAGATTTTGTGATAATTTTTGAAAGTAAAGCATTTCTTATAAAATTAAAAATATCGATTGATTAAAAAATAACAAATATAAGATTAAAAATAACAAACGCATTTGATTAACTTTAAAAATTTTAATTTTAATAATATTTTAAATAAAAGAATAATAAGGATAGAAATAGAATTATAGAAATTATTTTGATAACATAGAAATTTTCCATTTTGTCCATAATTTAAATAAAATAAAAATATACCAAAAGTCACTCAAAATCAAATGTCATTTAATTTTGCTGCTAATTGTTCAATACAACAATTTACACCGCTGCGATCAATACACCGCTGCGATTCAGTGTAGCGTTACTTCATGCTGAACGCGACTATTGCTTAAATTTTTTCGAAGATTTTTTACATCAAAAAAAAGTGTACAAAACAAATATGTTACCACACCACTGATAAAATGTCTTTTTTAAGTTTTATTTGTTTTGCAAATTTGGTTGGTCTTCTGCAGGGGGTTCGAATAGCTGCCATACAATTGCTTCTTTTATATGAGCATTGCACTACACCTAATAAAGCTGGTATGTTTAAAATTTTGCCAACAGTAATTAATGTTTATAATAATAATGATGCAATGATTATATAACGGTCATACGGGTATCCCAGAGTTGATATACACTCTTCTACACTCTTGCTCGTTTTTAACTAATATACAAAATTTAAATCTGGAACATTATGTTTCAACATATATTAAAAGATTTTCTTAAATTTAAAAGGGGTTCTTAAAATTTAAGAAAGTGTCTGTTAGTTTTAACCATTTTTGCTTAGATAACAAAATTTTAAGCAAAGTTCCAAACATTGGTAGAATTCAAAATTTAATTTACAATTATTCATAATTAATAATTAATATTTTCATTTTATGATATTAATGATACTAATGAAACAGTATGAAACACTACTCGTATATGATTTTTAAACGTAGCTTTTTTTAAAACCCCTTGGTTTTTCTCATCACTTGTTATACACGTATGACTATTAGTCAAAAGGGTATACTAAATTTGCCATTACGTTTGTGACGCAGAGAAGAGGGGGGTAGATATAGACTCAAGTGTATAGATCGAATCAGAATCGAAAAATAAAGCAATTTAGCTTATGTCCGTCCGCTCGTCCGTCCGCACGATAACTCAAAAAATAAAGGAGCTATAATTTTAAAAATTTCACAAATTCGTTAATCCAGCCATTTTGGTCCACGGGTTCGAGCACCTGCCATACAACTTCTTTTTTTATATGAGCATTACTCTATAGCTATTGAAGCTGGGTGTCTGAATTTTGCCAAAAGTAGGTTAATTTTATTGCCAAAGTTTCTGCAAAATTTGGTTGGTCTACTGAAGTGGGTTCGATTAGCTGCCATACAACTTTTTATTTTATATGAGAACTATGCCACACCTATGGAAGCTGGGTGTCTGGAATTTTGCCAAAAATACTTTAGTGTAATGGCCAAAGTTACTGCAAAATTTGGTTGGTCTACTGCAGAGGGTTCGAGTAGCTGCCATACAACTCCTTCTTTTGTATGAGCATTACTCAACAACAAATGAAGCTGGGTGTCTGAAACTTTTCCAAAAATAGTTTAGTGTAATGGCCAAAGTTATTTCAAAATTTGGTTGGTCTACTGCAGAGGTTTCTAGTAGCTCCCATACAACTCTGTCCGTCCGTCCGTATGTTTACAAAAACTTTTACACCGTTTGAAATAGAGAAAAGAAATTTTTTATCACGGATAGGTATTCCAAAAAAAATAATTTTGTAGAAGAACTTTTTCTGTAGCCCCACCCGTTACGGAGCTACATCCCCCAAAAGTTGGAAAAAGCCCTATTTTTGAATTGTTATAACAAGAGTTCTGTTAGGCGTATTTTCAATCTGAAAACGGCAAAAGATAGCTGCTTTTATAAAATTTATAAATTTTTAAAAGGCAAATGTTTTAGGTTGCCATACGATACTAAAATTTACCATTATGCAAAACTCAGTTTTTGCAAAATTTTTGGCCATACATATCTCTAAACGGTTTAAGCTAGGATCTTTAAATTCGAGCTGGGAGAAGTTGAAATTGGGAGAAGTTAGATCCTCAAAATTTAGTAGGAGTCGGTTAACAAATTTTTTTTGTCAAGTCCCCTGTTTAGGAACTATAAGGGCTCGAAAATTGAAATTTTGTTATTTTTAAACACCTGTAACTTGAATACCAGTTCAAATTTTTTTTACAAAAATATAGAAATTTAAAGCTGCAGCATTATATTTCAACATATGTTAAAGGTTTTTCTTAAATTTAAAAGGTTTTCTTTAAATTGAAGAAATTGTCTCTTAGTTTTAACCATTTTTGTTAGATAATAAAATTAGAGGTGAAATTCCGAATTTGGTGGAGTTCACAATTGATTTCCTAGAACCTAAAAAATTGGAAGGGTTGGGACAGAAGGGGGATGGGCAGGTCCATCATAAGTTTGATAAGCAAAAATTTGGGAACCTTCCCTAATAAAGGCTACGAGGTCTTAAGAATTAAAACTTTTATGCGTTTATAAAACAGTAAATTATTCATCAGTGTATGTTTTTTAAAAATTAAATGTTAACATTGAAGTTTCAACATTATATTTCACTCATTTTAACAGGGATTCTATTCATTTTTCTATTCATATTAAGTATTGGTTTCACTATGTTTTATAATTAATAAATTTATGAAATAACTAAATTATAGTATTATCATTTATTTTTATATAATATATTTTTAGAGAAATAAATGATAAAATACTCAGTAAGAAACCCTATATAATTTGAAAAATGTGCTTTTTAAAAACCCTTAGTTTTTTTCTTCTCTTGTTATCTAAAAAAATTTAATATCAACTTTTTTACGACTGTTCGCAATAAAAAGTGTTTTCGAATTGAACTTGTGATCTATTTTACATAATATGATAAAATACATTCAAACATTTTACTTTTTTTGTATTTTGTTTAAAAAATGTTATTACATGTGTTATGTAGTTTTTAAAAGTGTTTCCATTTACCCCTTGTTTACGTTAGGACCCATCGACCCTAATGGTGTAATTCCTAAAGGGAATGGAGTTTTTAATGCGGTAAAAAATAATTTTAATGCAAATCCAGTCGATGTCCCTTGATTAGAAGACCTTGAAATTATTATTCTAAGAATTGAACTTCCTTCTAATAATTTATATCTTGTTAAATTGTATATCCCTCCTTCGTCTGATTATGATATTTATACTTTTGTAGGTAAAACAATATATTTTATTTGGAATGATTTTAGTCGTAAAGAAGAATTAGTTTTATGTGGAGATTTTAATCTTCCCAACTTTAAATGGATAAAACATGACGAAGAACATTTTATGATTCCGAAACATATTAGGATTGAATGTGAATATGTATTTATTGATAAATTAAATGTTTATTATTTGCAACAAGTCTCAGAAATTTGTAACTTTCACGATAAAAAACTTGATTTAGTGTTTTCTTCTGAATGGAACAATTTAGTAATAGGTATTGATAATTTTCATACACCATTAAGTTATACTTTTTCTATAAATTAACCAATCATTTCTTATTATTCTAATTCTTATAGTCTCAATTTTAACAAAGCTAACTTAGCTGCTAAATGAATTCATTAATCTTTTGATTTTGTGAAGTTATATTGTGATTTTTTGACGATAGAGTTTTGCAAATAAGGTGGTTTATATATATTAGACCATCTACAGTAGACGAGTTTCGTTGGTTTAAAACCAACTTGAATTGGAGCTAGTGAATAAGAAATTGTGGGGAATCACAAGAGTTTTTTGGACACCATTTGTTCCAGAATTTTGCTCGGAAATGATATTAAAGTAAGTATGTAGTTAGGCTTTTGTATTAGAATGATGGCAGCTATTTTAAATAATTGTGTAATAATGCCAGTTTGATAAATTTAATTTGAGTTTTATATTTTTAGTTTTGCATGGTTTGGTACAATTTTTTATTATTTGGCATGAGATTTTATCTGAACCTGGAGTTAACCGTGTTTAGGCTTTTAAGCATGTTTCAAACTCACCATCATTGAATTGTGATTCGAGAAATTTAGCTTTTACATTCGGATATTTAGCTGTTTCTCTATTTATGTTATCTGTTTGGGATATTTTGCCATCAATTGAAACGTGTACGTTTTGAATTAAGCTATTGTATGCATTGAAGTCACCTGCTAGTATTAGAGGAGTATTAACACTTGAAAGCAGATTTGTGATGGCAGAATTCGAAATCAATTGCTCTGGAACTAAGTAGATAGAAATTTTTGTAATTGGAGGCTTTATGTTTACTTCGATGTCTATGACTTAGAGTTGAGTATTAATGTTTATGACTTTAAAAGGCATTAATCTATAAAGAATGCTTGCTTTTTGCCTAGCTCTAGTGAGTTGTAGTGAAAATTGTAAAAAAAATTTTTTTAATCCCATTTCTAGATAATTATTAATATAACGAATAATATTTAAAGTCATTTTATTTTAATTAAAAGTAAAAATCAAAAGATATAAAATTATTAAAATTGAATATTATTTAGCTGAACACACAAAATTTGTTGTTATTCAAATAGCAAATATAGTGTGAACTGTTATTCTATTCTTTTCTTTTATTTTTACTAGCTAATACCCGGTGCACGTTGCTGCGCCTCTCAATGGAGGTTTAATTTATGTTTATATTATTGCAAAAAGTTAACATGAAAATTACACATAGTGTAAATGTTAATTTTAAAATGTTTTAACGCTATTTTTTTTAAACGTTTTTTTTAGGATTATTCTAGAATTTTTTAAAGTTCCTGTAATTCAAAGAAGTACTAATTACTTTCATAAATTGAACGTAATTTACTTCCAAAAAAATTTTTTTGACCAATCGTAGGACCGACATGTGTTACCAAACACCAAGCCTGCTAACAGACCCAACTCCATTTTCAAGGTGCTTCGTGCATACAAAATTTGGAGTCAATCGGTCATCTAATTTAAAGTAAAGTTACGAAAAAATCTAAAAATGACGCTGTGCCGTCATAAATAAATTGACGGAACTCAACAAAAAATTTTTTGAGACTTTTTCTTTTGCCAAAGCAAAATTTGCTTTCCAAATTTGTTTTGGACAACCGTTGGGCCGGCACAGATTAACAATTTCCAAGTCGGTTAATAGAGTTAACTCCATTCTCAAAACGGAACACGTAGACAAAATTTGAAGAAAATCGGTCAAACCGTTTCTAATTTAGAGTAAAGTATTGAAAAAACCTATAGAAAGCTGTTGGGCTGCAATGGGTTAACGGAATTCAACAAACATTTTTTTGAGGCTTTCTTTTTAGCCACAGCAGTATTTCGTAAAATCGGACAAAATTTGGACCCAAAATTTTTTGACCAACCGTCGGGTCGATATGGGTTAACAAATTCCAAAACTGTTAATAGTGTCAACTCAATTGTCAAGGAGCATCACGTATTCTCAATTGGAAGTCAATTGCTCTAACCGTTTTCATTTTAGAACAAAAAAAGTTCAAATACTTGCACCACAGCCCATCTTGGCGGTCAGTTAGAGCTAAATTTTTAATCCACGATTTCTTTCCATACCCAAAAACCGCTATACAAATTTTCATGAGAATCGGCTGAGCAGTTTAGGAGTCTATTCGATACATACAATCAAACAAACAAACTTTCGCTTTTATATTATGTATAAATAGATTTAATGTAGTTAAAAAAAAGTATTTAAAATTAATTTGAATATAAAATTTCTAAGAAATCAAAGTTAGCTGTGTTTGTCGAAAATTTAGTTTGATTATTTGTTGAATTATTGCCTATTATTTAATATCTTGTATTTGAGGAGTAGTTGCGTTGGCTAGTGTTTGTATGTAATTTTTTCGTCTGTTTTTGTTGAAATTAGAAGAGAATAAATTATTATATGCAATATTTATTTAATTTGTGCATTGTTTATTATTGGGAGAAACTAAGAGGAGAACATTGTTTTCGTTGGAAAAATATGAATCTATTGTTGAAGTTGAGGTTAGATTGTTATTTATATTTATATTTAAATTGATGGATTAAAAATTGTTAGAAAATTAGGTACAACATTATTTGAAGTTGAAGAATTATCTAATAGTTTTGGATTTACTGCTGTTGTTAGCTGATTAAATTTGAATTAATTTTTGAAATATTATTAATAGAATATTATTAATAACGCATTTGTAGCGCTTACCGTTGAATGTCGAGGAAGATTACAATTCACACACATTGCGGTATTCTCTTACTTTAACCTGATACCAAGCAATATAAATTTTTTCATTTCCAACCTAGATCCTTATTACCCTCTAATATCCTTCTTTCCTTCCCTTTCCAACTAAACCTACATATTATGTATACAGGAATCCATTCCTAGCGTTTAGTTAGCGTGTAAAAAAAAACAAAAAAAAAAAAACAAGTAAAGAAACAGTCAGTCGGTACAGCCGACTTAGAAATACCCTACACCTGTTTGGTTCAAATTTAATGGGAAGTCCATTAATCATTTTAAAACAATAAAAGCTGTTATTAATTTGATCGTAAGACATAGCTAACCAAATTAACTTTATAATACTAAAAACATTTTCTAATTAGACTATCTATAAAAAAATATTACAAATTCTTACTAATTTATCGATTTAAAAATATTAAAAAACAAAAAAAATTGAATTAAATGAAAATATATTTATTTCAATTCAATTACAAAAGTGAAAAAATTTGAATTTTTAAATTTTGTGATAAAAATTTAATATATTTAATAATTAAAATTTTTCAAAATTGCAATTATTTTAAATTGCTAGTTTATGTACCTATCGAAAAGCTTATAAACGCAAAATATGCAATAAATGTACCTTTAAATATAGCTTAAGTATTGTACACAATGTCTTAATTATATATCACCTATAGTAATAATTCAATAAATTATATGATATGATAAAAATTAAAAAAAAGTGAATTTAATCATTTATTTGTTATACAAAATATGTGTTATGGTAAAATTCTTAGCCTTTTAAAAATATAAAAGTGTTAAATAAAAACGGAAATAGGAAAGAACCCTCGTGTATCAAATTTAAAGTTTTTATCTTCATGAATCTCGAAGGCTGGTCCCCGACTCACTACTCAAATGGAGCCCAAATTTCAAGGACACTAAGGAAAAACAAAGAAACACCCGATACCAAATTTGGAGGTTCTATCTTCATTGGTTTCGAAATTATGCTCGCTTGGCCTAAATTCGATCAAAAAGTTCTAGGTTCCAAACCCATCGTACATTACCCACCGTACGCAATCGCCGCCGTAGTTTCATTACTAGTACCCTACAACACAAATTTTATGAAGACAGCGTCATTAGTTGTTGAGTTATCGTGATTTTTTATGTATGTTCGTTAGCCCTTAGACCGATTAAAAGATCCAGAATCCGAACCAATGGGCCAATTTCGGCCATTTCCAATCCTCAATCCCAGCCATACTTTCAGTCCTAGTAACCTACAGTTAAAATTTCATCAAGATAGTTCCATTATTTTTTGAGTTATCGTGCCTACGGACGAGCGGACGGACGTGGCTATATCGACTCAGGAGGTCACGCTGATCACAAATATATATACTTTTCCATATCTTACTCACTTCCTTTAGGTGGTTACAAACACCATACCAAAGTTAATATACCCGTTTACCTATTCTATAGGTGTAGGGTATAAAAATATGATTTTTTACGAAAAATACTACAAAAAAATCAGAATATTTTGTAATACATTTTTCAACCACTAGATGGTGCCATCGGTACTAATGCCATATATATTCGAAAACTTGGAGATATAAAGTACCGTTATATGATGACGTCATCTCGATATTTTGGGTCCCCCCAACGAAAGAATATCCAGCATATTTTTATGTGTATGCTTTGCTATAAAAATGTGCTAACACAGTCAAACCAAAGACCAAAATCCCAGTTATTATAATAATAACAAGTAAAGAAACAGTCAGTCGGTGCAACCGACTTAGAAATACCCTACACCTATTTGGTTCAAATTTAAGGACATATCCATAAGTCATTTTAACACCATAGAAGCTGTTTAATTTGATCGTAAGACATAGCTAACCAAATTAACTGTATAATACTAAAAACATTTTCTAATTACCCTATCTATTAAAAAATACTACAAATTCTTACTAATTTATCTATTTAAAAATATTAAAAAACAAACAAACTTGAAATAAATGAAAATATATTTATTCCAATTCAATTACAAAATGAAAAAATTCTAATTATTAAATTTTGTGATAAAAAGATAATCAAAGCATAATATATTTAATAATCCAAATTTTTAAAAATTGCAATTATTTTAAATGGTTAGTTTATATACCTAATAGAAAAACTTATAAACTCAAAATATGCAATAAATGTATTTCTAAAATACAATTAAAAATTTACACCTTTTCATATAATTCATTTAAATATAAAAATAAATTTTACATAAATGCAGCAAAGTACCTTTGAACATAGCTGAACCACTACAATTAAGTCTAGATTTCGGAGACACATAGGACATAGGAAATATATTCTTTGGCTTCGAAATTAAACTCGACCACAACCAATTCCCATGGTACTTTCAATACTAGTAACCTACTGTTAAATTTCATCAAAATACCGGCATTATTTTTTGAGTTATGGTGTTTGTAAGATATATGTTTGTTAGTCCTTGAACTTTTCAAGGGTTCCAGGACCCGAAATTATGGTACGATTTCGTCCATATGCAGTCCCGTCATACTTTCAATACTAGTTAACCCTTGTACACAATTGGAACGCTCTATCTTAATTTTAAGTTACTAGTGTTATTAATTTCGATGATAAGCTTTTACACATTGGGGGGTCTAAGAGAGGTTCTGAACCACCACTCCAATTGATCCCAAATTAGGGGGGCACGCAAGAAATAGTAAAGAACACCCTTGTGGCAAATTGGAAGCTTCTACATTTGTTTCAAGTTACTATCTTTGTTAATTTCGAAAATATGCTTTAAGGGCCTAAGAACTGAGTGGCTGGTCCCCGATCCACTACTCCAATGGGGCCCAAATTTCAAAGACACTTACGAAATAGGAAGGACACCCTGATACCAAATTTGGAGGTTCTATCTTCATTGGTTTCGGAATTATGCTCGTTTGGCCTAAATTCGATCAAAAAGTTCTAAGTTCCGAACCCATTGTCCAATCCTCACCGTACGTAATCACCGCCGTAGTTTCGCTGCCAATAACCTACAGCACAAATTTCATGAAGATAGCCTAATTAGTTGTTGAGTTATCGTGATTTTTTATATATGTTCCTTAGCCCTGACATCGATTAAAAGGTCCGGAATCCGAACCGTTGGGCTGATTTCGCCCTTATATAGTCCGCGCTGTACTTATAGTACTAGTTAACCCTTGTACACAATTTGAACGGTCTATCCTAATTTTAAGTAACTATTTTTAGTAATTTCGATTATAAGCCTTTAAAACTTGGGAGGTCTGAGAGGGGTACAGAACCACCACTCCAATTGATCCCAAATTAGGGGAACACGCAAGAGATAGTAAAGAACACCCTTGTGGCAAATTGGAAGCTTCTACATTTTTTCAAGTTGTTATCTTTATTAATTTTAAAGATATGCTTTAAGGTCTTCGGAAATGTGTGGCTGGTCCCCGACCCACTACTCCAATGGGACCCAAATTCACAAGACACTTAGGAAATAGGAAGGGACACCCTGATACTAAATTTAGAGGTTCTATCTTCATTGGTTTCGGAATTATGCTCGTTTGGCCTAAATTCGATCAAAAAGTTCTAGGTTCCGAACCCATGGTCCAATCCCGACCTTACGCAATTCCCGAAGTAGTTTCATTACTAGTAACATACAGCACAAATTTGATGAAGATAGCGTCATTAGTTGTTGAGTTATCGTGATTTTTTATATTTGTTCGTTAGCCCTGAAACCGATTAAAAGGTCCAGAATCCGAACCCATGGGCCGATTTCGCCCATATGCAATCGCCGCCGTACTTTCAGTCCTAGTAACCTACAGTTAAAATTTAATCAAGATAGCTCCATTATTTTTTGAGTTATCGTGCCTACGGACGGACGGACGGACGGACGGACGGACGGACGGACGGACATGGCTATATCGACTAAGGCGGTCACGCTGATCACAAATATATATACTTTTCCATATCTAGCTCGCTTCCTTTAGGTGGTTACAAACACCATACCAAAGTTAATATACCCCTTTACCTATTCTATAGGTGTAGGGTATAAAAACACTAATACCCTCTTCAAAATACTCATTGGGTTACTTCAGAATTGAATAAAATTGCTTAAGATTTTTGTTCTGCGTGATTCCTCTTTATTAAATAAAATAATAAAATTAAAATAAAACCTTTACATTTGGTAAAAGAATTTGTTTTTCCATTTCCCTCATGCTCTTGAAATGTTGGATCAATTCGGGTATCTTTCACGCACCTCCTAAAAAGTATATCTTCAAAATTAATAAAAGTAGAAGCTTTAAATTTCATACATGAGTGTTCTGTTTTATTTCTATAACGTGCCTAACATAGGGGCTTAATTGGAGTCAGGGTTCAGGGGCCTCACTTACTCTTACCAAGATCTAGAAAGCATATATTCTAAACTAATAGTGATAAAAACCTGAAAATTGGAACACAAGTATTCTTTCGTGTTTCCCTTCTTATTTAATTCTTATCTTTTTAAAGCGCTAAGAGAGAAATATATTTTATAAATTAACTAGCAGATTTACCCGGCGTTGTCCGGGAGCGTGCAAATTGTAAAAAAGCTAGTTTCAGCCAATTTTTTGATGTACGACTTTAAAAATATTTGTGGATTTTCGTTAACCCTTTGTGGCTCAACAGTTTTTTATAGGTTTTATCGTTACTTTGCTATAAGTTAGAAATGGTTTAACCGATTGTCTGCAAATTTTGTATATGTGTTCCTCTTTGAGAATGGAGTTCACCCTATTAACAGACTTGAAATTTGTTAACCCATGCCAACCCGACGATTGTTCAAAAAAAATTTTTTAAATAAATCACAATTTTTGAAAGTAGGTAAAACTTCTTTGAATTAGGGGAAAGTTTAAAAAAATGTTTTGTCGAGTTCAATTAACTGATTGCGAAACAAAAACTTTAAAAAACAGTTTGCAAAACAGTTTGAACGATTATCTCTAATGTTTCTATATATGGTGCTTCTTAGCAATTTGGTGCTCCTTGACGATAGAATTGAGGATGGTGGGTTTCTGCCGAAAAATGTTAACTAAATTAAAATTTTTATTTTTATTATTATTTAATAATTATGAAAAGTTTCAAGTGAAGTTTGATAAATTTGTTGAAAAATTGCAAGATTAATTCTAAAAAAAGCGTTTTAAAAAATTTCTTTATTACATTTTAGAATTAACATGTACACCATGTGTAATTTTTGTGTTAACTTTTTTCAATAACATCAACATAAATTAAAACTCCATTGAATGGCGGGGCAACGAGCTCCGGGACTATAGGTCAAAAGGGTATACTAAATTTGCCATTATGTCATTATACTATGTTACTAGTGGTTTTCTTGAATTGCCGGCGTTTGAATAAAATATAGTCGATGGCTTAGAAAAGGTTTAAGAATCTGCTTTTCAACTTATATTTGGTTTTGTACTTACCCTCAAGTTCTACTACGATCTTCCTCGTTTTTTTATGATTTTATGAGAGAAATAGATTCTGCTTTTTTGGAAAAACTGTTTTAAAATACTATGGATTTTAGCATAATATATACGAAATTGAATTTTTTAGATTTTATTTGAAGGAAACTGCAATTTTACACATAAATCTATTTTTAAAGAACAACAACTGCAAAGTAGATAAAAAACAAAGACTAACGAAAAAATTTAGAGAAGGAAAATGTTACGTTATTTAAATTTAAAGATATTATTATTCGGATTCCTTATTAGCTTTATTTTTATTATTATTAACATTATCTCATTTAGTTTTTGCACTATTTGAGATTAATTTTGGAGAGCGCAAAAATTTGTCGTATTAATCACAAAAGTGAGCTTCTGGAACAAAGGTTAACTTGCGTTAATACTAAAAATTTGAAAATTTCATTCAAACTTTGTGCAAAACGCGTAAACAGGTCAAAACCAAATTAGCCCTAGGGGTTTTTGTAATTAAAATGCTGGTACGTTTATGCAAATAAAATTTATAGAAAACTTCATGGCGTCGTCGTGGAAAACGGGTTAATCGAACTTAACGTAAACTTTTTGCAGCCTCTATTTTGGACTGCAAAATCAACATGTAAAATTGGGTACAAATCGGAAACACCAAATTTTTTGGAAGCCCATCAGGCCTAAATGGGTTTATTCATTCCAACCAAATTTATATAACTAATTTCGGTTGCTAAGAGGAGCATTTGTGCAAAATTTCAAGTAAATCGGTCAAAACGTTTTGATTCGACATCAAAAACATTGCAAAAGCTTTATTGCGACCTCTTGCCCAAACGGGTTAATCGAACTCAACAAACGTTTGTGTCAGCCTCTCTTTTCGACTTCGAAACCACTTTGTTTTAAACTTGGACACAAATCGGAAACACAAAATTTTTTGGAACCCTGCCAGGCCGAAAGAGGTTAATTTATTTCAAATGAAATCAAAAAACGAAAAAGCTAACAACGGCTTTGGAACCGCAACTTGTTGATTTATAAAAATGTGAAACAGCCTATGTCACCGCCCGGGTTCTCAAGAGTATTCCCTTAAAATTTTGTGACAATCGGACAAGTGGCTTTCACGTGAATCCTGGACAAACAAACAAACAAACAAATTTTCTTCTTTATATATTAGAAAAAGAAAACCAAAATATTTTTTTAATAAGCGACAAAATTTTGTATGATTTTTATTTTTACAGATATTATTGACTTATTACCATAGATAATATTCAATTAAGAAATTGCGTGCGATGCTTAAATTGTGTTCAAAAGTACTTGCTGCATGTATGTAAAATTTATTTTTATATTAAAATAAATTATATTAATAGTTCTAAATTTGTCGGTATTAGCCTTTCTTATAGGTACATATTCTAGCAATTAAAACGAGGAAAATTATAGTTGCCCTTTTCAACTTTTAGATACCCGTGCATAACCACTATGATGTATACAATAAAATAAACCGTTATTTATTTCGCTAAGCTATTATATATACTACAAAAAAAATTTAAGTCATCATCCCATAATTTGTGCTTAAAAAAAAAAAAACCCTAAATAAAAATATCAAAAAAAAAAACAAACCATAAAAATAAAAACAAAAAAAAACAAATTTTAATTCATATCCCGTAATTTTTGTTTAAAAAAATAAAACAAAAAAAAAAAAAAATTGAATTCATTATCCCATAGTTTTTGTTTTGTTTATCCCATTATATAACTAACAGCGTGTAATTTTCATTCTCGTAGTATAGTTAGTTTTGAAGAAATTCATATTGGTACAAAGAAGTTGTATGGCAGCCCCCCGAAAATGAAACAGTAGCAATTTGAAACTTCATATAAGTGCCGTATTCATTATAAAACTAACCGTGTGTAATTTTCATCCTCGTAGTATAATTAGTTTTTAAAAAATTAATATTGGTGCAAAAAAGTTGTATGGCAGCTCCCCGAAGCCTTGGTCCCATTTTAACCAAAAACAATAGGGAACCTAGAAATTGCCTAAAAATCACTTTGTCTGAATTTCAAAACTCTAGCCCTTTTAGTTTTTGAGTTATCGTGCTGACACACGGACGGACGCACGGACAGACACACATAAATAGATCGATTTACTTTTCGACGCTGATCCGATATGTACCCTTGACACTATATCTAGCTCGTCTTTATCGATGCGCTACAAACGAAGGAGCAATTTTAATATACCCGATGTCATATATGTATGCACGGGTATAAATATTCTAAAACGATGCAACATTGTTACAATCAAGAGTTTTGTTTTTAAGCAAAAATTAAGGGATAATGGATTAAAATTTTTTTTTATATATTTTTTTGTGTTTTTTTTTTTTTATGATTTTTTGTTGATTTTTTCTTTTTTGGTTTATGTTTTTTTTTAAAGCAAAAATTATGGGATGATGAATTACATTTTTTTTACTATTTTAGCTTTTATATTTTTTTTGGAATATATATAATAACTTAAGGGAAATAAATAACGGTTTATTTTATTGTATACATCATAGTGGGTATGCACGGGTATCTAAAAGTTGACAAGGGCAACTATAATCTTCCTCGTTTTTTGTAAATGTAACAAAAACAAAAAATAATTGACATTGTTTATAATGTACTATGTATTATTTTGCAGTTCTAAGTCAGCAAATTTTTTTTTTTATTGTATATATTATAATATAATACTAGTAATTATAAGTTTAAACTTAATAATTCTTGTAACAACTTTGTTTTGGTTTAAATAAATAATAATAAAATCATCAAATTATATAAACAACAATAGGTTTATTTTATTATATATTATAACAAATTAATATATCTTCAAATAGCTATTATTAAATTGTCACAGATAACAGGAGAATTATGATTGTAATACTTATTTATAACTCAAATTTCCTTCTCATAAATATGAAACATTAGAATTAAGCAATACTTGTAACTGAATACTTGTAACTTATACTTACATAATTTTTCACAGAAACTTAAATAGGATTCCCATAAATTTATAAATTAAAATAAAACAAAAATTTTTCAAATTAAAATATTATAAATTTAATTATGCATAACGTAAAAAAATGAATAAATTAAGAGAATAAATTTAAAAATTATTTAAAATTATATCGCAGCCAAAGGGTTATTATATCGCAACCAAAGTATCTCATTTAGCTTTTGCACTATTTGAGGAGAGCAAAAGAATTAGTTTTATTAAGTAAGTGAGCTTTCGGAAATAATTCATTAAATGTACTAAGGCATTCAACAGCAACTGCAGAACAGCAAAAATTAATAATCCTGAGAAAATTAATTACTGCATGTGTGTAAAGTTGGATTGAATAGTATAAAAATTTTAAAACTGTAATTTTGTAATTGCATTTTATAAATACATTTATTTCATGTTGTTTTGCTTTTTAAAAGCTTTGTTGATTTTAATCTATGAAATATGTAAAATGGTATATTAACTTTGGTATGGTGTTTGTAACCAGCTAAAGGAAGCGAGCTAGGTATGGAAAAGTATATTTATTTGTGATCAGCGTGACCTCCTGAGTCAATTTAGCCATGTCCTTCCGTTCGTCAGTCCGTAGGCACGATAACTCAAAAACTAATGGAGCTATCTTGATGAAATTTTAACTGTAAGTTAATTGTACGGGAAGTACAGTGGGAATTGCATATAGGCGAAACCGGCTCTGGAGTTCGGATTTTGGATAACGAACATTTATGCAATTTCATTAAAGAAACAATTGAATTCGACAAAAACCAATATGGCTGTAAGGAGATTTCAAGCACTGAGATGCAACTAAAGAAGTTATCACATTTATTATAGACCAGATTGAAAAAGGATTTAACGCAGGAACAATTTTTATTGATTTACAGAAAGCTTTCAAAACAGTGAATCACAACATATTACTAGCAAAACTAGAAGAGATGGGAATCTGATAAACCTCTAACAATCTAATAAAAAAGCTAAAATCTAAAACACGGAAAAATGGCGACCAGCATCAACAAGAAGGTTCCTACACAATCGGGGTTTACACTTTTTTTACTCTAAATTCATAATATGCATTATTAAGGACTCAGTGCGAATTAAATTATATACGTGGATGACACAAAGTGGCTTAGAAAGAATAACAAGTGATGAGCTTAATAAGTAAAACGAATGAATTACGAAGGGATGAATGGAGTTGTTTTTCACTCACACTAAATGGATCAAAATCAAAAATGTAATAACTAAACCTAGGAAAGAAGAAGAAATTAATCCAATTATTAGAATCGGGAATCTGCTAATTGAGCTATTGACTATGTTTTAATGTTGTATAAAAGACAGAACTGGAATCTTTACGTTGAAACAGTCCGCAACAAAATATGTGCATTCATCAGGGTAGTCAAAAGAACAGAAATAGCTCTTAATATAGAACCGGCCAAATTTATATACAATGCTCACATAATGTCACTAGGTAAATTGGTATGCTTATCGATCTCGCCAAATTATGTTATAAATAGAGCCAGCTGTTTGCATAAGAAGGCACTTAAAAAACTGTATAACCATAACTGAAATGCGAATGAGAGAAACTCTACCTGAGCACGTGGAAACTCAATATAAATAAAATTATTGAACTAGAAAAGAAAAAAATAAGAATTGCTTCAATCGGTAAGAAATTCGCCTATCAACACATTCTGATATTATTTCAAAGATTTATTAGAAAGAATCTTCTACTATCATCTATCACAATCTTCAATAAGCTACCAGACTTCATTAAAGAAGAAATAACACAGGAGTGGGAAAAAATTTCAATACAGTAAACAGAAGGCAAAATTCAACATAATATAGTCATCATGCGTGCTAACATTGATAAAAATCATTAAATTATTTGGATTAGTTTTAACATATGCACTAATTTTTATCATTAGGATGGTTGTTTATTTGAAAAAAAGTACATAACATTATTGAATAAGAAGTATATTTCTAATACATATGTTAACATTAGTCTTATTCTATACTAATTTATACTAAGTTAGTTCTTAGTTGAAAATAATTATACAGTTGGATAATTGTTAAAACTACTATCTAATAATTTCGCGAACAAGTCAAGAAAGCTTAGAAACCCGCCAAGTATTATGTACTAAAGACTTTGATTATCACTTGATACCAGCTCTAGCTGAGGTAGTAAAAATGATACAACGACATAAATGATTATCTAATATATTAAAAAGAAAAATTGTTTGTTTGTTTATTGGTCCAGGATTCACTGGCCCGATTGCCACCAAATTTTACTGGAATAAGACTTGGAGCACGGGAGGTGACATATTTTATGTGAAGTTTTAATAAGTCTACAGGTTTCGACTCCAGAGCCGCTTTAAACTTTTTCGTTTTTTGATGTCGAACCGAAACGGGTTGACCGACTGACTTGAAATTTTGCACAACTGTTCCTCCTAGCTAACGGAATTTATTGTAGAATGTAGGTTGAAATATATTGAACCAATTCGCCCGGCGGGATTCCAATAAATTATTTTATTTCCGTTTTGTATCCAGATTTACGGAGTGTATTTGCAGACCAAATGAGAGCTAAATGAGATACTTTAGTTGTGATATATTAACCCGTTTAAGCAGGATGTCAAATTAATTTTTTAAAGTTTTACATATACTTCAACTAGATGTGCACAGTCCATATAAAATAAAAACCTTAAAATTCAAGCTCTTTAAAATAAAAAAAAAGGAATAAAAAAAAAAAGCTTAAAGCTTTATACTCTATTCCTTATTAAATTAGAGAACGAAAAAAAAAAAAAAAAAACAAAATAAAAGCTTTGT
The DNA here is from genome assembly GCA_963082915.1 of Dolichopus griseipennis. NCBI lineage: Eukaryota > Metazoa > Arthropoda > Insecta > Diptera > Dolichopodidae > Dolichopus > Dolichopus griseipennis. The sequence continues at coordinate 282,520,683 of OY720441.1, forward strand.
TGACTTTGCTTTTTTAATAAAAATTTTCAAATATGAATAAATACTATTTATGAAATTATAATATATCGATGGCTGCAAATTATAACGATGTAAATCTAAAACGATGTTTTAAGAAAAATGAGTTCAAAAATATTGGAAATATATTTTATTATAACCTTGTTATTTTTTTGAATAAATTAAGAATACAAATTAATATATTGCATGATTTTGCTTCCTTCATAACTCCGCAACGCATATAGCTAGAGTCTTGAAATTTTGAAGAAAGAGTAACAATTTTTGCTTAGATAATAAAATTCTAATTTAAATTCAAAATTTTGGTGGGATTCACAATTTAATTTCTAGAATCTAAAAAACTTAAAGGTGGGGGGAGCGGGAAGAAGGAAGTGAGATTAGTTCTTTGAGTAATTTGGCAACTTTTCTAATTGAGGGGCTCTAATTGAGAATTTTAAAATTTATTGTTTTTAGAAGTAAGCAGTAACTTGGTCAAAAAAAAAATTTTTGATAAGTTTTGTTAACTCGTTTGGGAATGACATGAAATTGTCTATTAATTTTACTTGCTTAAACAGTTAAATCAATTTTATTAAAAGTTTTGCACAAGCATAGGTTTTAATTAAAGAAGCTTACCGCGTTAATTTGGTTTTTATCTGCTTACCTGTTTTGCACAAGAATTCAATAAAGTTTTCGAATTTTTTGTTTTAACGCAAGTTAACATTTATTCTAAAAGCTCAGTTAATTATTAAGACTATTTTTTTGGCTTTCCTCAAAAAGTGCAAAAGCTAAATGAGGTAATTTGGCTGTGAAATATTAACCCGTTTGGACACGATATCTAATGACTTTTTTTTAAATTTTATTACAACATTTTTAAAACTTCTGACTGTTCTATAGTTGTTTTTCTAATATTAATAATAATAAAAATAATGCTAATCTAAATGGAATCCGAATAATAATATGCTTAAATTTAAACAACATAATATTTTCCATCTCTACATTTTATCGTAAGTCTTTGTTTTTCATTTACTTTCCAGTTGTTATTCTTCTAAAATAAATTTTAGGGTAAAATTGCAGTTTTCCTATTTTTTCTAATCAAATCTAATAATCAAAAAGGTCAATTTCGTATATATTTCCTAAATCATAGTATTTTAAAACATTTTTCCAAAAAAAAAAAAACTTATATTTCTCTTACAAAATTATTAAAAAACGAGGAAGAGTGTGTCAACTCTGGGATACCCTTTTGACAGTAATATATAAATTATATCATCCGGTTAATGACTTTAGGAAATATTTTAAATACAAAACTTATTAGGCTTTCAGATATCAAGAAAAGAAAATATAAGTTGAAAGACGGAATTTAAGACACTCAGCTTCATAAGGTGGAGAGTAATGCTCATATAAAAGAAGAAGTTATATGACAGCTACTCGAAGCTATTGTACAACTCCAACTAAATTTTTGTGCACAATTTGGCCATAAAATTTTGCAAAATATCAAATATCCAGCTTTACCATGTAAAGAGCTATTTTCATATAAAAAACTAAGTTGTATGGCACCGCCATGGCAGCAAAATGGCTGGATTTCAATAGCGATGACAGTTATTGAATAAAAACGAATTAATGAAAATTTCAAAATCCTAGCTCCTTTATTTTTGAATTATCGTGCGGACGGACGGACAGACAGACAGACAGACATAGAAAAATGGATTTATTTTTCGACTCTCCTCCGATCCATACCTTTGAGTCTATATCTACTCCCCCCTCTTCCTTCTCTGCGTCACAAATGTAAATTAATATACCCTTTTGACCTTTTCCAGACCATCGACTACATTTTATCCAAACGTTGGCAATTCATGTTAACTACTATTGACATAGTATAATGACATAATGGCAAATTTAGTATATCCTTTTGACTTATAGTTAAACGGGTATAATACATCTTATATGTAAACTAGCTAATACCCGGCGCACGTTACTCCGCCTCTCAATGGAGGTTTAATTTAAGTTATGGTTTTTGAAAAAAATTAACACAAAAATTACACATGGTAAATAGATTTCAGTCGTAAATTGCAGTTTTTTGCTTTTCCAATAAAATATAGATAACAAAAACGCTCAATTCCATATACCGGAGAGTGAAAATTAGTCCTAAGTCTCAAGAATAGTGATATATACGAAACGACTATTAAAGCCAAACAAGAAAATACTTTATATTGTAATAAAATTTGTATGTATAGCAAAAGGCACTTTTGAAAACAAATGTACCATCAACCAACCAATTACAATTAGCAAAACATGGATTCATCGTGAATGCAACCAATTGATTAAGAACAAAAATTATTAAGAAAAAATTATTAAAACATTATATAAAAAGAGATGTTGAAAATCTGAACGACCATACATCAGAGAAAATGATCATTTCTGGTTAAATAAATTAACTCCAGTCAAAATGAAAAAACATGATGATAATAAATTTAAAAATTGCGCTAACCACCCTAAATCAACATGGAACATAATTAAAGAAATAATAACTGATGGTACTCATAAAATAAAACAAACTATTTTTGTAGACAACAATAGGAATCGTAGGAAAAAGTAGGAATCCTGATTTTGTTTCCAAGTCCTCCTAACTTGCTTTCCTAAATAATATGTCGGGAACATAATATGATAAATAATATTATTATTTATTTATTATTTATAAACAAACAACTTTGGTTCTTATGTTCATTAGATCAGAAATCTGAATGTTGTTTTTTCGTTTTTTTTAATTATTTTCCCCAAAAATAATTGTCAAATGCCTTAAATTTAACTTAAACAAATTTGTCCAAAAATAGAAATTAATTGAAAACTTCAATTTTTTTTTAATAATGAGGAATTTAATTTTAATGTTCCAAAACTATACCTAATAGTTAACATTACGTGTTATATTTATTCCAATTTTTTACACATAATTATCTGATAAAATTTCAAATTGCAATTTTAGTATTTTCAAAATTAATTAAATGTGTTAACATAAAAAAATTGAATATTTTAATTTTGTACAATATTATTACAATAATCCGGATAATGAAAATTAGTTAATAATAACTGCCATACACTTTGATTATAATTTATATTAATATCAATCAAACATTAATGAAATAAGTAGAAATTCCAATCGCAAATAATGCATAATGTTGAGGTTGAAGGTACATTAATTTAAAAATTTTATATTTGTTACTTAATTTAAAAACAGCAAAAAAATTTATATAGGTATACACCCTGTATATATTATTTCTAATTATGAAGTTAAAATTTTAAAGTCAAATGAATAGCGCAAATTGCTTTTTTTTTTTTGATATTTTTTTAATTTTAAATATTATTTTATGTATTTTTTTAATGTTGTTTGTTTTTCAAAAATAAATTTTTTTATTTTCTTGCTGAATATTTTCGTTTAGATCTCCTTGATCTGATTCTTCCAATGTCACGTAAGTGCGCAAATTTGAGAAGGATTTTGTTTAGTTCTTATTTTGACTTTAAACTTTCTACAATCAAAATGTAAATTGTATATTGTTTAAATATATTTGATGTTTCATGACACAAGTTATTTATGTATAAATAGTACTTTTTTCCTAATTTAAAATTTTTAAATATAAAAAAATGATTTAGTCGTAACCAACCTGAAAACGAATTTTTTCATCTCCTTCTGCGGCGCTGGGTGGAGGTGAAGGTGGTATCATACTTTGATAATAGTCTCTGTTCTCTTCAAGTGTATCTAAAATGTCTTGTGCGTCAGGGTGAACTAAATCACCCCATGTTTCCCATAATGGATGAACTATATAATCTATAAAACCTACTTGTGACTTTTCAATAGTTGCATTTTGACGATCACACATAGGACTGATATCCATTCCATTATCCCGTTCTTTGTCACCTTGCTGAAAAAATTCTTCCATTAAAAGACCCACCCACCTTTTATACAATAACAATGGTTTTGTGGGATTGCTTAAATCTGCACAGTGAACTAAATTTTCCAGAACCTTTAAAGAATTAAAAATGTAATATACTTTTTTATATCTTTAATTTGGGATAAAAAAAAATTTAAAAAAGGTAAACGAAAATTTAAAATTAAACCTTTAACTTTGTCGAAAACTTGTAAGCCATAAGTAAAATTGATACTTAATTTTTTATCCCAAATATTTGTTTTATTTTTTTTTTATTTGATTATTATTATCGTTTCAGCTTTTACCTGAATTCTGTCAGTATAATTATCTAAAAGTAAAACACCAGAGCCAGCTACTTTTTTGGTTTCAGTCATTGTTTTCAAATCCGCTAATAAAGTCATATGTTTTGACATATCAGTTGATAATACAATATCTATTACCATTTTTCGTAAAGTTTGGCGCTGTTTCCTAAAAGATAATAATTTCAAAAGTTAATTAAAATAAATTAAGTTTTATTATTTTTATTTTTTTCTAATTTTAAAGGCATGTCTGTGCATTATATATTTTCACCAGTATATAACAACCATTATTTCTTTTTTTTTGTTATTTATTTATATTGATTATTTCTCAAAAAATGAGCAACATTGCTCGTATAGAGTATATATATATATACATTTTCAATCAATTACGATCAGTATAAAAAAGAAACAGAAACAAGTAAAGAAACAGTCAGTCGGTGCAACCGACTTAGAAATACCCTACACCTATTTGGTTCAAATTTAATTAGATATCCATAAGTCATTTTAAAACCATAAAAGCTGTTATTACTTTGATCGTAAGACATAGCTAACCAAATTAACTTTATAATATTAAAAACATTTTCTAATTACTTTATCTATTCGAAAATATTACAAATTCTTACTAATTTATCTATTTAAAAATATTAAAAAACAAAAAAACTTGAAATAAATATATTTATTTCAATTCAATTGGAAAAGCGAAAATATTTGAATTATTAAATTTTGTGATAAAAAGCTAATCAAAGAATAATATATTTAATAATTCAAATCTTTCAATATTGCAATTATTCTAAATTGTTAGTTTATGTATCTTTTAGAAAAGTTATAAACGCAAAATGTTCAATAAATGTATTTCTAAAATACAATTTCAAATTTAGAACTTTTCATATAATTCATTTAAATATAAAAATTAATTTAATATAAAGTACCTTTGAATATAGCTTAAGTATCGTACATAATGTCTTAATTATATATCACCTATGGTAATAATTACCCTCGTGTATCAAAATTTAAAGTTGCTATAATCATTAATTTAAAAGATAAGCTTTTTAATTTTTGGATTTCTTAGTAGGCACCTAAAACACCACTACAATTAAGTCTAAATTTCGGGGACACATAGGAACTAGGATATATATTCTTTGGCTTCGAAATTATACTCGTTTGGCCTCAAATCGATCAGAACCAATTCCCATGGTACTTTCATTACTAGTAACCTAGAGTTTAAATTTCATCAAAATAGCAACATTATTTTTTGATTTATGCTGTTTTTAAGACAAATGTTTGTTAGCCCTTGAACTTTTCAAAGGTTCCAGAGAGAGGTACCGAACCACCACTCCGATTGATCCAAAATTAGGGAAATAGTAAAGAACACCCTTGTGCCGAATTTAAAGCTTCTACATTTGTTTGAAGTTATTATCTTTATCAATTTCGAATATGTGCTTTAAGGTTTTCGGAAGGATGTGGCTTTGCCCGACCGACCACTCCAAGTGGTACCAAACTTTAAGGACACTAAGGAAATAGATAGAGACACCCTGATACCAAATTTGAAGATTCTATCTTCATTGGTTTCGGAATTATGCTCGTTTGGCCTAAATTCAATCAAAAAGTTCTATGTTACGAACCCATGGTCCAATCTCGACCGTACGCAAACGCCACCGTAGTTTCATTACCAATACCCTAGAGCACAAATTTCATGAAAATAGCGTCATTAGTTTGTGAATTATCGTGATTTTTTATATATGTTCGTTAGCCCTTAGACCGGCTAAAAGGTCCAGAATTCGAACCCTTAGGCTGATTTCGCCTAGATGCAGTCCGCGCTGTACTTTAAATACTAGTTAGCCCTTGTACACAATTGGAACGTTCTATATTAATTTTAAGTTACTATTTTTAGTAATTTCGATTATAAGCTTTTAAACCTCGGGAGGTCTAAGAGAGGTACGGAACCACCACACCAATTGATCCTAAATTAGGGGGACACGAAAGAAATAGTAAAGAACACCCTTGTGCCAAATTTGAAGCTTCTACATTTTTTCAAGTTGCTATCTTTATTAATTTTAAAGACATGGTTTAAGGTCTTCAGAAATGTGTGGCTGGTTCCCGACCCACTACTCCAATGGGGCCCAAATTTCAAGGACACTAAGGAAATAGGAAGGGATACCCTGATACTAAATTTGTAGGTTCTATCTTCATTAGTTTCGGAATTATGCTCGTTTGGTTACGAACATCATACCAAAGTAATATACCCTTTAACATCATACCAATAGTTAATATTTACCTATTCTATAGGTGTAGGGTATAAAAAATTTCAAAAATTATTCATTTGGTTAAAAGACAATAAACACATTGTAAAAAAAAAGAATAAAAATAGTTCATATCGAAAGATATTATAAAGAGTACAAGGTAACAAAGAAACAAATAATTCCTATAGTTAAGGACTGTAAATTACAAGCAATATTTTTAAAATAATAACTGTTTTATAACAACTTAATATTTAAATATTCAACATTTAATATTGTTAACCAATTCCTTATACCTACTTATTACTCAATTTATAACTTTATAACCTAACATATAATTGTCATACAATCATATATTTAATACACAAGTGTTGGCGAGACATTGCCAGCATGTAAAAAAATATTGCACATCAAAATTGTTATAAATATTCTTCACACCATAAATAATGATGGCAATACTTATATTTTAAAAATTAATTCCCCTACATGAATAAAGAAAAAAAAATTAAAACTATTCATTTCATAGAGGTACGATACGATACGAATTGAGATCTACGAAATGTTTATTCTTGTTTCTTTGTTTTGTCTAAACAAAATTTACAAGTAGAGAGAATATAGAACAGAGGAGAATAGAAATTTGTTCTTGTTTTATTTGTCTGATGGCTATATTCAACATTGTAAATGTTTTTGGGCGCCGTGAAATAAAGCCATACGAAATAAAGCCATATTGCCAATTTTTTCGCGTATGGCTTTAATTCGCATTCAATTGCGAAATAAAGCCATATGGCTTTATTTCGCATTTAAAAATGTAATTTTATTTGTGAAAATAGAAGCAATTTAATTTTCCAAACTTTTTTATTTAAATAGTTAGGAAGGGGTTTTAGAGTTGGTTTCAAAAGCAGGGTTTTACGCTTTTTCCAGAATATTTATATATGTGTATATGTAGGATTCTCAATTAAGAGGGATTTTAGAGTTGGATTCAAAAGCAGGATTGCCGCTTTTTCCAGAATATTTATATATGTGTATATGTGGGATTGTTAGTTGGATTCAAAAGCAGGGCTTTACGCTTTTTCCAGAATATTTATATATATATGTGTATATGTGGGAATCTCAATTAGGAGGGATTTTGGAGTTGGATTCAAAAGCAGGATTGCCCCCTTTTCCAGAATATTTATATTTATTAATTAGGGTTGATTATTTTTTGTATGAAATAGCTATGCCGAATGTTCATACCATTCATTATAGTCTTGGATTCAAAATCTAGTTTCAATAATTGAGTTAGCGGGGGTTCGGGGGCGGCAGCCCCCGTAATGAAAATATAATATTATTTAACATGTTTTATTACAGTGTATTAAAAAAATTAGAAACTTATTAATTTTTTTAATGAATTAGGTATCCGAATTCTTATACCATTCTTTTCATTTTAGTGTTGGATTCAAAATCTAGCTTCAATAATTGAGTTAGCGGGGGTTCGGGGGCGGCAGCCCCCGTAATGAAAATATAATATTATTTAACATGTTTTATTACAGTGTATTTCAGGTATTGTGTACAGGTTCCAATTTTATAAAATTAAATTATTTAGGCCCCCAGCAATTTTTCTAAGCCCCATATCTCCCAAACGGATGAGAATAGACCCTACCTCTAGAAGCATTTTTTGTTTGTTTTGAACCCTAGAATAACCCCTAGTTCTATGGCAAGTTATTAGCGAAACACCCTGTATTTATCATTTATAACTGCACTTAATTATCAATTTCTATTTTTTATACCCTACACCTATAGAATAGGTAAAGGGGTATATTAACTTTGGTATGGTGTTTGTAACCACCTAAAGGAAGCGAGCTAGATATGGAAAAGTATATATATTTGTGATCAGCGTGACCGCCTTAGTCGATATAGCCATGTCCGTCCGTCCGTCCGTCCGTCCGTCCGTAGGCACGATAACTCAAAAAATAATGGAGCTATATTGATGAAATTTTAACTGTAGGTTACTAGGACTGAAAGTACGGCGGGGATTGCATATGGGCGAAATCGGCCCATGGATTCGGATTCTGGACCTTTTAATCGGTTTCAGGGATAACGAACAAATATAAAAAATCACGATAACTCAACAACTAATGACGCTATCTTCATCAAATTTGTGCTGTAGGTTACTAGTAATGAAAATACTTCGGGAATTGCGTAAGGTCGGGATTGGACCATGGGTTCGGAACCTAGAACTTTTTGATCGAATTTAGGCCAAACGAGCATAATTCCGAAACCAATGAAGATAGAACCTCCAAATTTAGTATCAGGGTGTCCCTTCCTATTTCCTAAGTGTCTTGTGAATTTGGGTCCCATTGGAGTAGTGGGTCGGGGACCAGCCACACATTTCCGAAGACCTTAAAGCATATCTTTAAAATTAATAAAGATAACAACTTGAAAAAATGTAGAAGCTTCCAATTTGCCACAAGGGTGTTCTTTACTATCTCTTGCGTGTTCCCCTAATTTGGGATCAATTGGAGTGGTGGTTCTGTACCCCTCTCAGACCTCCCAAGTTTTAAAGGCTTATAATAAAAAAATAGTTACTTAAAATTAGGATAGACCGTTCAAATTGTGTACAAGGGTTAACTAGTACTATAAGTACAGCGCGGACTATATAAGGGCGAAATCAGCCCAACGGTTCGGATTCCGGACCTTTTAATCGATGTCAGGGCTAAGGAACATATATAAAAAATCACCGATAACTCAACAACTAATGAGGCTATCTTCATGAAATTTGTGCTGTAGGTTATTGGCAGCGAAACTACGACGGTGAGGATTGGACAATGGGTTCGGAACTTACAACTTTTTGATCGAATTTAGGCCAAACGAGCATAATTCCGAAACCAATGAAGATAGAACCTCCAAATTTGGTATCAGGGTGTACCTTCCTATTTCGTAAGTGTCTTTGAAATTTGGGCCCCATTGGAGTAGTGGATCGGGGACCAGCCACTCAGTTCTTAGGCCCTTAAAGCATATTTTCGAAATTAATAAAGATAGTTACTTGAAACAAATGTAGAAGCTTCCAATTTGCCACAAGGGTGTTCTTTACTATTTCTTGCGTGCCCCCCTAATTTGGGATCAATTGGAGTGGTGGTTCAGAACCTCTCTTAGACCCCCCAATGTGTAAAAGCTTATCATCGAAATTAATAAAACTAGTAACTTAAAATTAAGATATAACGTTCCAATTATGTACAAGGGTTAACTAGTATTGAAAGTATGACGGGGACTGCAATTCGGTCGAAATCGTACCATGGTTTCGGGTCCTGAAACCCTTGAAAAGTTCAAGGGCTATCAAACATATATCTTAAAAACACTAGAACTCAAAAAATAATGCCGCTATTTTGATGAAATTTAAACTCTAGGTTACTAGTAAGGAAAGTAACATGGGAATTGGTTGTGGTCGAGTTTAATTTCGAAGCCAAAGAATATATTTCCTATGTCCTATGTGTCTCCGAAATCTAGACTTAATTGTAGTGGTTCAGCTATGTTCAAAGGTACTTGCTGCATTTATGTAAAATTTATTTTTATATTTAAATGAATTATATGAAAAGGTGTAAATTTTTAATTGTATTTTAGAAATACATTTATTGCATATTTTGCGTTTATAAGCTTTTCTATTAGGTATATAAACTAACCATTTAAAATAATTGCAATTTTTAAAAATTTGGATTATTAAATATATTATGCTTTGATTATCTTTTTATCACAAAATTTAATAATTAGAATTTTTTCATTTTGTAATTGAATTGGAATAAATATATTTTCATTTATTTCAAGTTTGTTTGTTTTTTAATATTTTTAAATAGATAAATTAGTAAGAATTTGTAGTATTTTTTAATAGATAGGGTAATTAGAAAATGTTTTTAGTATTATACAGTTAATTTGGTTAGCTATGTCTTACGATCAAATTAATAACAGCTTCTATGGTGTTAAAATGACTTATGGATATGTCCTTAATTTTGAACCAAATTGGTGTAGGGTATTTCTAAGTCGGTTGCACCGACTGACTGTTTCTTTACTTGTTTTTTACTTTGTTTACTATTAAACTAGAATTTGTATCAATTTTACTATATGGCTTTATTTCGTAAAATTTTAGAAAATGATATGGCTTTGTCATTTTATGGCTTTATTTCGCGCCACCATGTTTTTTTCCTACCTACCCTAAATTTACTCACATTTGGTACGATTTTAGTCTTACACAATAAAAACATATCATCATATAATTTATGTAAGATGTATCACCTTTAATTAGCCAATTTTACTATTAATATTTAATTAAGCTTTATTACTATTCAATTAATTTTACTATATAAATTTATATTATTTTCTATTTGCATAGGACATAAAATGCAATAACAGCGTTTTATTTTTTGTTGTTGTTTATTCTTTTACATTAATTTCTTTTTCGATGATTATTAATATTTGAATAAACATATGATTTTATTACATAATTTGGAATCAGTTTTTAAGTTGAACTCGGTTGAATTAGAAGAAGAAAGGAATTTAAGAAGAAAATAATTTAAGAAGAAAGAAGATTTTAGTTTTTGTTTTAAATTGAATTAGTTTTTTTTTGTGAATTTTGTACATTGAATTATAATAAATAATAAATAATTAGAATAATAAATATAAATCTTATTATTCCAATTTACATTTATTAGTCGTTTTATAAAATGTCAATTTTTGGAAATGCTCTATATACATAAACTTGACAATTGCGAATTAAAAATGATATTTTATCTTTATTTAATTATTTTTTATTCATATTTAATTCAAAATTTTAAGTTTTACAAAATGACAAATAAATTCTATGATATATTTTCGTTGTGTAAGACTAATCACGGGCTGTCAATATTTTTTTTTGTGTAAAACAAAAATATAATTTTATTTAAATTTACTCACATTTGGTACGATTAATATGATTTACATGTCTTACACAATAAAATCATATCGAATAATTTATTTGTTATTTTATAAAACGTCAAATTTTGAATTATATATAAATTTTTTTCTATTTTTTAACTGAAATAATATCAACAATTGCTTTGATTGTTCGAATGTTTAAAATAAAATAAAGCAGTTCCAAATTTTGATGTTTTGTAAAATTACAAATCAATTCTGTGACATGTTTTCGTTGTGTAAGAATAATAACAGCAGACGGTCAATATTTTTTGTTGTGTAAAATATAATTACAATTTTATTTAAGATTGAAACCGAACCAAATGTGAGTAAATTTAAATAAAATTTACTTTTACAACGCACGATCAAATTTTGTACTGAACGAATTGTATTGTGTAGCGATTTCCAATTGACGTTTAAGTGCTTACATTTCATTGTAAAAAATGTTTGTTTACAAGATTTTTCTGATAATTTTTGAAAGTAAAACATTTCTTATCAAATTAAAAATATAAATTGATTAAAAAATAAAAAATATAAGATTAAAAATAACATACGCATTTGATTAATTTTAAAAATTGGAATTTTAATAATATTTTAAATAAAAAAGTAATAAGGATAGAAATATAATTATAGAAATGATTTTGAATACCATAGAAATTTTCCGTTGTGTCCATAATTTAAATAAAATAAAAATACACCAAAAACGAGGAAGAGTGTAGTAGAGTAGACTGTGTCAGCTCTGGGATACCCGTATGAGCGTTATATAAACATTATATCATTATTATTTTAAATATTAATTACTTTTGGCAAAATTTCAAACATACCAGCTTTATTAGGTGTAGTGTAATGCTCATATAAAAGAAGGTGTTGTATGGCAGCTACTCGAACCCTCTGCAGTAGACCAACCAAATTTTACAGTAACTTTGACCATTACACTAAACTATTTTTGGCAAAATTTCAGACACCCAACTTTAATAGGTACAGAGCAATGCCCATATAAACTAAGAAGTTGTATGGCAGCTACTCGAACCCTCTAAAGTAGACCAACCAAATTTTGCAGTAACTTTGGCCATTACACTAAACTATTTTTGGCAAAATTTTAGACACCCAACTTTAATAGGTATAGAGCAATGCCCATATAAACTAAGAAGTTGTATGGCAGCTACTCGAACCCACTGCAGTAGACCAACCAAATTTTGCAGAAACTTTGGCCATAAAACTTAACTACTTTTGACAAAATTTCAGACACGCAGCTGTAATAGGTAAAAAAGAAGTTGTATGGCAGCTACCCGAACCAATGGAACAAAATGCCTGGATTTAAATAGCGATGACGGCTATTGCAAAAAAACGAATTTGTGAAAATTTCAAGATCCTAGCTCCTTTAGTTTTTGAGTTATCGTGGTGACGGACGGACGGACGGACATACATAGCTAAATCGATTTATTTTTGGATTCTCATCCGATCCATACACTTGAGTCTATATCTATTACGCCTATTTACGTAATGGCTTGAAATAGGATATAATGTTTTTGAAATAGGATATAGAGGCAAATATAAAACAAAAATTAATATCAATTTGAGTTTTTTTTTGGTTAAAATTGTGATAGGATATCCAGAAAAATTTTAAAGTAATTAAAAGATTAAGTTTTTGGTTTTTCACAAATCTAATTAGTAACGCAATCAAATTAGTTACACCTATAGAATAGGTAAAGGGGTATATTAACTTGGGTATATTAACACTATCCTAGTCAAATATTCTTTCATTCCTAATTCTGACGCTTAATCAAGTACACGTGTTTTAATTCCTTCATAATTTCTTTTTGTACGAAATTTATATAAAAAATAAAATAAAAGAAAAATAATAACTTTTTTTTTTTTAGAAAAAACTGCTTAATTTCAAAATAGTATCTTGTATAAATTTAAGTGTAGTAAATCTTATTTAAAATTTTTTATAATAAACTGCTTATACTAACATTTTTTAAATTAACATTGATCTAAATTTAAAGTGCTGTAACTTTATAAACAAAACAGAAAACAAAAGACGTTAACCAATTAATTTTTACTAAAATAACTTACAACAAAAAAAAAAGTAAAGAATTAAGTATCAAAATGGAGTCAATAAAATGTGATAGCGCTAACTGTTCAGTATACGATTCTAAAACTGAATCTGTAAAATGTAACAGTTTCTGTAAGAAGTGTTATCATGGAGTTTGTTTAAATGCTCCCAGAGGAGGCTGGTACTCGGCATTTTTCGCTCAATATTTTGTATGTGAGTCATGCTTGGATTTTCATTCAAGCATCAAAATGATTTTAGATGATGTTAAAATGTCATTTAATAATATTAAAGATGAATATGCAGGACTCGAATCAAAATGTAATGACACAATCAAATGTAATTCGGCGTCATTTAACGAGATGGCAAAGGACTACGAGTCCCTTAATGCATCTTTGAGCAGAACGTCTGACAAACAAAAAGCTTCTTTGTTGCAGGAATCAATTCCAAAAATAGATGAGCTTCTTACCATATTAAATAATACTAGTGAATCAATAAAAACTTTAACGAGTGAGCTTAAATCTAAAATTAATTTACAACTTCAAGAACTCTTCTCGTCAAACTTCAGCCAGACAAATGATTTCTCAAAAAATTTAAATGGAGAAATTGGATCACTAAAAAAAGAAATTATTAATATGGGTGTCAAATTAGATGCTAGTTTGGATAGATCTTTTGATACTACCAAATGTATCTATGTCAAAATTCAAAAGATGTATGGACTCAAACGGATGAACCAGTTCAATACAGTAATTTTTAAACTGCTTTCATTTTCAACACGACTAATTCAAAAACGGTTGAATATTCAAGTAAATTGACGCATTATGATATAGATTCAAAATCTATTACACCCCTGGAGAGTTCAAAAGCAGTAAAAGAAAATAATTCTTTACATGATGAATTACTACAATGCGGTTCCTCCGTTATTTTGGACTCAATACCTGCTTCATCTGCATCACTTTCATCTCCATTAATTTTATCAACTAGTTGATCACAATTCAACGTCTACTTCAACATCAACGTCATCATTATCATCATCATTATCACCATCACCACCTACATCATAATCATCATCATAATCATCATCTTTATCTAATACTTCTGCTTCAAAGTTAGTAGCCAAAAAAGTTCGTTTTACACCACCACTTGACAAAGAAGTTAGTACAAAACAAAGGCTTAAATCAACTAAGGTTATAAACGAATGCAAAATGGGTTTGCATTCATTGTACTTTACAAAATTGGCTGCATCAACAACTCCTAGTTACCTCAATAAGTTTCTAAAAAATAAATTTAAGTTAAACAATAATGAAATACAAATAACCAATATTACTCCTAAAAATCTTAGATTTAAACCTAAATATATTATGTCTTTTAAAGTTATGGAACCCAAATCCAAAAGTTGTGTAATAATTAATTACAAAAGATGGAAAAAAGTCTCTATAATAAAAAAATTCATAGACAATAAAAACACTTCCAACACAATTTTAAAACATAATAATAAACTTAATACTCAACAGAAAGCACTTCTTTCAAATCCGTTTGCCGTTCCTTTTTATAATCATACAAAAAAAACACATCCTAGTCAAAACACAACAACCAATATTTCTAAATACAAAAACTTTACTAGAGGAGAAACTTTAAAGCCATTTTAATATTATTAATAATGCTAATAATAATAATAATTAAAAATTTAATAATAATAATGACAATAATAATAGTAATAATAATCAAGTAGTCGTTATCGAATGTATCCGTGCTAAAAATTAACGGAAAAACTGAAATTAATAATTTTTATTTTTCTATTAAACTTAAATTGCGTAATTTTTTTATTACCGCTTGAAATTGAAATTTGATCACCTCATTATTTAAAGTGATCGAGCAGTTGTTCTTACAACCACAAGCTTGTGATAGCAATAGATTGTACTAAATGTAAGCTGAAAATTAGAGGTGAAACAGGTGTAAGGTGTGCTGTTGTATGTAACAAGATATACCACAGTCAAATTAAATGCTCGGGACTAGATCAGTCTTCAATTGGAGTACTAAATGTGAATCCCAATATCAAATTTATATGTGATGAATGTGTTTTATACATCCAAAACTTTGATATGGTGGTTCAAAACATAGATTGCTCAGTCAAAAAAAATAGTGATTATTTAAAAGAATATAAGGCAGAATTTGAATGTGCTTTGAAGAAAAATTAACAAGAGGTTATTCAATTACTAAAAGCCATCAAAGGAAGATACTTAGAGAGATTAGAGCAAATAAAAAAAGAACAAAAAAGCGAAATTGAAAAAATGTGTCAACTTACGGAAACTTTCAAATCGGAGAGTGCAAATATGAATGCCAATCTTAAAAATACTATATCTAAGAACAATGAACTGTGTAGTGAATTAAAAATTTTAAACAATGAAAATAAAAAAAATATAAATATAGGTCAAAATATTACATTTGCTGATATTTTAAAAAGTGCTAGTGTAAGCAAAAAAAATTTGCCACCAATAAAAACAGGTGTACCACTGGTTATTAAACCGAAAAAAAAACAAATATGCCAATTAACTAAAATGGATTTAAGTAAACAAGTGGATCCAATAAATCTCAAGATAAAAAATGTGGTAAATAGGAAAAATGGAATGGTGCTTATTGAAACTGAAACAAAAGAAGAACGGAATAGGATACATGTAGAAAATAAATACAGAGAGAATATGCAGAGATATAGAGAATCATGGCAAAATTATTTGATTGAAAGATCATGATGATGGACAAACTATTGAATTTGAAAATGGTGCATTTTAATGCTAGAAGTTTGAGGAAAAATCTAATCGAAATTGAAACATTTATAAAAATTAAAAATGATATTGATATTATTATGGTTGGAGAAACTTGGCTTTATTCAGAAGAAGAAAAATACTTTAATATTCCTGGGTATACAGCATCCTTTATCTCTAATAATTTAAGCAGAGGAGGTAGCTGCGCAATATATGTAAAGCAAGGTATTAGTCACAAAGTTTTGGAAACTTCTATTACGTTCAATACTAATGTAATTTCTTTAGAAGATACCAAACCTACCATTGATATTGCCGTATGTTACAAAAGCCCGTCTGAAAACAATAAGGCATTTATAGAACATCTAGATCAGCTGTTCAATAAGTAATTATTGAAAATAAACTACTAGAATTACATTAAACTCTGCGACTCTGTTAGATCATGTTCTTTCAGATCTTAAGACGAATCGATTTGGTTTTAATATCACTTTGCATGATAATCCTAACCTAGATCATAAAGCAGTATATGTTGAAATTAAATCAGTTTTCAGAAAACTTGAAACGATGGTGTGTAATCAAATAACTGGTACTAACTATGCTAAATACTCATATCTATTGGAATATCACTTACGTAGACATACTTGTCAAAATATTGATGAATTGATTGAAGCTATAAAATATTTCAAGGACACTAGTACAAGTGTTAAATATATGAGAATTAGAAGAAATAATTCGTTGATGTCCAGAGAAATTTTAAAACTAATTGAACACAGAAATAAATTGTATAAGTATTATAAAAAATACCCTAATATTGCGGATCATAAAATAAAATATAATGAATTAAAAAACAAGGTTAATGTAGAGATAAAGAGAGCAAAGCAAAATTATTTTAATAGAAAATTACAAGAAGCTGGTTCAAATACTAAAAAGAAATGGAATGTTCTGAACTCTCAGATAGCAAACCAAAAAGCAGATAGTAACAATATTATAAAGGAAATAAGACACAATGATAAAATTCTAAATATTAGCAAAGACATAGCCAACGGCTTTAATGAACATTTTAGTAATGTTGGAAGAGAGTTAGCTGATAATATACAAACTAAAGAAGCAAATATAATAAAAAATAGAATAAATGAAAGTTCCATGTTCTTGGTACCTACTAATGAAATAGAAATGCTTAATGTTATTATGAATCTAAAAGATAATTCACCTGGCTCAGATAATATAGCAGCAAAAGACTTAAAAGCGGTAGCTGAGATAATATCTCCAATAATTAGTAATTTTATTAATGACAGCTTTCGCACAGGAAATTATCCTAGTTTATTAAAATGCAGTACTGTAATTCCAATATACAAGAATGGTTCTCCCTTAGAAACATCTAATTACCGGCCGATAACACTCACTAGCTGCATGAGTAAAATATTTGAAAAAATAATTAATAAAAGTATATGTGAATTCATTAAATGTGCAGGCGGATTTGACATCAATCAGTTTGGCTTCCAAAAGTCGCATGGAACTGATGTAGCAATCAATGATTCTGTGAAATCTATTATTGGACATCTTGATAAAGGAAACTATGTATGCTCTGTTTTTGTAGATCTGAGTAAGGCATTTGACACAGTGGACCATCAAATATTGTTGGACAGATTATATGAAATTGGAATAAGAGGACTACCGCATGAACTACTAAGAACGTATTTGACAAACAGATTTATCAAAACGAAAGTTAATGGTGTTTGTAGCAATGAACGTGCCATAAATATAGGTGTGCCACAAGGGTCAGTTCTTGGACCTACCTTGTATCTATTGTATGTGCATAATATGCAATTTTCTAACATTAAAGCTGATTATAAAATATTTGCTGATGATACATTGCTTATCTATACAGCAAAAAATGCGGAAACATTAGAAAGATTGGTCAATAATGATTTGAAATTATATATGAGATGGTTAAATGGAAATAAATTAACAATGAACATTGAAAAAACAAAGTACATGATTTTTAAACGTCTAAATAAGCCTGATATCAATCCAAATATTTGTATTGATAGTAGAGAAATTAAAAGAGAACAAACTTATAAATATTTCGGTACTATAATAGATTACAAATTATCATGGAATGATCATGTTAATTACATTATAAAAAAGATAATGCCATTGCTAGGCTCTATTAAAAGAAGTGGAATAATATTAGATGACAAATCAGCTAAACTATTATTTCATGCACACATCATGTCTCATATAAGATACAATGTGGCGACATGGTCGTGTTGTTCAAATACATTAAAAATGAAAATGAAAATATTAATTAACAAAGCAATCAAGATACTATACAAACTAAATTGGCGTACTCCAACTGATGATCTATACAAAAATACGGGATTCCTTAACTTAGACGAATTAATAATATTGGAAAAGGCTAAAATTATACATAAAATAGAAAATGGTGTTACTAAAAGTAAAACTTTATTACCAAAAAGAAGGAATATTCACAATTATAACACAAGAAACATGAGAAAGCTATGTCATGAAAAAACTCGAACTGAATTGGCTAGAAACAGTAATTTTTGCTCATCAATAAGAATTTACAACTATCTTCCGGAGAATTTAAAGAATTGCAGTAATATAAGTCGCTTCACATTTAAATTGAAAATATTATTAAAAAAAGATCAGGCTTTATTAAAAAAATTGTTAGATTTATAACTAAATTAATATTTTATTGTTAAATATACATTAGGTTATAATAAAAATATGTATTTAATTTTTGTATTTATACTCCATAACTGTATATATATATATATATTATAATTGCTAAGACTCTTATACCAATTTTAAGTTATTGTCTAAGTCTAGAAAATTGTAATTTTATAACTGTAATATCATGAATTTATAATAAATAAATAAAAAAAATAAAAAAAAAAAATAAAATAATAATGTGAATAATGATAATACTAATACTATTAATAATAATAACAATAATAATAATAATAATAGTAATAATAATAATTACAATAATAATAATAATAACAATAATAATGCTAATAATGATATTACTAATACTAGTAACAATAATAATAATAATAGTAATAATAATAATGTTAATAATGATATTACTAATACTAATAATAAAAATATTAATAATAATTTTTCCAGCACTTCCAGATTTAGAGATGAAAAAATTCTAAATTATGTGATGCTATTTCTTGCATTTTTGCACGATGACGAAAATAATCGCGCAGTTGAGGGTAAAACAAAAACAAATTTACTTGTGTTGATACATAATGAATGGTTACCATCTAGTTACAAGGAATTATGTGACCTTTATTTTAAGTATCACATTAAAATTGGTTTCACTTCCAAACAGGTAGAAGAAGATCTTAGTGCTTTTCGTAGTCATTGCAATAGCAATTACTACAATCACTTGTATCAGTCTCGTGAAAATTATAATAAGTTTTTTCGGCCGAGCAGCAAGTAACAATTTAAATTCAAAATTCTATATCGATTCTTACACTAATTCCAATTTTGTTACACTGTCTAACCATATTATCAAAAATAAAAACAGCGTTAGTTCCTCTAATAAACTGAAATTATTCTACCACAATTGCAGGGATATGAGGGGAAAGCTTAAGAAATTATATATTGACGCTAAGTCATGTGAATTTAATATTCTGGCTATCACTGAAACATGGTTAAACGATTCCTTCGTAAATGAAGAAATTTTGGACATACTTGGTCGATATATAGAAAAGATCGGGATTATATTGCTACAAATTGTTCCCGTGGTGGTACTTGCAGTAAACAATACCTACACTAGGACTTACCACACTTTCGATCACCAATTTATTAAAGTTAACTTAGGTAACAATTTTTTATTCCTTGGTATTGTTCACTTTCCGCCTAATTCTGACAATTCCTTATATTCTGAATTTTCCGAGATATACCAGCATGTTATATCAAATATGAATGAGGATGATTCAATTATAATTTTTGGGGACTTTAACCGTCCTTCTTTATCTTTTATTGTTGACGAATCTGATAATTTGTTACTACCAATCAACTTTCAGGACGAAATAGATTTCGATCTCATTAATGTATTTTATGGTAATGATCTAAAACAAATTATCAGCTTTCCGAATAATTATTACAAATGGTTAGATCTTGCATTCACGAATGCATATGATAAAGTGGTGGTAAAGCTCGCTGATGATTAAGAAAACCTTTTTACAAACACTCCGCATCATAACGCTACAATCTTCGAATTTTCCACTGCTATACTACTTTTTACCAAATCTTACAATCATATTTTTGTATATGACTTTCTAAATGCTGATTATCAAAGCATTAATAGTGTTTAATCAGTCATCAGTTGGGAGGACCTTTTAACCGAACACGATATTGACTTAATATCTCTCAATTCTATTCAAAGCTATTTGAGATAATAAACTCCTTTGTTCCTAAAATTCGCAAAAAAGAAAAGACAACCGAGCCTTGGCTTAACAGTGAATTTAGGACATTGCGTAACCAACGCAATAAACTATACAAAATAATTAAAAATTCAAAAGAGCCTAATAATGACTTATTAAACAAGTACAAGGATCTTGCTTTTGAATTTAAACAAAAATCTAACCTGGCTTATGATAGATATCTCACTAAAGTAGGCAAAAAATTACAGATCCTAAAAAGTTTTTGACTTCGTTTACACAAAACGTAAAACTTAAGGTTATCCAAGCTTAATGTCAAAAGACAATACATTTTCTAATTGCCCTAAAACTATCTGCAATTTCTTTGCTAAATCTTTTCAACAAGTTTATCGTTCACACGAGTCTCCAATTGATTTTGATTTCCCTTATAAATAATTCAAATCCTATTATTATGGATTTATTCCTTTCCGAAGTTGAAATATTTGAAGCAATCACTAAACTTGATACCAAAAAAGGTATAGGAAGTGACCTGATTCCACCGACTTTTTTATAGAAGATTCTTGCCGTTGCTGCTGTATTTGTTAGTGTTGCTGTAGTTCTTGCTGTTTATGTAGTTCTTGGTGCTGTTGTTGCTATATATGTGTTATGTATTGTCTTTTTCAGTTCTTGCTGCTGTAATAGTTCTTGCTGTTTTTCTTGGTTTTGTGGGCTCTTTCTTCTTTTTGCTGGTTGAAGTACATCTTCCTTCATGTATATACTAACAAATTTTTGTGCCATGTTGTAAGTTTTTAATTTTAAATTTAAATGTAGCTGTTGTACAAAATTTCAATGTATTTATACTAATTTACAGCTCACAGAAGAATAGAAGTTATAAATATTATGTACGTTTTTAACCCGTATGACTATATAGTCAAAGGGTATAATAAATTTGCCTTTACGTTATAAATTTGCCACAAGACTCAAGTGTATGGACCGGATCAGAATCGAAAAATAAATTGATTTAGCTACGTATGTCCGTCCCTCCGCCCGTCCGCACGATAACTCAAAAACTAAAGGAGCTTGGATCTTGAAATTTTCGCAAATTCGCTTTTTTGCAATAGCCGTCATCGCTATTTAAATCCAGCAATTTGGTTCCATGGGATCAGGTAGCTGCCATACAACTTCTTTATTTATATGAGTATTACACTGTACTTATAACACCAGCGTGTCTGAAATTTTTCCAAACGTAGTTTAATTTTATGGCTAAAGTTTCTGCAAAATTTGGTTGGTCTACTGTAGTGGGTTCGAGTAGCTGCCATAAAATTTCTTATTTTATATGAGGATTACTCTCCACCTAATGAGGGGAAATGAAGGCTGGGCGTCTGTTATTTTGCTAAAAATAGTTTAGTGTAATGGCCAAAGTTTCTGCCAAATTTGGTTGGTCTTCTGTAGAGGGTTCGAGTAGCTGCCATACAACTGCTTCTTTTATATGAGCATTACACTACACATAGTGAAGCTGGGTGTCTGAAATTTTGCCAAAAATAGTTTAGTTTAATGGCCAAAGCTGCAGCAAAATTTTGGTTGGTCTACTGGAGAGGGTTCAACTAGCTGTCATAAAACTTCTTATTTTATATGAGGATTACTCTTCACCTAATGAAGGGAAATGAAGGCTGGTCGTCTGAAATTTTGCTAAAAATAGTTTAGTGTAATGACCAAAGTTTCTGCAAAATTTGGTTGGTCTTCTGTAGAGGGTTCGAGTAGCTGCCATACAACTGCTTCTTTTATATGAGCATTACACTACACATAATGAAGCTGGGTGTCTGAAATTTTGTCAAAAATAATTAAGTGTAATGGCCAAATTTACGGCAAAATTTGGTTGGTCTACTGCAGAGGGTTCAACAAGCTGCCATACAACTCCTTCTTTTATATGAGTATTCCACTACACTTAATAAAGCTGTATGTTTGAAAGTTTGTCAAACGTAATTAACCGGATGATATAATGTATATGTTACGGTCATACGGGTATGCCAGAATTGACACAGTCTTCTCTACTACACTCTTCCTCGTTTGTACTATAATATATTGAAATAACATAGACAATCAAATACAGTGTTGCAAATTACCAATTTAAATTCTTCATTTTGCAAAAATTTATAGGATATAATTTTTTATTTGGCTCAGTTTGGATTTTAATTTTACTTAGAGAAGATATGATTGATTGAATAAAGTGCATTGAGATTACAATGTTGGAGAATTTTTTATTTCTTTCGATCAATTTATTATTTCTATTTTAAGAATAACGTAACATACTTTGTTGAAATATCTTTAGCATACAGCTATTTTACAAATTTTTATCGTTGATTTAAGACAAGACTATAAGAATATAATTGACTAAATTCTGAATATATTGTTCGTATTTTATATATTGTAGAGTCTTTTTCAAAAAATTTTGTAAAAATATGCCTATATAGCTTCACTCTGTCCGTCCGTCTGTCCATCCGTCCGTCCGTCCGTATGTTTACAAAAACTTTTACACAGTTTGAAATAGAATAAAAATTTTTTAACCACGAGGAGATATTGCAAAAAATATTATTTCATAGAGGAACTTTTTCCTGTAGCTCCACCCGTTACGGAGGTACAGCCCCACAAAGTTGGAAAAAGCTCTATTTTTAAACTATTTTAACAAGAGTTCTGTTAGATGTATTTCCAATATAAAAACTGTAAAAATGAGCTGGTTTTATAACCGTTATAAATTTTTAAAAGGCAAATGTTTAGAGTTACCACTTTTATACCCGTATGACTATATAGTCAAAGGGTATAATAAATTTGCCATTACGTTTATGACGCAGAGAAGGAGGGGTGAGAGGGTAGGTATAGACTCAAGTATGGATCGGATCAGAATCGAAAAATAAATCGATTTAGCTATGTATGTTCGTCCGCCCGTCATCACGATAACTCAGAAAATAAAGGAGCTAGGATTATGAAATTTTCACAAATTCGTTTTTATGCTATTTAAATCCAGCCATTTTGGTCCACGGGTTCGAGTACCTGCCATACAACTTCTAATTTTATATGAGCATTACTCTATACCTATGGAAGCTGCGTGTCTGAAATTTTGCCAAAAACAGTTTAGTATAATGGCCAAGGTTACTCCAAAATTTGGTTGGTCTACTGCAGAGGGTTCGAGTAGCTGCCATACAACTCCTTCTTTTATATGAGCTTTACACTACACCTGATGAAGCTGGGTGTCTGAAATTTTGCAAAAAATAGTTTAGTGTAATGGCGACAGTTACTCCAAAATTTGGTTGGTCTACTGCAGAGGGTTCGAGGAACTGCCATACAACTCCTTCTTTTATATGACCTTTACACTACACCTGATGAAGCTGGGTGTCTGAAATTTTGCAAAAAATAGTTTAGTGTAATGGTCAAAGTTACTGCAAAATTTGGTTGTCTACTGCAAAGGGTTCGAGTAGCTGCATTACAACTCCTTCTTTTATATGAGCACTAGCAGATTTACCCGGCGTTGCCCGGAAGCTTGCAAATTGTAAAAGAGCAAGTTTCAGCCAATGTTTTGAAATACTACTTTGCCTATAATTGCCACAAAAAAATATTTGTGGAGTTCCGTTAACCCATCGCGGACGGGTTAACCGAACCCAACAAAAATTTGTGCCAGCCTTTCTTTTTGACTGCAAAACCACCCTGTAAAATTGGACACAAATCGGAAACACAAAATTTTTTGGAAGCCCGCTACGCCGAAATGGGTTAATATTTTCGAACCATCTTTATACAACTAATTCCGTTTGCTAAGAGGAAGATTTGTGCAAAATTTCAAGTCAATCGGTCAAACTGTTTCGGCTCGACATCAAAAACATTGAAAAAGCTTCATTGCGCCCTCGTGCCCAAACGGATTAACCGAACCCAACAAAAATTTGTGCCAGCCTCTCTTTTTGACTGCAAAACCACCCTGTAAAATTGGACACAAATCGGAAACACAAAATTTTTTGGAAGCCCGTCGGGCCGAAAGGGGTTAATTTATTCCAACCAACTTTATACCATTAATTCCGTTTAATAAGAAGAACATTCGTGCAAAATTTCAAGTTAATCGGTCAAACTGTTTCGACTCGACATCAAAAAAACGAAAAATCTTAAAACGGCTCTGGAGCCGCAACCTGTTGACTTATAAAAATGCGACATAGCCTATGTCACCCCCCGGGCTCCCAGAATTATTCCTTTAAAATTTTGTGACCATCGGACCAGTGGTTTTTACGTGAATCCTGGACAAACAAACAAACAAACAAATAAACAAATAAACAAACAAATTTTCTTCTTTATATATTAGACTAGCAGATTTACCCGGCGTTGCCCGGAAGCTTGCAAATTGTAAAAACGCAAGCTTCAGCCAATTTTTTGAAATACTACTTTGCTTATAAATGAAGCCACAAAAAAATATTTGTGGTGTTCCGTTAACCCATCGCGGCCCAACAGCTTTTTATAGGTTTTTTCGTTGCTTTGTTATATATATTAGAAATGATTTACCCGTTAACTTCAAATTTTGTATATGTGTTCTTCTTTGAAAATGAAGTTCAATTTACTAACAGACTTGGAAATTGTTAACCCCTGTCGACCCGACGATTGTTCAAAAAAAAATTTGTAAGTAAATTACGTCCAATTTCTGAAAGTAGGTACAACTTCTTTGAATTAGGGGAATGCTTAAAAAAATGTTTTGTCGAGTTCTTTTAACCGATTGCGAAACAAAAACTTTAAAAAACAGTTTGAACGATTATCTCTAATTTTTCTATACAAAATGCTTCTTGAGAATTTGGTGTTTCTTGACGATAGAGTTGAGGATGTTAGGTTCCCGGCGAATAATGTTAACTGAATTAAAATGACTATTGGTCAAATGGGGATACTAAGTTTGCCATTATGTCATTATACTATGTCAATAGTAGTTATCTTGAATTGCCAACGTTTGAATAAAATATAGTCGATGGTTTAGAAAAGATTTAAAAATTTGCTTTTCAACTTATATTTTGTTTAGTACTCACCTGAAAGTTGTAATACGCTCTTCCTCGTTTTTTTATGATTTGATGAGAGAAATGTAGGCTTATTTTTTGGAAAAACTGTTTTAAAATACTATGTTTTTAAGCATTATATATAAGAAATTGAATTTTTTGATTTTTAGATTTCATTTGAAGAAACTGAAAATTTCATTGAATCTTTGTTCAAAACGCACAAACAGGTCAAAACCAAATTAACCATGTGGGTTTTAATTAAAATGCTGGTACAAAATTTTCAATAAAATACTTTTAATCGTATAAGAAAATAAAATTTATAGAAAACTTCATGGCGTCGTCGTGGAAAACGGGTTAATCGAATTAACTAAAACTTTTTGCAGCCTCTCTTTAGACTGCAAAATCAACCTGTAAAATTGGACACAAATCGAAAACACAAAATTTTTTGAAAGTCCGCCACGTCGAAATGGGTTAAATTATTCCAACCAAATTTATACAACTAATTGCGGTTGCTAAGAGGAACATTTGTGCAAAATTTCAAGTCAATCGGTCAAACCGTTTTGACTCGACATCAAAAACATTGAAAAAGCTTCATTGGCCCTCGTGCCCAAACGGGTTAACCGAACCCAACAAAAATTTGTGCCAGCCTTTCTTTTCGACTGCAAAACCACCCTGTAAAATTGGACACAAATCGGAAACAAATAATTTTTTGGAAGCCCGCCGGGCCTAAATGGGTTAATATTTTCGAACCATCCTTATACAACTAATTCCGTTTGCTAAGAGGAAGATTTGTGCAAAATTTCAAGTCAATCGGTCAAACTGTTTCGGCTCGACATCAAAAACATTGAAAAAGCTTCATTGCGCCCTCGTGCCCAAACGGGTTAACCGAACCCAACAAAATTTTGTGCCAGCCTCTCTTTTTGACTGCAAAACCACCCTGTAAAATTGGACACAAATCGGAAACACAAATTTTTTTGGAAGCCCGCCGGGCCGAAAGGGGTTAATTTATTCCAACCAACTTTATAACATTAATTCCGTTTAATAAGAAGAACATTCGTGCAAAATTTCAAGTTAATCGGTCAAACCGTTTCGACTCGACATCAAAAAAACGAAAAAGCTTAAAACGGCTCTGGAGCCGCAACCTGTTGACTTATAAAAATGCGACATAGCCTATGTCACCCCCCGGGCTCCCAGAATTATTCCTTTAAAATTTTGTGACAATCGGACCAGTGGTTTTCACGTGAATCCTGGACAAACAAACAAACAAACAAACAAACAAACAAACAAACAAATTTTCTTCTTTATATATTAGATTACCATACACCTAATAAAGCTGAATGTCAGATATAGAGTTACCATACAGTACTAAAACTTACCATTATGAAAAACTCAATTTTTGCAAAATTTTTAGCCCCACATATCTTTAAAACGGTTCAAGCTAGGGTCTTGAAATTTTGGGCGAAGTTAGATCCTAAATTAGTAGTACGAAATTAGTTGGAGTCGGTTAACAAAACTTTTTGGTCAAGCTTCCTGTTTAGGAGCTAAAGGGCTCGAAAATTGAAATTTTGATGTTTTTAAACATCTGTAACTTGAATAAGGCTGCAGCATTATGTTTCGACATATGTTAAAGGTTTTTCTTAAATTTGAAAGGGGTTCTTTAAATTGAAGAAATTGTAAATTGAAAAGTAGTGTTAACCATTTTTGCTTAGATAGTAAAATTGTAGATAAAATTCCAAATTTTGGTGGAGTTCAAAATTGATTTCTTAGAACCTATAAAAATAGAAAAATTGTTATTATATTCTAATTGGGATTATATTCGAGTATTGTTTTCCCTATTAATCATAACTAATAAATTGATGAAATAATTAAATTATAATATTATCATTTACTTTTATATATTATTTTACCTAAATAAATTATAAAATCCTCAGTGAGAAACCTTACATAATTTTGAAAATGTGCTTTTTAAAAAACCTTGGTTTTTTTCATCACTTGTTTATTTTAAGTCAGAGTTTTAGAATGTTGAAAACAAGAAAAGACTAATTTTAATGTAACAGTGTCTGATTGCATTTTAAAACGGAAACAATGTCAAAAAAAAATTTTTTTAACTCGTCGGAAAAGTAACGCACTACAGAATTGAAAATTATCGTGTAAAAATCGTTAAGCGATTTAACTTATGTGGACGTAAAATTAAATTTACTATAAGACCGGTACCAGATAATGTTGAACCCACCAGGTGGATCAAAGATGCAGTATATCTCATTATAAAACATATACCTAGTAATATAAATTCTACAGATAAATAGGATTGATTTTTTGTGGAGAAGTTTTGAGGAACGTGGCCTTGCATTTATAAATTTCAAATCACCGATCGAACTAAACTTTCTGGATGTTGGGGATATTATATCTAAAGTATTTCAAAGCAATTCCGAAGGTAAATTATGAACTTGTTTTTCCTTTTTTCTTTTTATTATTATTATAAATATTTTAATTTTATATTTATAGTATTAAGTACAGACACCTTCTGCATTATCGCTACACAGGTTAAATTACCAGCTAAATTGGGTAGACCCACATCGAAATATATATACTATACTGATGAAGGCCTACGAAAATTATGAATCATTTGCATAAAAAATAAAGACAACCTATGTCTTCCGCGTGTCTTCTATAGATAAGGTTGAAAACTTTGCCGAATATAAAAAAAAATTAAATGATACACAAAAGCTTCAAACTTTATCGGCATTATATTTAGTAAATAATTCTGGGGTTTCAATTCCACGTGAAGGTTGTGAAATACAAGAGCTGCAGTAATTTCAAAGTTTTTTAAATAAACATAAAATTGTTGTGTACAAATATGGAGAAGCATGGAGAAGAGAAGTAATTTTTAAAGGAAATAATGATGGGAAAAGCATCAACTTACTTTATCAAGATCGTAATTTTACTTCTAATATTACTTCTCTTACAGCTTTCTTTTGTTGTAGCTATGTTTGTGAAGATTGTCATATTCCGTATTATGTCAAAAATGAACAGAGATGTTCAGAGAACTGTCCTTCTTGCCAAAAATTACCTCAGTGTCCTAAAAATATAAAAAATATTTTATGCATAGAATGCCATTATACATTTCGAGGTCAAACATGTTTAGACAGTCACAAGACATCAACATCAACAAAATTAAGTATGTGTGACGAAATACAAAAATTCAAAAGCTGTTTCAAAGGACATAAATCAAAACGAAGTCATAAATGTGGGGAATTTTATTGTAACATTTGTAACGAACATGTCATGCAAGATCATCAATACTTTATGCAAAAAGTCAAAGCTCTTAATTTACCCACCAAATTAAAAAAATGACACTTTCCTCATCTATTTAACAAACTGGAAAATCAAAACTATATTGGAACTTTACCTTCAATGAAACACAAAAAAGGCGGATAAAAGAAGTGAATTTTTACAGTAGTATGAACAAAACAAAAAATTTAGTTACAACATGCAGAAAGAATCTAGAATATTGCATTAATGATGTACAAATGTTGCCAGAAGCTTGTCTGACTTTTAGAAAATGTTTTAACAAGAGTGCAATGTTGAACTATTTTTAGAAGCTATAACAATAGCTTCAGCATGCAACTTAGCATACAGAAGAAATTTTCTCATTCCAAACACAATAGGCATCATTCCGAAAAAAGGTTACAGATTAATTGATAGTCAATCAAAAATATATATGAAATGGCTTATTTGGGAAGAAGATTCTCGTAAAATGAAACTACAATGTGGAATTAACGGCAGAGAAAAAAGAAATGCTGGTGTTAAAGTTGACGGGTTATGCGAAGATACTAAAAAGTTTATGAATTTTATGGGTGTTATTACCACGGAAATCCTAAATGTCTAATTTTAAAAAGGGATACACCTTTGCATAAAGATTGTAGTGGCACATTAAATCGGAGGTATGAAAAAACACTATCAAAATCTAAACACTTAAAAATTCTTCGATACAATGTTCTTGAGATATTGGAATATGAACTCCGAGAGGAACTGAACAAAAACATAAACATGAAATACTTGCAAAATCTTTAACTTTCGAACACAGGTCCATTAAATCCTGGAGATGTATTTTACGGGGGTAGGACTGGAAATTTTTATACACTCTATAAATGTAAACCAGAAGAAAAAATTAAATATATAGATATATAGAAAGATCATTAAAAGGAACTTGGGTGATTCATGAATCGTAAAAGCTATTTAAAAGGAATACTAATTTATAAGCACTTACGAAGTTTGGGAATACAAAACAGTAAAATATGATAAAATTAATTCAAGTGACGGCCTATTTACATCAATGATGAATAAATTTATAAAAATTGAACAAGAAGCTTCTGGTTGGCTTAATATATGCCAAACTGAAAAAGAAAATTATACAGAAAACTTTTTAAAACTAGAGGAAATTAAGTTAGATTATGAAAAAATTCTTAATAACCCTGGATTAATATCATTTGCTAAATTAATTTTGAACTCATTTTGGAGTAAATTCGGGCAGCGAGAAACCAACAACAAACAATGATTGTAAATCAACCTTTCTAATTGTATGAGCTGTTAACAAAACCTTCTGTAGAAGTGTGTTCAATATTACCAGTAAATGAAGAAAACATAATAATTAGGTTGCAGAATAAAGATGAAGCAGCAAACTCTTTACCTACCATAAATGTGAGCATAACAGCATATACAACAACACAAGCACGACTTAAACTATTTAGTTATTTAGAAGAGCTTAATGGTAGAGAATTGTATTATGACACTAATTCTGTCATATACATAAGCAAAGCAGCAGAAAAGGATCCTGCAGTAGGAGAATACATTGGTGATATGACTGATAAATTAGAATTTTGTGGTGTTGGTAGTTATATTACAGAATTTGTTAGTGGCGGACCGAAAAATTATGCATATAAACTATATTGTACTAAAGATAATACTGAAAAAGTAGTATAAAAAGTAAAAGGTATCTCACTAAACTATAATGCTGCAAAGCAAGTAAATTTTGAGAGTATGAAAGATGCTGTCTTAAATTTGCAATACACAACAGAGATATTCGTAATTTCCGATAATATTAGAAGGACAAAAAATCATGAGGGGTTTACAACAACTGAAACTAAGCGATATCAACCAAGATCAGAAAAGCGCTAAATATTAGAAGATCACAGTTCTGTACCATTTTGGGTATAAGAAACAAAAGAGGCAATAAAATATGAGACTGTATTTGTTTATATATATATATATATATATATATTTAAAACAAAAAGAAGAAAATATTCAATAGTTAAGCAATATCTTTTTTATTTATCCATGTATTATGATTGTTATCAAATCCAAGTATACTTTATTTCTTGTTTTTTAGTTATCTTCTCAACAAGGTAAATATCTTGGTATTTTACAGGTGTAAGCTCAGCTTGATAAAAGCCTCCATAAATTTGTGTGTCAGTGTAGTTTGATAATTGATATGTAACAGGATAAGTATTATTGATCTTTTCAATTTTGAATATATCAGATGACCAATTTGGCTAATAACCTTTTTCGCAATTACCTTAATATTTACTTTTTCTTACAAAATTTCCAACCTGATATTTATTTTTCTGGATAATTTTAGGTTCACTTTCCTAAGTATATTTTACTCGTTTTTCTTTGTGATATTTTCAGGAGGAAGTTTTGTTGTACTATGTTTTGTAGAATTATATTCTTTTAATAGTGTTTGTATAATAGATAACCAATTATAACTCCTGTTGAAACTAAATTTTTTCCACGCCGAATTTTTTAATGTTCGTTTAACAATTGATGCTTTTAATTCACTAAATGTATGATAATGGAAAAAAAAAAATATTATTCATTGTGATTTATTTTATTTATTTATGGAGATTGTTATAAATTTTTTGTTTTAACATTACAGTGATTTTAAAAAATAGTCTTGAATAATTACATTGTACATTAAAACGCTGCATTGGTGTTTAAATTTCTTTTTGTAACCTTAACACTTTCTGTTCATAAGATATTCTGCAACATATTCTTTTACATTTAACTCAGCAGATTTATACTGTCTCATTACTGCTTGAATAAAATAATTTAAATTATGCTTTGTCCATTCACAGATCTTAACCCATGATGCAATCTCTCTTTTATGTCATCTGCATATCGAGTTTTGCGTTAAGTTGATAATCATAATTTATTCCATTTGTGATATTTTAAGATAATCTCCCTTTTACCAATAAGATGAAATATACATGAAGCTTCAAACGTCTTACAGTCAAATTCAACAGAAATTTTTAATGTGTGACTTTTATTGAGAAAAATATGCTTAGCAATAAATTATAACTCTGATCTAATGCCTCCATTTCTTTAATTTTACATTTATTTACAGTGTTTTAATACTCAAACGTTCGAGGAACACAAACTTGTAACGAGTTGTATTTTCCAAAAAGCATTCATACTATACCCACAACATCTATACCATGAATAAACATAACAATACTATCCACAGATATCTGAATAATTGCTTTGCAATTGTTTTTCATTCAAAACTACACATTGATTTTTAAAGTAATTTAAAATTTCTAATTAATCAGGCTTTTTGCCAAAAGAATCAAAATATTCGATACAACCATGCTTAGGAATATAAATAACCAACCAATGTGTTCCCGGATCTTTTGTTTTGTCTGTGCTTACAATTAAAAAAGTTTGTTATACCCGTATGACTGTAGGTCAAAGGGTGTAATAAATTTGCCATTACGTTTGTGACGTAGAGAAGGAGGGTTGATAGATATAGAAGAAAAATAAATAAATCAAGAAAAATAAATCGATTTAGCTATGCATGTCCGTCCATCCACCTGCACGATAGGTCAAAAACTAAAGGAGCTAGGATCTTGAAATTTTCTAAAATTCGTTTTCTTGCAATAGCCGTCATCGCTATTTAAATCCAGCTATTTTGGTCCATGGGTTCGGGTAGCTGCCATACAACATCTTTTTCTATATGAGCATTCCTCAGTATCTATTACGGCTGCGTGTCTGAAATTTTGCCAAAAATAGTTTAGTGTAATGGCCAAGGTTACTGCAAAATTTATTTGGTCTACTGTAGTGGGTTCGAGTAGCTGCGATACAACTTCTTATTTTATATGAGCATTACTCTCCACCTAATGAAGCTGGGTGTCTGAAATTTTGCTAAAAATAGTTTAATGTAATGGCAAGGTTACTGCAAAATTTGGCTGGTCTACTGCAGAGGGTTCGAGTAGCTGCCATACAACTCCTTCTTTTATATGACTACTACACTTAATAAAGCTGTATGTTTGCAATTTTGCCAAAAGTAATTAACCGAATGATACAAATATCTTTTGCAAATAAGATATTATTATCATCACAACAAAACGTTACATCCGGTAGTACACAAGACAGCGACATTTTGTCAATTATTTAAATTCATTTTTATGTGTGGCATTCATAGATTTGTAAATATATTTCGGTTTTTATCAATTTAAAAGCTTGCATCAAATTCTCCATAAACAATAGCAGTTAGGGAAGATACCAGTAGTTTTGATAACCTTGCCTCAATTCCAACTGTACCCTGATTTAATAAACCACACTTCATTTCTTGATCCATCTGACTTTATTACCTGATGACCTTTGTCATTGTGGTAAATTCCAGTACCTGAAAATAGTGTACAGTATGCTCAATGGTAGCAACTATTATCATCCGAAAAACTGGTTTCAAATGCTGAATAAGGTATTTGAACTCCATTTACGTTTAATAAAAATTGTGAAATATCAAAATGTTTAAAATTATATGGGTTTTTTTATCTCTTTTCAGAATAGGTATCTCTTTGTGTCATACAAAATATTATTGAATTTGGTAACTGACCAATGAAAACATTATCAAATAATACCGATGAACTATTCTGTAGAATGGTAAAACTTTTTACCTCTATACTTTAGGGTTAGATCCTCAAAAATAAGTAGAAGTGGGTTAGCAAAATTTTTTTATCGAGCCCCATGTTTAGGAGCTATAAGGGCTCGAAAATTGAAATTTTGCTATTTTTAAAAACCTGTAACTTGAATATCTGTTTAAATATTTTTTCCTTAATATACAAAATTTAAAGGTCCCACATATGTTAAAAGATTTTCTTAAATTTAAAAGGGGTTCTTTAAATTGAAGAAAGTGTCTCTCAGTCTTAACCATTTTTGCCTAACTAGTAAAATTCTAAGTAAAATTCTTTGGTGGAATTCACAATTTAATTCCTAGAACCTAAAAAAGTTTGTGGGAAGGGGAGTAGTGAGGATCATATCCTCGAGAAATTTGGCAGCCTTCCTCATAGAGGGCTACTAGGACTCAAAAATTAAAAATTTACTGTTTTTATAAGTAAACAGTAACTTAGTCACATACGTATATATTTCCTAAATTAAACGTTAATATTGAAGCTTCAACATTATATTCCGATAAAATACTTAGTATGAAACACTATATTATTTCAAAAATGTGCGCTTTTAAAAACCCTTGGTTTTTTCATCACTTGTTTTTGTTAGTTTTTTTTTGTTTTGATGGTTTTTTTAAAAAAAGTTTATGCGGAAGGGTGAGTAATCTTTAATTTTTTATTTTTTTGTATTTTTCTTTTTTACATAATATCGTAGGGTTAGGATATGTCGTAGGTCGCATGGTTTCTTTATTGTAAATCTCATAGTAGCTATGCATGGGTCATGCACATCTTAAAGTTAAAAAGAGTTACCAAATCTCCCTTATTTATAAAAACGTGAAAAATATATTTATAAAAGATGTTTTATTAATGGGAGTTTTAAATTACTCAATGCCAAATAAATAAACACAATATATCTTAACCTTGACCTAATATTTACCTACATAAGTTTAATAAAAACAACAACGAAAAACTTTTTTATTTTAGTGAACTAAAAATGAAACTCAACATTTCATGATCGCCTCCGGCTTAAAGGAAGAAGATATTCGCCTGGATAAATAAAATTTATTAATATAACATAGATATGATGAGATCACCAGTAGGGTATTTCAATAGCTTTTGGTTTTATGATTTTTTTTCCATTATTTTGAAAAGGAACGAAGTTATAGCTATAGACTGTTAGCTAGGGGAAAACGTTTACAATCTTCCATTGGGCAGAATAATTACCCGAAGAAAAGAATAAATGAAAGAACTTGCGAAAAGGTTTTGAAATGGTAAAATAGGCTTTTTTAAGAACCATCGTTGTGATTCCATATAGACCGGCTGATTTATTTGTGTCGAAATTTTTCAAAATTTTTATCACTACTCGCGTCCTAAACCAACTTTGATAGCTAATTTATCATTACTTTCCTTCATAAAATCGATATTAAATTTTAAGAACAACTCACAACAAAGACATTTTAGTAGAAAACTATGTATAACTCAGTCTCTAATTTGTATTCAAAGTAAATTTTGATATACCTTAAAACAAAAATTAAAAAAAATGTTGAATAACCAAAAAGGTAATAACCGAAAGGTAAAACACAAAAAACGTTAAAACAAGTAAAGAAACAGTAAGTCGTAGCAATCGATATAAGAACATCCTACACCTGATTGGTTCAATGTAAATTAAAAGTTCATAAGACATTTTAAAGCTATAAAAATTTTCTTAGTTCTATCATGAGACATAAACAATGAAATTAGTTTTACAATACTTAAACCTTTATGTAATTAATTTATCTATTCAATAATATTAAAAATTATTATTAGTTTATCTATTTAAAAATATTAAAAAACAAAACAATATGAAATAAATGAATTTTAAAATGCAATTACAAAATTACAAATTTAGACATTTAATACAATCAAATTTTACATACACATACTTCTCTTCAGGATTTCTAATTTTTGTTGTACCGTAGTTATTGTTAAATGATTTAGTACCTTTGATTAATTACTTTAATTTTAAATAATTTTTAAATTTGTTCTTTTAATTATCTTTTTTTTATTATTTTATGTTTTTACATAAATTAAATCAAATAATTACATTTTAAGTAGTTAATTCTTTTTATTTGAAAAATTCTGGTTTGATTTAATTTATTTATCCTTGTATATATCCCTTTCCTTATATATATATATAGGTTTATATAATTTGATGGTTTTTAATGTAAACTAAAATTATTTATGCTTTGATTAGCTGTTTGTTACATAATTTAATAATATTTAGTTTATATAGTCGGTGCAAACGACTTACGAATACCCTACACCTCATTCCATAAGTCATTTGAAAACAATAAAAGCTTTTATTAGTTTCATCGTAAGATATAATTAAAGAAATTAATTTTATAATACTAAAAAATTTTTGTAATTAATTTGTCTATTCAAGGATATTAAAAAACAAAAACATGAAATAAATATATTTATAAAAAGCAATTACAAAATTACAGACTTAAAACTTTTCATGCAAGTCAATAAAATTTTACACACGGGAAGCAATTACTTTTCTTCAGGATTATTAATTTTAGCTGTACTGCACTTACTGTTGAATGATTTAGTACACTTAATTAATTATTTCAATTTAAAATAATTTTTAAATTTTTTCTCTTAATTAATTTATTTTTTTTAATTTGATATATAATTCAATTTTTAATATTTTAATACTTTTAATTTGAAAAAATCTGGTTAGATTTATATTATGGATTTATAAGAATCGTATTAACGAAAAAAAAAACCTTAACTAGGTTGCAGGTATGGATTACTAGTAACAAATTTCATGAAAGTAGCGCCATTAGTTGTGGAGACATCTTTATTATACCCTATTATTATACCTTATTATATCCTTTTATTATAACCCAAAAAATAATAGAGCCATCTTGATGAAGTTTTAATTGTAGGTTACTAAGACTGAAAGTACGGCGGGGAATGCAAATGGGTGAAATCGGCCCATGGGTTCGGATTCTGGACCTTTTAATAGGTCCAAGCGCTAACGAACATACAAAAAAAATCACGATGACTCAATAACTAA
Organism: Dolichopus griseipennis; assembly: GCA_963082915.1. Classification (NCBI taxonomy): domain Eukaryota; kingdom Metazoa; phylum Arthropoda; class Insecta; order Diptera; family Dolichopodidae; genus Dolichopus; species Dolichopus griseipennis. The sequence continues at coordinate 282,557,275 of OY720441.1, forward strand.
TGACGCTATCTTTATCAAATGTGTGCTGTAGGTTACTAGTAATTAAACTACGGCGGGGATTGCGTACAGTCGAGATTGGACCATGGGTTCGGAGCCTAGAACTTTTTAATCGAATTTAGGCTAAAGGAGCATAATTCCGAAACCAATGAAGATAGAACCTCCAAATTTGGTATCAGAGTGTCCTTTCCTATTTCCTTACTGTCCTTGAAATTTGGGCCGTGGGTCAGGGACCAGCCACACATTTCTGAAGACCTAAAAGCATATCTTTAAAATTAATATAGATAGCAACTTGAAAAAATGTATAAGTTTCACATTTCGTACAAAGGTGTTCTTTACTATTTCCTATGCCACCATAATTTTGGATCAATCGGAGTGGTGGTTCAGTACACCACCTAGACCTCTCAAGGTTTAAAAGCTTATCATCGAAATTAATAAAAATTGTAACTTAATATAAAGATAGAACGTTCCAATGGTATACAAGGGTTAACTAGTATTGAAAATATGACGGGGACTGCATATTGGCGAAATCGTAACATGGTTTCGAGTTCTGGAACCTTTGAAAAGTTCAAGGGCTAACAAACATATATCTCAAAAACACCATAACTCAAAAACTAAAGCCTCTATTTTGATGAAATTTTCTAGGTTGATAGTAATGAAAGTACCATGGGAATGTGTTCTGGTCGAGTTCGGATTCTAGAAGCTTTTGATCGATTTGAGGCCGAACGAGTATAATTGCGAAGCCAAACAATATATTTCCTATTTTCTATGTGTTGCCGAAATTTAAACTTTATAGTAGTGGTGGTTCAAGTGCCTCCTAAGAAACTTTCAATTTTATACACGAGGGTTCTTTCCTATGTCCGTTTTTATTTAACACTTTTATATATTTAAAAGCCTAAGAATTTTACCATGAAACATATTTTGTATAATGTTTTATAAATTAATAACAAAATAATTTTGTAATAAACGATTAAATTCCTTTTTCAATATTTAATTAAAAAAAAATTATTGAAAAATAATTTTTCTTTACGAATCCCCATGGTGACCAAATATAATATAAATATACAAATATATAGTATAAACAAAATAAATAATATAGTAGTTATAAATAAATAGAAAGTATTTAATAAGGGGTGCACAACGGGCCGCAAGGCCTAGGTGTAAGGGAGACTTGCTCCCCCCCCCCGTCTAAACAACAACAACAACAACAAATTCCTTTTTTCAATTTTTAATATATCAGATATTTTATTGAATTATTACCATAGGTGATATATAATTAAGACATTGTGTACGATACTTAAGCTATATTCAAAGGTACTTGCTGCATTTATGTAGAATTTTTTATTATATTTATCTAAATTTGTAACTGTATTTTACAATTACATTTATTGAATATTTTACGTTTTAAACTTTTCTAATAGGTACATAAACTAACAATTTAAAAAAATTGCAATTTTGAAAAATTTGAACTATTAAAATGTATTATGCTTTAGTCAGCTTTTTATCGCAAAATTTAATAATTAAAATTTTTTCACTTTTGTAATTGAATTGAAATAAATATATTTTCATTCATTTCAAGTTTTTTTGTTTTTTAATATTTTTAAATAGATAAATTAGGAAGAATTTCTAATATTTTAGAATAGATAAACTAATTAGAATATGTTTTTAGCATTGCAAAGTTAATTTGGTTAGCTATTTCTTACGATCAAACTAATAACAGATTTTATGGTTTTAAAATGACTAATGGATATTATTATACATTAAATTGACCCAAATAGGTCTCGAGTATTAATAACTCGGTTGCACCGACTGGCTGTTTCTTTACTTGTTTTTTTTATATATTCGTTACCCCTTAGAACGATTAAAAGGTCCAGAATCCGAACCTATGGGCCGATTTCGCCCATATGCAATCCCCGCCGTACTTTAAGTCCTAATAACCTACAGTTAATATTTCAAAAAAATAGCTCCATTAGCTTTTGAGCTATCGTACCTACAGATGAACGGACGGACGGACGGACATGGCTTTATCGACTCAGGAGGTCACGCTGATCACAAATATATATATTTTTCCATATCTAGCTCGCTTCCTTTAGGTGGTTACACACACCGTACCAAAGTTAATATAATCTTTTGTAATTTTTTAAGTGTAGGGTATAAAAAAGAAATTTAGTCGTTAATTAAAAAAATATTTTAGTTTTTAATTTATATAATATAATATACTAGCTAATACCCGGTGCGCGTTGCTGCGCCTCTCAATGGAGGTTTAATCGAAGTTGATGTTACTGCAAAAAGTTAACACAAAAATTACACACGTTTACACATGTAAATTTTAAAATGTATGAAAGCAATTTTTTTAAAACGATTTTTCTAGGATTATTCTAGAAATTTTTGAAACTATCTGTAATTCAAAGCAGTACAAACTAATTTCCAAAATTTGACGTAATTTACTTCCAAAAATTTTTTTGACCAATCGTAGGACCGACTGTTAACAGACTTAACTTCATTTCCAAGCTCCTTCACGCATATAAAATTCCAAGGGAACCGGTCAAATCGTTTCTAATTTAGAGTTAAGTAACGCAAAAATCTATAAAAAGTCCCTGTGCCCCAATGGGTAAACGGAACTCAACTTTCTCTTTGGGCAAAGTAGTATGCGCAAAATTGGACGTAATTTGCTTCTAAATCTTTTTTTTGCTAATCGTCGGGCCGGCATGGGTTAAACAATTCCAAGTCTGTTAAAAGAGTTAACTTCATTATCAAATAAAAAATTTGAAGCAAATCGTTTAAAGCGTTTACAATTTACAGTAAAGCAACCAAAAAATTTATAAAAAGCTGTTGCGCCGCAATGGGCTAAAAGAACTCAATAAAATTTTTTTGATGCTCTCTTTTTAGCCAAAGGAGTACTTCCCTAATTTTGACAATATTACCTTCCAAAATTATTTTGACCAACCGTCGGGCCGAAATGGGTTAACAAATTCCAAATTTTTATATATAGTGTCAACTCAATTCTCACAGGGGTGCGCGTATACAAAATTTGAAGATAATCGGTCGAACAGTTTCTAATTTAGACTAAAGTATTGAAAAAACCTATAAAAAGCTGTTGGGCCGCAATGGGATAGCCCCAACTTGGCAGTCCATCAAATTTTCATGAAAATCGGCTGGGCAGTTTAGGATTCTATTCGGTACATACAAACAAACAAACAAATAAACAAACTTTCGCTTTTATATATATATATAAATAGATAATATGCTTTATATTAAAATATAATTAGCTTCTTATCCTTCTGAAAATTTAAAAGTGTTAAATAAGAAAGCAAATAAAAAAGAACACTCGTTTTCCAAATTTCAGGTTTCTATCGTTGTTAATTTTAAAGATATGATTACTAGATCTTTGTAAAAGTGTGGGAAGCACCTGAACCACGATTCAATTAGTCCTCTGTGTTAGTAACGTTATGGAAACAAAACAGAACACTCGTGTATCAAATTTAAAGTTTCAATCTTTATTAATTTAGAAGATATACTTGTTTGATCTTGGGATGTGCGTAGGAGATACACGAATAATCACTGCACTATATCCTCAAGAACATGAGGAAAAGAACACTTCCACCAAATTTGAAGGATTTATCTTTATTTTAACTTACTATCTTTATTATTTTTGAAGATAAGCTTTTAAATTTTGGGATTTCCAATAAAAGATACCTGAACCACTCAAATTAAGTCTTAATTTCGGAGACGCGGAGGGAATAGGAATCATCTTTCTATCAAGTTTAAATTTTCTATATTTATTTAAAGTTACTATTTTCATTAATTTCGAAGATATTCTTTGAGGTCTTGGGGTTACCGTTGTTGGTACCCAAACCTCTACTCCAACTGGAGCTAATTTTATGGAAACAAAGAAAATAAGAAAAAACACCAGTGATCCAAATTTTAAAGCTGCTATTTTCGCTACTGTATAAGAGATGCTATATATGACTCGTCGTCATTAGTTTTCGGGGTACCGTTTTATTTGGATATATGCTCGTTAGCACTTGAATCGATCAAAAGTAACAGAACCCATGATCCGAATTCAACAACATCCTACTCGTTTCTTTCAGTGATTACTTACACTTTACCAAAGTTAAAACACCCTTTTACCTCTTTCATAGTTCTAGGGTATAAAAAATTTTAATTCCTAGAATATATACCTTTTTACAAGACTCATAAATGCAGAGCATGCCTAAGTAATTTCACTCGGTCCATCCTTATGATTACACAAACTTTTACACCGTTTGAAATAGAGGGAAAAACTTTTAAGGTATTAGTATTGCTATTGGTATTGGTATATTAAAATTTATTTTTATATATATTTTGTACCCTTAACTAAGTATATTGTTTTTTTTAAATTTTGCGTTTTTTTCAGGTGAAAATCAGTCACAAATTTTACATGAAATTATCGCGTGATTAAACGTTGAGGCTTATGACTCCAAGATTATGCTTTCTTCACAAATATAATTCATCTATTTGTTTGTTTGTATGTAGCGAATAGAATACTAAACTGCCCAGTCGATTTTCATAAAAATTTGTATATAGAGGTTTTTGGGCACGGAAACAAAACGGGGCTGTGATGAAAGTATTTAAACTTTTTTGTTCTAAAATGAAAACTTTGAAAGGGTTTTGAAAAGGTTGGACCGATTGGCTTCAAATTTGGTATACGTGATGCATTTTGAGAATTGAGTTGACACTATTAACAGTTTTGGAATTTGTTAACGCATGTTGGGCCGACGGTTGGTTAAAAAAAAGTTTGGGTCCAACTTTTGTCCGATTTTTCGAAATTCTGCTTTGGCTAAAAAGAAAGGCAAACATTTTTTTGAGTTCCATTAACCCATTGCGGCCCAACAGCTTTTTATAGGATTTTTCAATACTTTACTCTAAACTAGAAACGGTTTGAACAATTGACTTTAATTTTTTTATACGTCATGCTCTTTTAGAATTGAGTTGACACTATTAGCAAAATTGGGATTTGTTAACCCTCGTCGGCTCAACGGGTGGTCAAAAAAATTTTTGTTCCGTTTTGAGAATGAAGCTAACTCTTTCTTTTAAGACTTGGAATTGGTTAACCCATGCCGGCCCGACGATTGTCAAAAAAACAATTTGGAAGCAAATTACGTCCAATTTCGCGCAATACTGCTTTGCTCAAAGAAAAAGCTGAGTTCCACTAACCCATTGCGGCACAGTGGCTTTTTATAGACTTTTGCTTTGCTTAACTCTAAATTAGAAACTATTTGACCGGTTGATCAAATTTTATATGCGTGAAGCAACTTGAAAATGGAGTTAAGTCTGTTAGCAGGCTTCGTATTTGTTAAAAAAATTTTGGAAAGTAGTTTGTACTGCTTTGAGTTACAGAAAGTTTCAAAAATTACTAGAATAATCCTAGAAAAATCGTTTTAAAAAAATTACTTTCATACATTTTAAAATTCACATTTACACCGTGTGTAATTTTTGTGTCAGCTTTTTGCAGTAACATCAAATTCAATTAAACCTCCATTGAGAGGCGCAGCAACGCGCACCGGGTATTAGCTAGTTAATTAATAAAAATAATTGGTGAGGTATTTAAATAATTTGTATCTTAATAATTAAAAATTATATTTAACAATTTAAACATCGAATTATTTTTATTATAATTAAAATATTTTTAGTTTTACAGAACAAATGTTTCTTTTGTAATAACATGTTTTTGTCTCACGGACCTCATGACGATACGTAGAAACCTCTTTTTCTTATCATTAAAAAATTAAAATTAGAAAAATAAAAACCAAATATTTCAAAACTTTTTTTGCACGCTTTTCAGAACGTAGATATCTACCTATACAATTGTCGAAAAAATATTTATATCTTGTACGGAAACGTCATACAAAACTATTAAGTATTAACGAAAATGTAATTAATATTTAATAGCTAATGAGTATGTATGTTTGGAATTTTTGTAGTTATGAGTATTTTATTATAATGTCTAAAAATGAAAGTTTAAAAATAACATTGAAAACCTTGATTTTGGGAATTACTCTATAAAATTTCCACTTCTGCACCTTCCAAAAACAATATTTACCTACTAGGTACTTTGTTTGTCAATTGTGATAGGTTAAAGTATATAGTATTTATAAAACTTTTATAAAAAGAATGAGTACCTGTTTATACCAGTGAATTCATATATGTCATCGGTTTTATTAAAATTGCTCCTCCGTTTGTAACGCGTTAATCTAGACGAGCTAGATATAGTGTAAAGCGTACGTATCAGGTCAGCATCGAAAAATAAATCGATCTAGCTATGTGTGTCTGTTCGACCGTCAGTCCGTCCGTGTGTCAGGACGATAATTCAAAAAAAAAAGAAGCTACAGTTTTGAAATTTTCACAAAATATTTTTCAAACCATTTCTAGGTTCCCTATTTTTTTTTTGGTTAAGATCCGACCAAAACTTCCGGTAGCTCTGGAACAACTTACTTTTTAAACTTCAATATTTTCATATAAAAATTTGAAATTTTGCAGTACATTTTGTATACAACATGAAATTATATGAATTTTGTTTTTTTTTGGTTTTTAGCACATTTTAAAAAAATTTTGTATATTGTTATAGCAAGAGTTCTGTTGGGTATATTTTCAATCTGAAAACGGAAAAATACAGCTGGTTTTATAAGCTTTATAAATATTATAAATAATGTTTAAGGTTTCCATACAATACTAAAATTTACAATTATGCAAAACTCAATTTATGCAAAATTTTCGGCCACATATATCTTCTAAACGGTACAAGCTAGGGTCTTGAAATTTTGGGAGAAGCTGGGTTCTCCGAAATTAGTGGGAGTCGGTTAACAAAATTTTTTAGTCAAGCCCCCTGATTAGGAGCTATAAGGGCTTGAAAATTGAAATTTTGGTATATTCAAACACCTGTAGCTTGAATACCTGTTAAAATTTTTTTTTTACTAATATGGTAAATTGAAAGATCTCTAATTATATTTGAACATGTGTCAAAGGGTTTTCTTAATATTGAAAGTTGGCGAAGTTACAGCCCCCAAAAATTTCAAAAAAGGCCTATATTTAAATTAGTATAACAAGAGTTCTGCTAAATGTATTTTCAATCTAAGAACGGGAGAAGAGCTGCTTTTATGGGCTTGACAAAAGTATAAAGTTAAAATGTATAGGGTTGCCATGCGGTACTAAAATATACCATTATGCAAAACTCAATTTTTGAAAAATTTTTGGCCCCACATATCTTCTAAACGGTTCAAGCTAGGGTCTTGAAATTTTGGGAGAATTTAGACCTTTAGAAAGTAGTAGGAGCTAGTAATATTTTAACAAAAACACATATTGAAAAAACTGTCTTTTCTAATTTATTTTATACTTTTTAGTATTATTTAAATTTATTTAAGGTGCTTACCGCTTTAAATATATGTTTTAATTTTTTAAGAAACTTGGTATCTAAACAAATTTTATAGGTATCTAAACAAATATTCAAATTTTATTTTTTAAGTAATTCTTATCATCCGTATAATCAGAGATGGTTACAAAGCCCAGTCAAACTTATGCAGAGATGCAGAACATAATGTTTTGTCATTTGAGGATGAAATTAAGAATAGGTGGAAAGATTATTTTGAAAACTTCTTAAATCATGGAACAACCTACATTAACAGAGGTGATCAGTACCATAGAACAATTGAAAAATAACAAGGCTCCTGGTGCAGATAACATTCCTGCTGAACTTCTGCGGAATGGTGGAGAAAGAATACAAAAATTCTTCATAATATAATACTAAAATTGTGGCCAGAAGAAAAAATACCTGCAGACTGGAAACTAAGAATTATACACTTAATCTACAAAAAAGGAGACAAGCTCAACTGTAAAAATTACAGAGGGATATCGCTACTCAGCACTTAGGTTTTAAAGTTTTCATGAGGTTTTTTAGGTTTTAAAGTTTTATTTCCCAGCGAACAGCTGGGTGGCACAGTGGTTGAGTGCCGGTCTTTCATGCGGATTCGATTTCTAGGGAAAGGGAAAAATTTTTTTGATTTTCGACTCGACTCAGCTATTATTCGCCTTTGGGTTCAAATTAATGGCACAATCAATAATTAATAATTATAAATCTTTAATAAAAAATACTTTCGTAATATTCGGGGCCTACAAACGAATTTTCATACCGTAGAATGTCATCTTCATTCTACAAAACCAGCAATCCTAGCCCTTGATGAAACACAAGTTTGTTGACAAAATAATGAAATTAATATTACTGGACACTTGTTTCAAACTTCGCGTCCAAAAGGGGAATCGCGATTTACATTTAAAATGACATAGCTGTCAACACCTTAGATAAATATAAACCTTCCTTCTCAACCATCCACTATATTTTGGTTAACATTCTCGTTAAAAAGCATGTAAAACACTTCTGTTTTCTATACAGATCTCCCAACTCAAATGAACAGGATGCTGCTGTGAAAATTGAAAATCTTTCAAACCAGAAAAATGAAATTTAGAAATCTTGTCCAGAAACCGAAATTGTTCTGGCGGTTGGTATTTCTTTTTTGAGGCAAAACTCAATTAGGAAACCGGTTGAATTATACTCTTCACTTTTCTATCTTTCTCAACTTACCCAAAATCTCACTAGGATCTCCGTTCCAGCTGATCAAGAGGGTCATCTCCTGGTTCTGTTGTTAACTACTCACTCTGGTGGTTTCAGTTGCTTTTCCTTTGGTGGGATCTGTTCTTTCACCCACGTTCTTCTTAATACTCATCAAAGATCTTCTTTCTTTAACTTCCAATGAATTTCATAGCCAATGTAACACTATTCATCAGGTTAATATAACAGCAAAAAATTTCACTGTCAGTGAGCTAAATAATGCTTTAACAAAAATTCATAAATGGGGTGAAAATAATCGTGTTTAATTCAGCACGAAGAAAACCCAATGCAGTCTCATCTAGCGAAAAATAGCAACTTCTGTTCCCAACCTAATTTTACAGGGAGAATCTTTGCAGCACTCAACGGATTTAAACATTTTGGGCATCGAGTTAAACCAAAAATTGACTTGATTAAATCATATTTAGTATAGCTAAAGATGCAGCTAGATGTTTGCGTTTTTTGTATCGTTATACAACCAATTTTTCTCTACTTGATCCTACCAATATCTATAAAACATATATTAAATTAAATATTGAGTATAATGCACATATTTGGGTTGGTGCTCCCCAATTGGCGCTGGGATATCTCAATGAAGTGTAAAAAATAGCTATTTGTCTAATAAATAATCCCTGCGTTACCTCAACGCTCATTCCACTTAGTCATCGACACAGAGCCTGATCACCTGTTTATAGATACCTAGTGGAGACGTACTTCTTTTCTAATGAAATAAAATAATTAATGCCTCCACTCAAAGTTTTCCAATGTGAAACAAAGAGTGTAACGGATGTTTATCCCTACTGCGTCGAATTATTAAGATGGCGTAACACAGATTACGGAAAATCGTTTTCATGCGCAAGTCGAGATTTTGGAACCATTTTCCAATGTGTTTCCTAAAGTTGGTAATTTGTCTGTGTACGACTTAATTAAATTTAAAAAGAATATTAACATCTTTCTGCTCAATATCCCTGCAAATTTTGCCCATCCTCCATAATCATAAATTTCCAAATTACCTCCCCACAATCCTAAATTCATCCATATTCCCAACCTTGTAACCAAACTGTACATTTGTATCACAAGTTACTTCCTAAAGTTTGGTTGAACAAGTAAAGAAACAGTCAGTCGGTGCAACCGACTTAGAAATACCCTACACCTGTTTGGACCAAATTTAATGAGAAGCCCTTAAGTCATTTTAAAACCATAAAAGCTTTTATTAGTTTGGCCGTAAGACATAGCTTACCAAATTAACTTTATAATACTAAAAACATTTTTTAATTATTTTATCAATTCAAAAATATTAAAAATTGTTACTAATTTATCTATTTAAAAATATTTAAAAACAAGAAACCTGTATGTATTAAAAAAATGCAATTATTAATTTCGAATATATGTTTTAAAGTCTTGGGAGAAGTAGGGGTGTTAGGCAAACTACTATTCCAAATCATTCAAAATTTTATGGAGACAAATAAAATAACGAAAAACATTTGTGCTCCAAATGCAATCAAGATAGCTCCATTGTTTTTGAGTTATCGTGTTTTTTGAATATATATTCGTTAGCCCTGGAACCAATCAAAAGTTCTAAAACCCGAATCCATAGGCCTATTTCGTCCATATGCAGTCCACACTGTTCTTTTTATACTAGTTAACCCTTGTACACAATTGGAAGTTCTATCGTAGTTTTAATTTACTAGTTTTACTAATTGCGATGATATGTTTCAAAGTCTTCGAAATTGTGTGGATGCTTCCCGAACTACCACTCCAATCGGTCCTAAATTTCAAGGACACTAAGGAAGAAGCTCCTTAATACAAATTTTTAGGTTCTGTCTTCAGGTGTTTCGGAACTATGCTCGCTTGGCCTACATAAGTTCAAAAAGTTCAAGCATGCGAACCCAAAGTCGGATCTCGACCGTACGAAATCCCCACTGTAGTTTCATTACCAGTAAACTACAGCACAAATTTCATGAAGGTAGCGTTATTAGTTGTTTAGCTATCGTTATTTTTTATATATATTCGTTAGCCCTTAGAACTTTTGAAAGGTCCAAAACCCGAACCCATGGGCCGATTTTGCCATATTCAATCCCTGCCGTATTTGAAGTACTCTTAACCTACAATTAAAATTTCATCAAGATGACTCTATTAGTTTTTGAGCTATAATACATGCGGACGGACGGACGGACTGACATGGCTACATCGATTCAGGAGGTCACGCTAATCAGTATTATGGCTGAAAAGTTACTAATAGCCATAAATATAAATGACTTTTAAGGGTTGAATGGGCAACCCAGGAGGTATAAGTTGACATTCTTCTTGAATTTTTGCGGTTTAAAGGAATTGGGAAACACATATGGGGGTAATGTGTTCCACAATTTGGAGGTGCGACTCAGAAAAGAGTTCCTAAATTTCAGAGTTCGTGTTCTGAAAAGCTCAACTGTATATGGATGTGCTTGAGCTGCTAACCGTGTGTTACGGCGGCATGGTTTGATTTTAGGCATCATGTTTTTGATTTCTTTTGAAGTATTGCCTAGAAGATATTTATAAAAAAGACAAGCAGCTCCTACATTACGGCGGTGACTTAAAGACGTTAAGTCTTTTGTGACGTTATTATCATTGATAATACGAACAGCTCTCTTTTGTATCTTATCCAGATACTGAAAAGCGGTGCGGTATGAATTGTATTGGAGGTAATGGATAGAAGATCACTGATAAATATTAGAAATAAGGTTGGTGATAGGACCGAGCCTTGAGGGACACCAGCATTGATTTCAAAATTTTTGGAAGTAAAACCATCTAATACAATTTGTATTGAACGGTTTGAAAGGAAAGATTCTATCCATGAATTGAAGATTTTTCCTAGACCAAAAGCTTCTAGCTTTTTTAGTAGCGCGGCATGCCAAACGCGATCAAAGGCTTCTAGATAAGTTATTAGCCGAAGGCTTAGTAATGGGTTTTCCACAAATTTTATGTACCTAACACCTAATAGCAAATTAATGGTTTGAAAATATTTTTTCAATGAAAACTTTTAAAAAACCGTTTAACACAAAAAAAATATCGATAATAAATTTCAAGTTATTTCCTACACTTATATTTAATAATGATCAACGAATAGCCTTCACAATAATGATACAGTTTACACAAATTCTATTTTTTTTTTAATATTATAGATAAGAAATGTTGGTTTAATATTTTAGTATTTGACAGAAGACATGTTTAACTTATTTAAAAGTCTTAAATTATTAGTTTACCAATCTAGTGCACGCGTGGTGATTTAGTTTAAAAATTAAAAACATAAATTAAAAATAAAATAATAAGTTTATTACTTATTAATTGAATACCTATTTTTCGAAGTGCACTTACATTACGTTTTTGATAATAATAAAAAAAAAAAAATGAAAATAATTTAAATAATTAAAACTTATAAAACTTAAAAAATAGTTATATAATGAATCGAGCACTTATATGGAATTTCAAAATGATACGGCCCCGTTTTCGGGTAGCTGCCATGCCAAGTTGTCAATTCGATCAATCTAATGAAATTACGAGGTTAAAATAAAATTGGGCAGGTAAAGTAATAGGGCAAGTTAGTTGGCAAAGTTGGACATATCTCGGACCAACTTTTAGGGTTTTTTTTTGTTTTTGAATTAAAAATTTAATTTTTTTTTTGTTGTTATTTTTTTTTTAAACAAAACTTATGATAATAAGTTATATACTTTTTTATATTTTTTTTTGTAATATTTATAATAACATAAGTGAAATAAATAAGGGTTAGTGGGTATGCACGGGTATCTAAAAGTTGACAAGAGCAACTATAATCTTCCTCGTTTAATTTTAATTTTTATTTTATGCTGATATTATTAAAAGTGTATTTCCTTTTTTGTTAACAATTATAAAAACAAAAAACAAAAATAAAAACAAGTAAAGAAATAGTCAGCCGGTGCAACCGACTTAGAAATACCCTACACCTATTTGGTTCAAATTTAATGGGAAGTTAATAAGTCATTTTAAAACAATAAACAATTTTAGTTAACCAAATTAAAAACCAAACAATTTTAGCTAACCAAATTAACTTTATAGTACTAAAAACATTTTGTAATTACTTTATCAATTCAAAAATATTAAAAATTCTTACTAACTTATCTAATTAAAATATTAAACAACAAATTAAATTGAGATAAATGGATTCGTAAAATGCAATTACAAAATTAAATATTTAAAACTTTTATTCAAATCAATAAAATTTTACACACATGCAGCAATTATTCCTTTTCAGGATTTTTAGCTGTAGTGCATTTACTGTTGAATGATTTAGTACCCTTGGTTAATTTTTTCAATTTTCAATAATTTTTAAATTTATTCTCTTAATTCCCTTATTTATTAATGTTCTATATAATTAAACTCAAAGTTATTCGAAAGAAATATTAATTTGTAATAATATAAATATAAAAGTTTATATAATTTCATGGCTTTATTTTAAAGTTAGTTAAAACCATTTATGCTTCCATTACCTTTTTATCACAAAATTTAATAAACAAAATATGCAATAAATGTATTTCTAAAATATAATGATAAATTTAGTACTGTTCATTTAATTAATTTTAATGCAAAAATAAATTTTACAACTTAAGTATCGTACACAATTTCTTAATTATATGTTACCTATGGTAATAATTCAATAAAATATAAATATGATATATTCAAAATTAAAAAAATATTTAGTTTTTTTAATTTATAAAATGTAATACATAATTTGGTTAATAGTAACTCTTATCCTTTTAAAAATATAAAAGTATTAAATAAGAACGGAAATAGGAAATAGTGTATCAAATTTGTTTTTTTTATCTTTATTAATTTCGAATATATTATGCTTTAAGGTCTTGGGAGTAGTGGGGGTGGTACGCAAACCACTATTCCCATTCATCCAAAATTTCACGTAGACAAAACAAATAAGAAGAAACATATGTGCCCAAGTATAATGTTCTATCTTCTTTGGTTTCGAAATTATACTAGTTTGACTTCATTTCAATCAAAATCATCTAGAATCTGAACCCGACAAGAACCAGTTCCATGGTATTTTCATTACTAGGAACCTAGAATATGAATTTCATCAAAATAGCGTAATTAGTTTCTGAGTTTTGGTGTTTTTAAGATACATGTTAGTTAGCGTTTGAACTTTTCAAATGTTCCAGAACCCGAAATCATTGTACGATTTCACTCATATGCATTCCCAGTCATACTTTCAATACTAGTTAACCCTTGTGCACATTTGGAACGTTCTTATCCTTTTTTAGTTCCTATCTTAATTTTAAGTTACTATTTTTATTAATTTTGATGCTAAGCCTTTCAACCTTTAAAGGTCTAACAGAGTTAACTGAACCACCACTCCAATTGATCATGGAGCACGTAGGAAATAGTAAAGAGCAGTCTTGGGCCAAATTTAAAGCTACTACATTTTTTTGAAGTTACTATCATTATTATTTTCGAAAATATGCTTTAAGGTCTTCGAAACTATGTGGATGGTCCCTCCATATTTCAATTGGTTCCAATTTTTAAGGACATTAAGGGAATAGAAAGGGACATCCCGATACCGAATTTGGAGGTTCTAACTTCTTTGAATTCGGAATAATGCTCGTTTGGCCTAAATTCGATGAAAAAGTTCCAGGATCCGAACCCATGGTCGGATTTCGCCTATATGCAGTCCGGACCGTTCTTTCAATTCTAGCGCACCCTTGTACACAATTGGAACGTTCTATCTAAATTTCAATTTTTTTTTTAATAATTTCAACGATATGCTTTAAAGTCTTTAGAACTATGTAGATGGCTCCGACCCACTCCTCCAACTAGTCCTAAATTTCCAGGACTCTAAGGACATAGGAAGAAGCATACTGATATCAAAGTTGAAGGTTTTATCTTCATGGGTTTCGGAATTATGCTTGTTTGGCCTAAATTCGATTAAAAACTTCTAGGATCCGAAACCATGGTCCGAACTCGTTCGTACGCAGTCCCCACCGTAGTCTCATTACTGGTAACCTACATCACAAAATTCATGATTGTATCACCATTAGTTGTTGAGTTATCCTTATTTTTGTATATGTTCCTCGGCCCTTAGAACAATTAAAAGGTCCAAAATCCAAACCCATGGGCCGATTTCGCCCATATGCAATCCCCGCCGTATTTTAAGTCCTAATAACCTACCGTTAAAATTTCATTAAGAAAGCTTTATTAGTTTTTGATTTATCGTGCCTACGGGCGGACGGACGGTCATGGCTATATTGACTCAGGAGGTCACGCTGATCACAAATATATTTACTTTTCCCTAGCTTGCTTCCTTTAGGTGGCTACAAACACCATACCAAAGTGAATATACTCTTTTCCTTTTTCATAGGTGTAGGGGATAATAATAAAATTATTTGAGTACTTTGCTAATTGTTTCTTATTATACCCATGCATACATATATGAAATCGGTTATATTAAAATTGCTCCTCTGTTTGTAACGCATCGATATAGACTGGCTAGATATAGTGACAAGGGTACGTATCGGATCAGCATCCGAAAGTAAATCGATCTAGCTATGTGTTTCTGTCTGTCCGTCCGTCCGTTTGTGTGTCAGCACCATAATTCAAAAACTAAAAGGGAGTTAGAGTTTTGAAATTCACCCAAAGTCATTTTTAGACAATTTCTAGGCTCCCTATTGTTTTTGGTTCGGACCAAGGCTTCGGAAAGCTGACATACAACTTTTTCGAACCAATATGAATTTCTTCAAAACTAATTATACTACGAGGATGAAAATTAGACACGGTTGGTTTTATAATGATTCGAGCATTTATATGAAGTTTCAAAACGTACGGCCCCCTTTTTGTGGGGGCTGCCATACAACTTCTTTGCACCAATATGAATTTCTTCAAAAGTAATTATACTAGGAGGCCACTAATATATACTAGGATATAAAAATTATGGGTTAAGGAATTCAAGGGTTAGTGACTAAATCCACAATCCGAAATACAGAAATAAATAATCCATAAATTCAAAATTCAAATTGCGACAAGATTCCAAACTGTATTGAGTTTGGGACTAAATCCAGAAACCGAAATCCAGAAATAAAAATCCAGAAATTCAAAATTCAAATTGTGACAAGATTCCAAACTTTATTATATTTCTTTTAATGCCCATTAATAGTAATACTATTCTGGAAAAGGACATAATCATTATACCCTACACCTATAGAATAGGCAAAGGGGTATATTAACTTTGGTATGGTGTTTGTAACCACTTAAAGGAAGCGAGCTAGATATGGAAAAGTATATATATTTGTGATCAGCGTGACCACCTGAGTCGATATAGCCATGTCCGTCCGTCCGTCCATCCGTAGGCACGAAAACTCAAAAAATAATGGAGCTATCTTGATGAAATTTTATCTGTAGGTTACTAGGACTGAAAATACGGCGGGGATTGCATATGGGCGAAATCGGCCCAAGGGTTCGGATTCTGGACCTTTTAATCCATCGAAGGGCTAACGAACATATATAAAAAATCACGATTACTCAACAACTAACGGCGCTATCTTCATCAAATTTGTGCTGTAGGTTACTAGTAATGAAACTACTTCGGGAATTGCGTAAGGTCGGGATTGGACCATGGGTTCGGAACCTAGAAAGTTTTGATCAAATTTAGGCCAAACGAGAATAATTCCGAAACCAATGAAGATAGAACCTCCAAATTTGGTATCAGGGTATCCCTTCCTATTTCCTAAGTATCTTTGGGAATTTGGACTTAAAATTAAGATAGACCGTTCAAATTGTGTACAAGGGTTAACTAGTACTATAAGTACAGCGCGGACTGTATAAGGGCGAAATCAGCCCAAGGGTTCGGATTCTGGACCTTTTAATCGGTGTCAGGGCTAACGAACATATATAAAAAATCACGAGAACTCAACAACTAATGAGGCTATCTTCATGAAATTTGTGCTGTAGGTTATTGGTAATGAAACTACGGCGCTGATTACGTACGGTGAGGATTGGAAAATGGGTTCGGAACTGTACAAGGGTTAACTAGTATTGAAAGTACGACGGGACTGCATATGGGCGAAATCGTACCACGGTTTCGGGTTCTGGAACCCTTGAAAAGTTCAAGGACCAACAAACGTATATCTTAAAAACACCACAACTCAAAAAATAATGCCGGTATTTTGATGAAATTTAAACTCTAGGTTACTAGTAATGAAGTTCCATGGGAATTGGTTGTGGTCTAGTTTAATTTCGAAGCCAAAGAATATATTTCCTATGTCCTATGTATTTCCGAAATTTAGACTTAATTGTAGTGGTTCAGCTATGTTCAAAGGTACTTGCTGCATTTATGCAAAATTTATTTTTATATTTAAATGAATTATATGAAAAGGTCTAAATTTGTAATTGTATTTTAGAAATACATTTATTGCATATTTTGCGTTTATAAGCTTTTCTATTAGGTATATTTTTTTTTTTTTTTTTTTTTTTTACGAGGGAATGGAAAGCTTGAAAGCCACCCATTGAAACTGTGCGATGTTTCGCTGGGTAGTGTATGATTTTAACACACCAAAACCACACCCTTTTTGAACCAAACTTTAGGAGGGAACCTGTAATACAAATGTACAGTTTGGTTACAGGGATGAGGATATGGAAGGATTTAGGATGATTGTGGAAGTTATTTGGAATATCTGGATTATGGGGGATGGGGAAAATTGGATGGGATATTTAAAAGAAAGATGTTAATGTTCTTCTTAAATTTGGTTGAATCGTACATATATACATTATCAACTTTGGGGAAAACATTTGGTGGAAGATGGTTCCATAGACGAGATGAGCGCATGACAAACGAATTTCCATAAGCCGTGCTACGCCATCTGGCTAGTTCAACTGTGTAGGGATGAGCATCTGTTGACCTCCTTGTTTCCCGTTGGAAAATCTTGAATGGAGGCATAAGTTGTTTGATTTCTTTAGAACAGGTGTTAGTCCCTACAAGATATCTATAAAACAAAGTCAGTGACCCAACAGTGCGACGATGGCTGAGTGGAGTGAGCGTTGAGGTAACACTGGGATCATTTATAAGACGAATAGCTCTATTTTGCACTTTATCAAGATATACCAGCGCCGTAATGGGAGCACCAGCCCAAATATGTGCATTATACTCCATTTTCGGCCTGATATAAGTCAGAGGGTGAGAAGTAAGTTTTGCAGCGATACAAGAAACCCAAACATTTAGCAGCGTCCTTAGCTACCACAAAAATATGATTTGACCAAGTCAATTTTTGGTTTAGCTCAATCCCTAAAATGTTCAAGTCTTCCGAATGGTGCAAAGCCTCTCCTTGAAAAGTAAGGTTCGGAATAGTTGTAGCTATTTTTCGCGAGACTAGACAGCATTGGGTTTTTTTGGTGTTAAACTCAACTCTGTTGATTTCACCCCATTTTTGGATTTTAATTAAATCTTTGTTTAATTCACTTATAGTGAAATTTTTTGCTGTTGAATTAATCTGGTGATTAATGTTACAGCGGCTATGAAATTCATAGGAAGCAACAAGGGTACTGTCGTCTGCGAAGCTATGGATTGGATTGGAGGTTATTGATAGTAGGTCATTTATAAATATTAGGAAAAGACTGGGGGATAAAACAGATCCCTGAGGAACACCAGCATTTATTTTGAAATCTTTGGATGAATATCCATCGTGCGATTCGAAAGGAAATCTCCAATCCATTTAACGAAAACCCTACCTAGACCTAAAGCCCTGCATTTTGCCAATAAAGCATCATGCCAAACTCGATCGAAAGCTTTAGAAATATCCAAAGCTACAACATCAGACTCACCAGAATGGTGAAGACTGATATTAAGCTTTTCGCACAGGTAGGTCATGAGATCACCAGTTAAACGACGGGCTCTGAACCCGTATTGTCGATCATGAAGCAAACCTTTACGATCTATATATTTCAAAAGCTTATAATTTATAACTTTTTCCATTACTTTGGAGAGGACCGAAGTAATAGCAATAGGTCGGTAGTTAGAGGGATCGCTTTTATCGCCTTTTTTAGGAATTGGAAAAACATGTGCAACCTTCCATTGGGTAGGATGAATACCCGAAGTAAAGGAAAGATGGAAAAGGTTGCGCAGAGGTTTTGAAATGGAAGTATATGTATTTTTGAGAACGGTAGTTGTAATACCGTCCGGCCCGGCTGATTTTTTTGTATCAAGATTCTTCAAGATTTTCATCCCTGCTCGCGTCCTAAAGTATATTCTACCAATGGAGCACTGATGAGTTAGAAGCGAACTGTTTGCCAAACAAATTCGCTTTTTCTTTTGAATCTGATACGATGTGGTTGTTTATATCAACAAGTGGAGGAAAAGAAGACCCGCTATTGTCCTCTTTTAGATTTTTTGCAAAAGTCCAAAAGGACTTGCTATTCTTTGGCATGTGTATGAGTTTTCGTTTCAACTTTTGGTTGAACAAGAATTTTTGCTTGTTGATAACTCTCTTACATCTGTTCCGAACCACTATATAGTTGGTCCTGTGAGCCTCTAAACCACTGTCCCGGTACTTTTTGAAGGCCTCCTCTTTTTTTAGAATGGCTTCTTTACAAATGCGAGTAAACCAAGTTTTGGGTTTCCGTTTGATAGATTTCATGGAGTGAGGTATAAATAATCTCATTCCAAGTAGAATAGTTTCACTAATCGCATTTGCAGCGAAGTCAACATTCCTACCTCGGAAGCACAGTGACCAATCAAAGGTTTTGTAAAAATTGTTCAGACCTTCCCAGTTAGCATGGTTATAATGCCATACCAATTTTTTGGGAAGGGACCTTTGATTGGACACCGAGCCTGCCCGGAAGCTTGTATTGACCAAACAGTGATCAGAGCCCCCCAGGGGGCAACCAACTGAAACCACATACTTTTCAGGGTGTGTGGTTAGAAACAGATCCAACAGGTGACCTTCTTGATCAGCACGGTCTGGGATTCTAGTGGGATTTTTAACAAGTTGAGAAAGGTGGAATAGAGTAGAAAATAATTCAACTTGTTTCCCAATCGAGTTTTGACTCGGAGAAGAGGTACTGGAAAAGTGAAGCCAGTCTTTGTTATGAACATTAAAATCCCCCCCAGAACAATTTCGGTATCAGGAAAACAATCGAGAATTTCATTGATCTGGTTTGAAAGGTTTTCAATTTCCATAACCGTTTCTTGTTCACTTGAATTGGGTGATCTGTATAGAAAACAGAAATGTATAACATGCTTGTCAACATGGATTTTGACCCAAACGTAATTGAAAGTTGGGCTTGAAGATTTATATTTGTCAAGAGTGTTAAAAGCAATGTCTTTTTTTATGTAGATGGCGATGCCTCTTTTGGGAACGAAGTGTGAAACGAGTAAGTAGCCGTTAATATCGAAGTTAACATTGTGACTACTAACTTGCGTTTCACATAGAGCAAGGATTGCCGGTTTAATTGAATTAAGATGACCTTCAACGGCATGGAAGTTCGTTTGCAAACCGCGAATATTACAAAAATTAAAGTTAAAGTTGATAATGTTGTTAGAAATTAGGAAGAAAAAAAAAGAAGAAAAAAAACAAAAAAAAACAAAAATGCTTATTATGTACGATTTTATCAACCTATCGACAACACCTTTGAAAAAAAGAAAAAAATTTACAAAAAAAAAATTTAAAACTTAAAAGTCTTATTTCGAGTGAGAAAATGGTTTATAACTACGTCCAACAGTTTTTAACTTGCACGATATAGAATCTATATAGGAACTATATGTGCCCTTATTGTAGTAGGTACAACCAAAAACTCAATCAAAATAAAGCAAATACACAATTACATCTAATTAAAAATAAAGCATTTGTAATTGTGGTAATATAACTAATTAAATACAAAAACAAAATTAAAATTTAAAAATTATTGGACATATACCATCAGAATTTATTAATTAAGTTACGGTGTTTTTATGATGGTATATTGAGAGTGGAGAGAGTTATTAAAAACATTAACATCTATCCATGGGAAGGAGAGAGATGGATATATTGTTTTGTTTACCACCAGGAGAAAATTAAAAGAATGATTATTTCCAAAAAAAAAAAAATTATTTTAATTTAAAGTAAACAAAACAATCCGGCGCGTGATATTTAAAAATTAATAAAATAAAAAAATTCTAAAATTAATTTAAGTTAAGTTTAGTTAAAAAAAAAATAAAAAAGTGTAAAACAAGTAGTGTAAAAAAATTTAGTTATTTACGATAAAATTTTAGCATGCAGATAAAATTAAAAATGATACTTATCTAGATATGTCCGCCATTGAAAGTGCGGCAATGTGATCCAAAATAAAAAAAATTGAAGTAGAATTAGAAAAAAAAAGTAGAAAAACACTACAAATTTTAAACACTTTAAATTTAAAGTAAAAATAAAAAAAAAATTAGTTTTATAACTTTATAATTTTAAATTAAATGAAAAAACAAAAAACAAAATTTAAGTTTATTGATAGATTTAAAATTAGTAAAATTCTTATTAAACCGAAATTAGTGTTGTTTCAACGAAGGTTGAATTTGATGTGATCATTACGTTTGAGATTTGAGATATAAAGTAACCATTTAAAATAATTGCAATTTTTAAAAATTTGGATTATTAAATATATTATGCTTTGATTATCATTTTATCACAAAATTTAATAATTAGAATTTTTAGCACATTTTCAAAAAATTTTGTAAAAATGTGCCTATATAGTTTCACTCTGTCCGTCCGTCCGTCCGTCCGTCCGTCTGTCTGTCCGTCTGTCTGTCCGTATGTTTACAAAAACTTTTACACCGCTTGAAATAGAAATAATAAATTTTAACCACGGGTAGATATTACGAAAAAAATAATTTCGTAGAAGAATTTTTTTCTGTAGCCCCACCCGTTACGGAGTTACAGCCCCCCAAATTTGGAAAAAGCCCTATTTTTAAATTATTATAACAAGAGTTCTGTTGGGTATATTTTCAATCTGAAAACGGAAAAAGATAGCTGGTTTTATAAGCTTTATGAATAATTAAAAGCAAATGTTTAGGGTTGCCATACGGTACTAAAATATACAATTATGCAAAACTCAATTTTTGAAAAATTTTTGGCCCCACATATCTTCTAAACGGTTCAAGCTAGGGTCTTGAAATTTTGGGAGAAGTAAGACCATTAGAAATTAGTAGGAGTCAGTTAACAAAATTTTTTTATCACGTCCCCTATTTAGAAGCTATAAGGGCTTGAAAATTGAAATTTTCCTATTTTCAAACACCTGTAGCTTGAATACCTGTTAAAATTTTTTTTTAGTAATACGGTAAATTGAAAGATCTATAATTATATTTCAACATGTGTCAACGGTTTTTCTTAATATTGAAAAGTGCCGAAGTTACAGCCCCCGAAAATTTCAAAAAAGCCCTATATTTAAATTAGTATAACAAGAGTTCTGCTAAATGTATTTTCAATCTAAAAACGGGAAAAGAGAGCTGCTTTTATGGGCTTGACAAAAGTATAAATTTAAAATGTATAGGGTTGCCATACGGTACTAAAATTTACCATTATGCAAAACTCAATTTTTGAAAAATTTTTGGCCCCACATATCTTCTAAACGGCTCAAACTAGGGTCTTGAAATTTTGGGATAAGTTAGACCTTTAGAAATTAGTAGGAGTCAGTTAACAAAATTTTTTTGTCACGTCCCCTATTTAGGAGCTATAAGGGCTCGAAAATTGAAATTTTGCTATTTTTAAACACCTGTAACTTGAAAACCTGTTCAAATTTTTTTTTACAAATATACAAAATTTACAGCTGCAGCATTATGTTTCAACATATGTTAAAGGTTTTTCTTAAATTTGAAAGGGATTCTTTAAATTGAAGAAATTGTCTCCTAGTTTTAACTATTTTTGCTTAGATAATAAAACTTTAGGTAAAATTCCAAATTTTGGTGGAGTTCAAAATTGATTTCCCCTAAAAAAATTGAAGGGTGAGGACCTGAGGGGGGTGGGCAGATCCATCATAAGTTTACTAAGCAAAAATTTGCGAACCTTCCCCATTGAAGGGCTACTAGGTCTTAAAAATTAAAACTTTTATGTTTATATAAAACAGTAACTTATTCACCAGTGTAAGTTTTTTCCAAAATTACATTGAAGCTGCAACATTATTTTCCGCACTTATTAACAAGTTTCCTTGAGTGCATTGAGGTTATATTCTAAGAATTTCCCTATTAGTCATATAATTAATAAATTAATGAAATAACTAAATTAATATTATCATTTATTTTTATATATATTTTTATAAAAATAAATGATGAAATATTCAGTAAGAAACCGTATATAATTTTGAAAATGTGCTTTTTAAAAACCCTTGGTTTTTTTCCTTACTTGTTTCATTTTGTAATTGAATTGGAATAAATATATTTTCATTTTATAAAAAGTTTTTTTGTTTTTTAATATTTTTAAATAAATAAATTAGTAAGAATTTGTAATATTTTTTAAGAGATAGTGTAATTAGAAAATGTTTTTAGTATTATAAAGTTAATTTGGTTAGCTATGTCTTACAATCAAATTAATAACAGCTTTTATGGCGTTAAAATGACTTATGGATATGTCATTAAATTTGAACCAAATAGGTGTAGGGTATTTTTAATTCGGTTGCACCGACTGACTGTTTCTTTACTTGTTTTAATATTACAATGATGGGTTTTTGAAGAATATTGCGTTTTTTTTTAGGTGAAAAAATTTAACGTAAAATTGAATTTAACGGTCGCACGGTTCAAAGTTGTGGCTTATAATTCAAATATTATGCGACGACTTTCTGTATAAATGTAATTCAATTTCAGTTGTAACTGGCAGCTCAATAAAACTATATATTATAGGCGGCGACTTATGTCTTTCTTTTTTTTTTTACTTCAAATGTTCAATGAACAAGGAAATTGAAATCTTTTTAAATTTTGTTTTTTTGTTTTTCTTTTCTTATTTTTATCTTAAAAAGTGAACGACAAATGAGAATTAAAATTCTGGTGAAAAAAATAAGTTCTGTTCGAAATTGAAGCAATACATTTTGTTTATACAGTAGTTTTAAGTTTTACCAATTTCATGTACAAAACGAACTCAGTTTTACCAATATTATGTTTACAACGACAGATATTGACAAACGGTTTTAATTTTTAGCATTTGTTTTGCTATGTATTTATTAAATCAACGTAAAATAGTTTGAATTGTCCATTCTTGATTTAGCACATTCTACAATGTTTAAGGCTTATACTAATTTTTCAAAATTCACAGCATTCTTTTAAAACGACATTCGTTTATTACGACGAATATTTTCCGTCCCTTCATGGTCGTTATAAGCGTTTGCAAAAAAAAAATATTTTGTTAATTGTATATTCTTGTTGCTTTTTGTTAAGTTTTTTGTAAAATAAACAACCGACTTTTGAAACATATTCTGTAATTGTCATTACGTTTGAGAGAAATGATACTAAAAAACATATTTGCCAAATGTTAAAAAAAAAAATAAACTTTCTTAAAAAAATAATTTTAAATCAACGCGTACGGTGTATAATTTGTAGAAAAATTTTGAAATAAATAGTTATGTAAATAAATTTACATGAAAGCATAAGCGACGTACTGTACCTCGGAGTTTTAATATTAAAAAATTGACAAAGCGTATTAAAATATTGTAATTGTTTTTTCTTATATTGCTACGATTAAGTTTCAAAAATAAAATATTTCAAAATAATATTTTTTTTTAAATAATTTTATTTAAAACATACAGTATATTCAAAATAAATCAAATTACCTATAATTTGAAATTAAAAATATTTTTTGTAGGTACTAAATTTAAACATTCAAATAAATATTTTTCGATAAATTAAATATTGTACCCGCGTACTTACGGATATGTAGATAGACGTATTGACATACTGCCGTTTAAAAATTGTACGTCATATGTTTTGATTTAGGTTAAGCCGTAATAATTGAAAAGTTTATTTTACATTCTAAACATCGAAAAATGTTTCTTTATAATAAAAAACTATTTTTAGTTTTACTTTGACAAAACGAATGAAATTTATATAATACATGCGTTTCTTTTAGCAAAAAGTGTAGATGAAGAGTAGATAGGAAGATTTTGTAAATGGAACGCTATTTTTTGTTTCAGGACTCAGGAGTACATAATTGTCAGATTAATTGTCATACATATATTTGACATTTTAAGACAACCTGTCACTTGAGAAGTTAATTATATTTAATATATTTAAGTATTGAAAATAAAGTGAAAAAAATTAAGGTTTATTGCTGATATAAATAATAAAGAATATATTTGAAAATGGAAGGTATTATTGGTTATCAAATAAAAAATATGATTTTACAAACCCTATTCAAGTGAAAATCCATTTATTTTGAAAAAATTCTAATTAAAGCCATCTGCCGGAACCTATTTAATTACCTACCTCTCATTTACTACTCTACAAGAGCTGGTGCATATATATAGAAATATGTATATATTTGTCAATAAAAAACTTAGGAAAAATTAAATAAATAAACTAGACAAAAAGGTATAAAGTAAATTAAAGAATTTAGAATAATTTTTTGCATGCTTTTTAGAAATTTATATAGGTTTACATTTGTAGTAAAATTTTCAGATTTTATTGTTGAAATGTAGTTTGTACTTGTACCTACGTAACTATTAAATTTAAAAATGGAATAAGGGGAGGAAAAATTTATCAAAAGTTAAAACTTTTTCTTAGATTTATTGAAAAACTTTTTTTTTATGTATAGTAGTTTTTTTTTTTTTAATCTATGTAGGTATGTTATAAATCTTAAAGTTGAGATTTAAAAAAGAAATCTCGACTTTTGTCAAATTGAATATTGTTTTGTACTTCTGGCAGCTTTAATATAATATAATATTAAGTACTAAACTTATGAATTATGGTATATTAAATTTTGTTGTACATAATATGTATTCTAGAGCTTTTTAATTAGGATACAGAATACATACTACATAGATCAAATCGTACTAAAATGTTTAGAAAAAAACTTAATTTTCCTATATAATAATTTTCCTTTTTTTTTTTAAGCAAATTTCAAGCGCAAGAATTGTTGGCCATAATTTTTATTACGTATAGGAAAAAAAGAAATTATTTTTCGTGTAATGTTAGTCTAATACAAGTTACACAAAACGAATTTTTTATGTAAACTTAAAAGCAATACTAGCTCGAATTTCGAGCGATACTAGTATCTAAATATAATAAAAGACAAACTGCTGACTAGCGTGCCCTATGTTATGTTAAGTGTTATTCACACATGTAAAATACTTCTAATTACAAATACCTACATTCCAAAGAGAAAGAAAAAATGAAACTGATAAAATGTAAAGTATGAACGTATAAGAAATCTGTTAACAGATAGATACAGAAAATTATAATAAAAACGTAAAGAGAAATTTTTTACATTTCAGTATGTATACTTTTATTTTAATATCACTTACAGAACTAATAACTAACTACAATTTGTAGTTTCTATTTTTTATAAATATAATAAAAGACACTGCTGCTCTTTAATTATGTTAATGTTAAGTGTTATTCACACATGTAATGTAATATACTTCTAATTTCAAATACTTACATACAAAAGAGAAACAAAAAATGAAACTTGTAAAATGTAAATTATGAACAGAAAAAAAAAATCAAAATGTATCAGAAATCCGTTAACAGGTAGATACAAAAACTTTTAATAAAAACGTATAAAGAAATTTTTTAAACTTCAATTTTTTTATACTTCTATTTAATTATCACTTACAAAACTAAAACAAACTATTATAATGTTAACTTACTGTTCTTTAGGTAACGAATTTCCTTTTATTGATTCAGTAGCGCAATAGCAGGAAAAAATAGTTGTTATGCGCGGGTATATAAAGGAAACTATAATCTTCCTCGTTTTTATTAAAAACTTAATTAAATTAAATTATATTTAACTTAAAACTTTTAACTAAAAAACATTTTAAAAATTGTTTATAATTTATTTTTACTTTTCACAATAATTTTAATACAAATTCGAAGTTTTATAATGGATTCTAAACGTAATTTTTTAAACTGCATGATCACTGATAACAAATCCAATTACGTTTTATGTAAAGAGTTTTGCAAACCTAAGTTCCATGGTTTTTATATGGGAGCCTGTAGGGATGGTATCATCCTTCTCTCCAAAATTGGTGTATATGCGATGATTGCCAGCATCATGAATCTTTATTGAGAAGAATGTATGACAATCACAGTAGGTTAATAAATTATATGAATGATAGGAACACTGGTTTAATAAATTAGGTATTTCTGGTAATAGATTCAAATCAGAATTCATTTAACTACATGGCCAAATCATTCGACCCAATATGTAATAAAATGCCAGAGAATTCTACTGATAGAAATAATACATTGAGTAATATATTTATGCAATTGTAAACAAACCTATTAACCGAAATTTCTACTCAAACTACTAACAATATTGATAAAATCAGCAAGTCGCAGGTAGCTCCCGAAAATTTGGAACGTATTAAAGCCGCTGTTATCAAACATATAGACCTTGGCATCTATTAATGCTGGATTGTTACATAATTTTTGTACTGAATTGCAAAACTCTAAACTATCTGGCAATGCTCAGACTTCTGATTTTGTAATTCAAAATGTAAATAATAGAAAATTACCAACTACTAATAAAGCAATTCAGGTTAGCACCATACTTGATATTCCAAATAATTATGATAAAAGTGTGCAAACGGACTCTACAATATTACATAAATTTGGAACTCAATGGACTGAAGATGAATGGAGTGCAAGGATTGCCAAACTTATGGATCCAAATAAATTGCCAATTACTAGTGATAGTAGTCCAAATAAATTGCCAACCTTCGTAAAAGGTAGTATGCTCCTTTGATGAAGTGAAATTAGTATAATTAGTGAGAATTTTACAACATCCTAGAAACAGTAATATGAAATAAAATTGTTGCTGGTATTGAATTAAGCAAGCCTCAGGTCAAAGGTTAACCTAATTAAAATAATACAAAAAGTTCTACAGTGTTGTTATTTACGACAAATTGGGGTAATGTTGATTTTATTAAACGCACAGGTTGAAATTGACGGTTATCATCCCCCAATTTGTTTTTCTTTTTGTTTTCTTATGCCTCGTAATATTGATTCAGCACTTTCGTTTCGTTTTAATTTTTTCAAAATTAATTTTGATGCTATCAATAATTTCTTACTTGTTATAATTTTTCATTTTTGACCTCTTCTAATTTAAATGTACCAGTTGATCATTTCTACAAAATTATTAAATCCATTATTTCACAGTTTGTTCTATTAGTTATTGCCGTTAGTTACA
The DNA here is from genome assembly GCA_963082915.1 of Dolichopus griseipennis. NCBI lineage: Eukaryota > Metazoa > Arthropoda > Insecta > Diptera > Dolichopodidae > Dolichopus > Dolichopus griseipennis. The sequence continues at coordinate 282,585,274 of OY720441.1, forward strand.
ATTCGAGATCGCCGTCATTTACTAATAATCTTAAAAAATTAAGAAATAGAAAAACTAAAGCTTGGCGTAAATTTATTCAAAGCAATAATAATTACGATTTTAATGTTTTCTTAAATTTACTTAATGAATTTAAGATAATGTTCGAAAATTTATATTCTAATTATGCACAAAACATGTCTTTAAATATTAAAACTAATCCAAAACTGTTGTGGAAATTTGTAAATACTAAAAGAAAAAGTGATCAATATCCCTTGAGTATGAATAATGAAAACTCTAGTCGTAGTGATTCTAATGTCATTTCCGAAAGTTTCAGATACCTTTTCTCAATTAGTTGTTCTTTTTCTACTTGTTCATTAAATGAAGATAATTTTGAACAATTAAACAACTTTGCTAAAACTACATTGAGTAATATTCATATTGATTCAAATGTAGTATTTTACTATTTGATTAAGCTTGATGATAATCCGTGTCCTGGAACAGACAGCATCTCAAACATGTTATCTTCATTATATTCATTATCTGGTCCTCTTTCTTTATACCCGTGCATATATATATGAACATCGGGTATATTAGATTTGCTCCTCCGTTTGTAACGCATCGATCTAGACAAGCTAGATATAGTGTCAAGGGTACGTATCGGCTCAGAATCGAAAAATTAGTCGATCTAGCTATGTGTGTCTGTCCGTCCGTCCGTCCGTCCGTCCGTCCGTCCGTCCGTCCGTGTGTCATCACGATAACTCAAAAACTAAAAGGGCTAGAGTCTTGAAATTCACACAAAGTCATTTTTAGACAATTTCTAGGTTCCCTATTGTTTTTGGTTAAAATCGGACCAAGGCTTCGGGGAGCTGCCATACAACTTTTTTGCACCAATATGAATTTCTTCAAAACTATTTATACTACGGGGATGAAAATTACACACGGTTAGTTTTATATTGACTCCGGCACTTATATGAAGTTTCAAAATGTTAGGGCCCCATTTTCGGGGGGCTGCCATACAACTTCCTTGCACCAATATGAATTTCTTCAAAACTAATTATACTACGCGGATGAAAATTACACACGGTTAGTTATATAATGAATCGAGCACTTATATGAAGTTTCAAAATGTTAGGGCCCCATTTATGGGGGGCTGCCATACAACTTCTTTGCACCAATATGAATTTCTTCAAAACTAATTATACTACGAGGCTGAAAACTACACACGGTTAGTTATATAATGAATCGAGCACTTATATGAAGTTTCAAAATGTTAGGGCCCCATTTTCGGAGGGCTGCCATACAAAGTTTTCGATTCAATAACTGTGAATCTAATAAAGCTACAAGGTTAAAATTAAAATTGGGCAGGTAAATTAATAGGGCAAGTTACTTGGCAAAGTTGGACATCACTCGGACCATCGGACTTTTAGGGTGGGCCAATTTTTTTTTTTTGTTTTTTTTTTCTTTGTTGTTTTTTTTTTTTTTATTTTTTTTTTTTTTTTTTTAAGCTTAAGTTATGGGACAATGAATGAAAACTTTTTTTTTTTTTTTTTGTGATTTTTTTTTTTTTTTTGTTAATTTTTTTTTTTTTTTTAAGCTAAAGTTATGGGACAATGAATGAAAATTTTGTTTTTTGTTTTGTGAATTTTTTTTTTTTTTTTGTTAATTTTTTTTTTTTTTTTTACGTCAAAATTATGGGGTAATGAGTTAAATGTATAAGAGAAGTAAATTACGGTTTATTTTATACACCATAGTGGGTATGCACGGGTATCTAAAAGTTGACAAGGGCAACTATAATCTTCCTCGTTTTTATTTAATTCTTCTTTAACTTCTGGTATCTCGATTAGGAAAATTACCTTTATTAGACTTGTTCACAAAAAATATCTAAAAATGATGTAACTAATTATCGTCCAATTGCTAAACTTTCATCTATACCTAAACTCTTTGGATTTATTGTATTTGATTCTATTTATGATCACTATACTTGATTTCTGTCGCTTTTTCAACATGGCTTTGTAAAGCTTAAATCTACAGATACTAAATCTCGTTAAAATGTAATTTTTACAGATTTTAGTAAAGCTTTTGATTTGCTTCCGCATATTTAATATATTTAAGATAACAAAATTAGAATTTCCTTACTAATTTTATAAATTGGGTTCATTCCTACCTTTCTGACCGTAGATATAGTATCTTTTTTAGATGCTCTATATCATCCCAGTTTGCAGTTCCAACAGGAGTTCTTCTAGGTAATAATCTTGGTCCTTTATTATTCATTATTTCTATTTATGATGTTTTTTCTGGGTTAAATAATAGGAACATTAAAATTTTATACAGACGATATGAATATTTATAAAAAAATTATAAATTTCAAGGAAGCATTTCCATTACAATCCGATCTGAGTCTCTTTAATAATTGGTATTCGAACAATAATCTTCATTTCAATATTAATAAATATGTCCTTATGACTTTTACACGTCGGCTGAGTCCTATTTCTTTTAAATGTTCATTTATAAGCCAAATTATTTCAAAAGTTACATCAATTAAAAATTTTGGAGGACTTTTTGACAGCAAACTTTCATTCCATCGTCATTACTCCGAAATATTAAATAAAGCCAACTCTATGTTAGGTTTCATTAATTCTCTTGCCCAAGAATTTGAAGATCATTATGTATTAAAATCTCTTTATACCTGCATAGTCAGACCTAATTTAGAAAACGGTAGTCAAATATGGGGCCCATTTTTGGTGTTCATAATACTAGAATTGAATCGGTTCAGTTTATGTAACTGATATTTTTGATATTTCCTATACCTTTGTCTTCTTAATTTATAATTTTTTTTTTTCAACTTTGTAATTTTTGTCAACTTTTTTATTAATTTTTTGTTTTATTCTTCTAAATGTTTAATTGTAGCTTATTAATTTTAATATTCCTTTGTATCTTGCTTGAATTAAACCCGTAAATAAATAAATAAACAAATAAATAAACTAGTTTTTCCATGTTTATAAAACCCACTAAACACTAGTTACAGAATATTTTGTGAAAAGAGTACTGGCCAGTCTAGAATTAAGTGCTTCTACCCTACCACATCACTATCATAACCTTTATGCACATATTCAGAATACAATATAATTTAATCTAACATAATTCATGAAAAAAGTACCTTGTATATATAATATATATTATGTTACTTTAAAGGTGCCAGAAGGCGCAATATTAGTCGCAATATAAGTCATCGTTTTCAATGTTTTTTTTCAAATCTGCATTTTAAGATTTTATAATATATTCATACCTACAAAAATTTCAAAATAAAAGTTCTTTAATAATACTGTGAATTGGTCATATGTTGATATATACTAATAATTAACTTTTAGTTATTTACTAATTCATAAATTATTCGTATCAGTAACAAAATATAAATATTTGTTATGGAACTTTAAAACCTATCTACGTTCTGAAAATCGTACAAAACGGTTCTAAAATAATTTGTTTACATATTTTTTTAAGTTTAAATTTTTTAGTAATAAGACAAAGATTTTTCTACGTATTGACATAAGGTTCATAGAACAAACAAATGTTATTGTTATTACAAAAGAAACGTAGCTTTATTAGAATAAAAATTATTCGATGTTTCAAATGTCATATAAAAAATTTTAATTATTGAGGAACAAATTATTTAAATACCTTAGTTATTTGTATTAAAATAATTTTTTAAATTTGAGTTTTTTCAATTTCAGTTTTTTGATTACAACCACCGAACCGAACCGCATAATATTATTTAAAAAGTTAAGTCCACTTTTAAGCAAATTTTCAAAAAATTTTGTAAAAATGTGCCTATATGTCCGTCTGTCCGTATGTTTTGCAAAAACTTTTGCACCGTTTGAAATAGAGTAAAGAAATTTTAACTGCGGTTAGGTATTGCAAAAAAATTAATTTCGTGGAAGACACGGAAGGCACGATAACTCAAAAAATAATGAAGCTATCTTGGTGAAATTTAAACTGTAGTTTACTAGGACTTAAAGTACGGCAGGGATTGCATACGGGAAAAATCGGTCCATGTTTCCGGATTCTCGATCTTTTAATCGTTCTAAGGGCTAACGAATATATAAAAAAAATCAGCATAACAACTAATGGCGCGACCTTCATGAAATTTGCACTTTAGTTTACTAGTAATAAGACTACGACGGGGATCGCGTGCGGTCAATATTTAACTATGGGTTCGAATACTAGAATTTTTTGATGGAATTTAAGCCAAACAAGCATAATTCCGAAACGAATGAAGATGGAACCTCCAAATATAGTTTCGGCGTGCTTCTTCCTATGTCCTTAAAGAACTTGAAATTAAGGACCAATTGGAGTAATGGGTCGAACAAATATCTAAACAAGTGATGAAAAAAACCAAGTAGTTTTAAAAAAGCTCAATTTCAAAATTATACACGGTTTCTTACTGAGTATTTTATCATTTATTTTTATAAAACTATGTATAAAAATAAATGATAATATAATAATTTAGTTATTTCATTAATTTATTAATTATATGACTAATAGTGAAATACTTAGTATATAACCCCAATGCACTCAAGATAATTTGTTAATAAGTGCGAAATATAATGTTGTAGGTTCAATATTAACGTTTATTTTTGAAAAAACTTACACTGGTAAATAAGTTACTGTTTTATAAAAACATAAAAGTTTTAATTTTGAAGACCTAGTAGCTTTTCATTTGGGAAGGTTCCCATATTTTTGCTTAGCAGACTTATGATGAATCTGCCCCTCCCCCCACTCTTCCATTTTTTCGGTTTTAGGAAATCAATTGTGAACTCCACCAAAATTTGGAGGAGATAAATTGTCACTCCAAATGAATTGAATGCCAATATTTCTATTCCAAAACCACCAATTTTTGATCCTCTTTTGCCCCCTGTAGTAAAATTAACTTAAAAATCTCTTCAAAGTAATAAGAACAGAAGATATGTCCTGGCAAGACTAGGAGATACTAAGATTTATGAAAATGTGAGACTTTATTCAGCTTACTTAGATGAAAAATCTAGTGATGTGTGTGTAGGAGATAAAACTAACACTTCTCTTAGAGTTTCTTAGAGTTGCAATCCAACAAAAGGGACTCCCGACGGACGTTCACGAACGTTTTAATAATTTTCGTAAATAGCCCCAGACATTCGATATTTGTTCGCAAAGTTCTTTAATTGATTTGCAATCATATGCTTCTCGCATCTCTTCCAATAAAAAGGAACATATTAAAAGTATAAGAGAAAACCATTATAAATACTTTAATTCAGTTCCAAACGAGAATAAATCTAGTTAACGTTAATTTATTTCAATCTATAATTCCTAATCTTGTTTGTTTTAAACAAATGGATAGTCAAAATGTTAGAGGATTACGTACTAAAACTCAATCAGTCTTTTCTAATTGTATTTCATTTAGATTTCGGTATTTTTATTTTAACTGAAACTTGGTTTAATTCATCTCAATGAATGAGGCGTATTATATTCGTGTTAGTAGAATTGATCTTAATGAATTCTACATACAATTTAAACGTAATATCAGGCCTTATAACATGCAGAAACATCTTAGATTTTCAATAGATATAATACTATTTTTGTTTATATTATATTATTTTGTATTACAATATAATTCATTATCAGTGGGTTATGGGTTGTTTATATTTTGTGTTTGATTATAATTGATCAAAATCAAAATAAATTATTATTTTGGGTTGCATTAGTGTATTTTTTATTAAAGATACATAAATACTAATTATTTATTAAGCCATTTGTTTGAACCCAGTGGTGAATGATACCTGAGTAGAGTCGAAAACCAGAAAAGTGTTTTCATTTTCTTTGGGATCCGAGCACGACCCTTTCTCATGAAAGGTCGGCACTCTAACCACTATGTCACTCAGCCGTTTATATTGAATATTGAATGTTTATTAATTGATTCATTTATTTTTTTCCGAGCAATATTATTATTGTATATTATATTATACAATCATTTTAACAATTTTCTATTTTTATTTAATGAATTTAAATTGTTGTCTGACATCCTTTATTCAAATTATAGACAGAAAATGTCTTAAAGTATTAAAGCCAACCCTAAATTCTTTAGGATATTTATAAATTCTAAAAGAAAGAGTGATTAGTTGCCCACTTTTATAATAACAGCTGTGATTCAACAATAATTTTTGAATGGTTTCGTAATATTTTTTCAGCAAGCTATTTAGCAAGGAATTTTACTTAGAATTGTACTACTTAATTCCTCACCCGTTTTTTTCGTGATAAAGATGTATTTTCAAACTTAAATAATTTTCCTAAAACAACGCTTACTAATATTAATATTGATGAAAATTTTACTGTTATTTATTTAAGTAAACTTGATGATGATTCAAGTCTGGACACCGATGGAATCTCCATTGTATTTAAAAACATGTGTTGAAAAAACCCAACGGTTTTTAAAAAAGCACCTTTTCAAAATAATATAGCGTTTCATACTGAGTATTTTATCGGAATATAATGTTGAAGCTTCAATGTTAACGTTTAATTTAGGAAATATATACGTTGGTGACTAAGTTACTACTTAATTATAAAAACAGTTAATTTTTTTAATTTTTAAGTTTTAATAGCCCCTCTTTGGGGAAGGATGCCCATTTTCTGAAGTATCTAATCCTCACTCCTCCCCTTTCCACAACTTTTTTAGGTTCTAGGAATTAAACTGTGAATTCCACCAAAATTTGGTATTTTACTTAGAATTTTACTATTTGAGCAAAAATTGTTAAAACTGAGGGACACTTTTTAAATTTAAGAAAATCTTTTAACATATGTTAAAGTATAATGTTGGACCTATAAATTTTGTATATTAAGAAAAAAAATATTAGTTACAGGTGTTTAAAAACAGCAAACTTTCAATTTCGAGCCCGAGCTCCAGATTGGGGGGCTTGACAAAAAAATTTTGGTAACCAACTTCTACTTATTTCAGACGATCTAATTACTCCCAAAATTTTTAAGACCCTAGCTTGAACCGTTTAGAAGATATGTGTGGCCAAAAATTTTGCAAAAATTGAGTTTTGCATACTAGTAAATTTTAGTACCGTATGGCAACCCTAAACATTTGTCTTTTCAAAATTTAAAGTTTATAAAACTAGCTATCTGTTGCCGCTTTCAAATTGAAACTACACCTAATAGAACTCTTGTTATAATAATTTGAATGTAGGGCTTTTTCCAACTTTGGGGGGCTGTAGTTCCGTAACGGGTGGGGCTACAAAAAAAAATTCTTCTACGAAATTATTTTTTTTGCAATAGGTACTTTAAAATTTCTTTTCTTTATTTCAAACGGTGCAAAAGTTCTTGTAAACATACAGACGGACAGACGGACGGACAGAGTGAAGCTATATGGGTATATTTTTACAAAATTTTTTGAAAATATGCTAAAAATTGTTCAATCGTTTTAGCAGGACCACTTTCTTTTATATTTAATCTTTCGTCAACTTCAGAAGTTTTTTCATCACTCTGGAAAACCGCTCTTATTAAAACAGTTCCCAAGAAAACCTTAAAAATTAAGTTATTAATTATCGCCCGATTGCAAAATTATCTCCCACTCCTAAAATTTTTGGGTTAATAATATTTAAGACTATTTATAATCAATGTACTGACTTTTTATCGCCCTATATGGCTTAGTAAAGTGTAAATCTTATGTAACTAAATACGCTGAGTCCACTTGAAGTTTTCTTAAAAATTTGGAGGAAGAATTTCAAAGAGATTTTACTTATACAGATTTTAGTAAAGCATTTCATTTACTTCCCCTTGTTCTTTACTATTTTCTGCTTGCCCCCTTATTTTGGATCAACTGGAGTGGTGGTTCAGTACCTCTTTTAGACCCCCCAAGAATTAAAAATTTATCATCGAAATTAATAAAAATAGGAACTTAAAATTAAGATAGAACGTTCCAATTGTGTATAAGGGTTACCTAGTATTGAAAGTATGACGGGGACTGCATGTGGAGGAAACCGTCCATGGTTTCGGGCTCTGCAACCTTTGAAAAGTTCAAGGGCTAACAAATATATATCTTAAAAACATCATAACTCAAAATAATGCCGCTATTTTGATGAAATTTAAACTCTAGGTTACTACTAATGAAAGTACCATGGGAATTGGTTCTGGTCGAGTTTCGGCAATGAGTTCGGATTCTAGAAGCTTTTGATCTATTTGAGGCCGAACGAGTATAATTTCGAAGCCAAAGAATATATTTCTTATATATTTCATTACTAGTAACCTATTTCCTATGTGTCCCGAAATTTAGACTTAATTGTAGTGGTGTTTCAGGTGCCTCTTAATAATTCCCAAAAATTAAAAGCTTATCTTCGAAATTCATAAAGATAGAAACTTTAAATTTGATACACGAGGGTTCTCTCCTATTTCCGTTTTTATTTAACACTTTTATATTTTTAAAAGGCTTAGAATTTTACCATAAAGCATATTATGTATAATATTTTTTATATTAAAAACAAAATATATTTTTAATAAACGATTAAATTCATTTTTTTTAATTTTTACTATATCATATATTTTATTGAATTATAACCATAGGTTATATATAATTAAGACATTGTGTACGATACTTAAGCTATGATCAAAAGTACTTGCTGCGTTTATGTAGCATCAGTACTATCAAAGGTTCAGGAGTTAATAATTAATTTCCATTTAAAAAGATATCGGGAGAGTAATGATCTCATAAGTGACCAACAATATGGTTTTAGGTCAAATAGATCAACAGGTGACCTGTTGACATTTTTGACTGAAAAATGGGGTCGTTGCTTGGAAAAATATGGCCAGACGAACATAATCGCTCTAGATATATCCAAAGTCTTTGATCGCGTTTGGCATGCCGCGCTACTAAAAAAGCTAGAAGCATTTGGTCTAGGAAAAATCTTCAATTCATGGATAGAATCTTTCCTTTCACACCAAGTTGTATTGGATGGTTTTACTTCCAAAAATTTTCAAATCAATGCTGGTGTCCCTCAAGGCTCGGTCCTATCACCAACCTTATTTCTAATATTCTTTAATTTAATATACATTACCTCCAATAAAATTCATAGCTTTGATGATGACAGCACTCTTGATTGCTCCTACCTTTTTTAAGAGAGCAGGCTACCTCAACATTGGTAAACAATGAACGAACCAAAGTTTCACGTTCCTCAAATATTGATCTCCAAAAAATACGAGATTGGGGAAGCGTGAACAGGGCAAGTTTTAATGCTTCAAAACCCCAAAGCTGTTTGTTATCAACCAAGCGAAGCGAGCCTTTACTAAACATTTCTTTTGGCAATGTAGGTATTTAAAACTCCGAATCATTAAGAATTATAGGCATGGAAATAAATGCAAAACTTTCGTGGAACGACCACATTTTTTCGGTCGCAAAAGATGCAGCGAAATGCCTGGTATTCTTAAGTAGGAGTAGGAAATACTTTACACCTCCAAATATATTACAAATTTATAAAACCTATATTCGGCCGAGACTTGAGTATAACTCTCACATATTTGCTGGAGCTCCCAGCACCGCTCTTCAGTATCTGGATAAGATACAAAAGAGAGCTGTTCGTATTTTCAATGATAATAACGTCACAAAAGACTTAACATCTTTAAGTTACCGCCGTAATGTAAGAGCTGCTTGTTCCATTTTATAAATATCTTCTAGGCAATACTTCAAAAGAAATCAAAAACATGATGCCTAAAATCAAACCCTACCGCCGTAACACACGGTTAGCAGCTCAATCACATCCATATACAGTTCAGCTTTTCAGAACAAGAACTCTGAAATTTAGGAACTCTTTTCTGAGTCGCACCTCCAAATTGTGAAACACATTACCCCCATATGTGTTTCCCAATTCGTTTAAACCGCAAAAATTCAAGAAGAATGTCACCTTATACCTCCTGGGTTGCCCATTCAACGCTTAAAAGTCATTTATATTTATGGCTAGTAGTAACTTTTCAGCCATAATACTGCGCAAGCAGCTAGGGTGCTTATCCCATTATTTTGGCTACGGGGAGAAGTTGTTTTAGTGTAGTAAAAATCTCGCACTACCTGGGGGATTAGGTTACCAGGTGCCTTTTGAAGGTTTTTTCCTCCCTTAGGAAAAAAAAAAAAAAAAAAATCAATACAAATAAATTCATCGGGTTTTTTAATAATCTCTTCACTCAATTTAATGAGAACCTCATTATTACAGGCAACGCGTCATGCGGCCCTTGGGAAGAGATATTGCACAAATTAAATTTGGGAATAATATCTCACTATCAGTGAGTCATAATGTCCTTAAATTGGTGGGACATATCATCGAAAAAATTTTTAATAATTTTTTGATCTTATGACTAGGATTTTATGACCAACCTATAAAACTTCTTAAAACATTTCAAAAAGAAAAAACAAGTACCAAAACTAGGGATTTTTGTTCGATAAACAACTTAAATTTATTAAATAGATAATATTATTTATTATATTACAAAGTTTGTCAGAAAGGATTTTAGATATAATCAAAATATATTTGACTAATAAGTCTAAAAAGAGTCTCTAATAAAACTTTTACAAAAGGGACATAACTATTCGGAATGATTTTTTTGAATATTTTGAGTATGTCATGAACAAACAAGACAAAACAGGATATTAAGAAGGATATTAGGGAGGAACCAGATTATACATATAGATATTAAGCGTATGTTTATTCCCCATATTTTAGACTGTTTCGCGATAGAGCCCGGAACGCCTCAGGCGAAGCGGAATCATGCCAACCGCGAGCGGACTATTTGCCAGTTACGGAAAAGACATAAGACTTACATGCAGAATGTATTATTATATAATACATTCTAAGTTTTGAGGGATTTTTACAGTTGGTTACGAAATCAGAGTTAGTTTTTTTATCAGAGTTATCAGAGTAACTTTTCTCAGGAGATGTACATAACCTTGATTTTGTAACCGACTATAAGATCCCTTTCAATTCAGAATTTCGTAAACAATACTTTTTAAATATTATTAGTATTAGTTATAAAGTCCATCTAAATTCAGAATCTGGAATATACATATTATATGGATATTCTGGAAGAAACGACTACCTTTGTTTGTGACAAATTTTTGTTTTTTGTTTTGTTTTTTTTTTTTTTTATTTTGAACCAAAACAAGGTTCTTACAAAAAAATTCTATAGCTAAAACTTAAAATTAACATGAAATTTAATTACAAAACATAAATTTAAATACATTAAAATCAAAAGTTTATTTATTTTTTTTTTTTTTTGTAGATTGTAAAAAATGCATATATAGCGAAAACATAGTTAAAATTCAATTTATAAAGTAAAAAAAAAACCAAAAATAACTAAATTGTAGAATTATAAAATAATCTGAACTTGAAGTGTAATATGAGTATAATATATAAAATTATTGTCATAGGTCATTAAGAAATTTTAATTTTAATTTACGTTTAAAAGTGTATCTAGAAATTTGTGTTGAAAAAATATGACTGTGTTTATTAAATATAATGCAACATCTGTTTATTGGTTCATTTATTCCATATTCAGTTCTATGAATATTTTCAACATATGAGTATTTTAAAATGAAAAATAAATTATTTTTAATATGCTATATCTTTTTAAAATGCTATCACTAGTTCACTAGTAATTTAGAGTGCATTGTTAAAAAAAAATTGAAGAAAGTGTCTCGCAATTTAAATCATTTTAGCTTAGATAGTAAAATTTTAAGAAAAATTCGAAAATTTCCTGGATTTCCCAATTTAATTTCTAAACCCTAAAACAATGAGGGACGGATGGGAGGGAAGTGAGGTTAAATCTTTGAGAAATTTGACAATTTTTCTTCCCCATTGAGGAGCTAGTAGAATTTAAAAATTTACTGCTTTTATAAGTAAGTAGTAACTTAGTCACCCGTGTATATCTTTTTTAATTAAACGTTAGCATAGAAGCTCTAACATTATATTTCGATAAAATACGCAGTATAAAACACTATATAATTTTGAAAATCTGCTTTTTTAAAAACCTTGCTTATTTTCATCACTTTTTTTTTATAATTCTTTATTTCAATTCTTATATAAAGTATAAACTTAAGGCCAACAATGAAATTAAAATTATAAAACAAAATTAATACAAGAAAAGGAAAAGTTATAATCGTTCTTTTGCAAGTGGCGAACGATGAGTTACAATTTACTAAATAAAGAAAATTAAAAGAATTTAAAAAATTCATTTCAAAACATAAAAAAGTATTTAGATTTTTAAGATAAAAAACAATAAAAATATTTTGGTATAAAAATCGAGATTATGCTTTACAGGATCATTCCTGCTGTAAGTCTTCATTAATTTCAGTGAAATACTGAATTAATGGTGTAGGCCCAATGTGGCGCTTTGGTGCTCTGCTTGCTTTGCTTTGAAAGCAGATAAGCCAAGCAAAGTAACCAAAGCGATTTTAAAGTTTCCCTCATCCTTTCCGTCATGCCAAATTAAATGCAACCAAACAAAGAAATCAAACAAAATATTTTTTTTTTAACTTAATTAGGTATAATAAAAAAAATCAAAAAATAAAATTTATAATATGCATTTGATAATGCAAAACTCAACATTTATTTAATACATGTTGAGTAGGTGCATTATAGAATGTTGGCAACAAATAAGTATTTGGATTTGAATCTAAACAAAGGTTATGAAACAATATATTAACAAGCTTAACACCATTTTTTAAAAATATTTATACAAAAGTTAATAGATGGAGAAACAGTTCAAATAAAATAAATCTATAAAAATTTCAAATCTTTTATTAACAAATTTATCAATTTTAAAAATTTAAAATTGAAACAAGTACGTAATTAAATAAAAAAATACATAAATTGAAATTAATAAAAATTTTATTAAGAATCTAAGGGATTTGAACTTACGACCCTGACATTTTATCAAATTCAAAACATACAAAAGATAGACTATATAACTTATTCATCTTCAAGTTTTTAAGATGCAACAAAAAATTATATGAGTAATTTTTTTTTGTGTATATATCACTAGAATCAAAGCATAATCTGCGTAATACAAAATGTTATTTAAGAAAATGGTTTTGGTATTCAATATATGTTTATGTAAATAATGAAATTAGAAATTGAAAAAAGTTTTTCTTTCAATTGACTCTCCGTCATTCTGTGACGGGCCAACATCTGGTATCGATATAATACTAGATTTAAATAGTAAAAAGAAAACTATGCTTAATTGTACATACAATGTTTAAGACTAAATAACTAAGAAATTATCTTCAGAAAATTGTCGACTTCATTATAGTTTAGTTGAAGTAACCAGTTTTTATTAATTTTAAGAAGTTTCAATAATGGATTAACATTCCTAAAAGACTGTGGCAGTTTATTATAAATTCTTTGTGCTGTTACACTATAAAAAATCAATAATTAGATTTATTAGATCTAGGAATGATAAGAAGTCGGTTAGAATTACCTCCCAAATTTCATCAGATTCTCAGATTTAATTAAAAAAACCTTTAATGGTTTATAGATATAAAGATTCCTTAATGGAAGTATTCGTCTTTCCTAAAATAAATCTAGGCTTGGTGTTAAGCCATGTTTTTTTGTAAACTAACCTAACTGTATGTTTTTGGCTTACTAAAAGCGGAACCAATTTATTAATTTTCTTACACCCCAAAATACAATTCCATATTGAAGGTTAGAGAGTAGAAGAACAAAATAAACCATTGCATCTATTACTTGAACTGTGCAAACTAACATGGTAAAGCTTTCTGACCACAGCATTACAATAATCTTTTAAATAGCGACAGTGAACAGACTAGTTAAATTTCAAATCAATCATTAAACCTAGATATTTGAAAAAATCAACCCTTTAAATCAAAAAGCAATTAAAATCACAAGGAGAAATAGAGGGGGCAGAATTAATACAATTTTCTGAGTGAAATATTAAATTATAATCAAAAGCTCGACGGAAATAAAAACTAAAATTCATGTATTTAGTTTTGTCGCTAATCATTAATTAATGTTTTTAAAACCAATTCCCTAAACTTTTCATATCATAATTAATAAGCTCAACAAATTCAGAACTATTTTTACTAACATAGTTAAAAGCTGTGTCATTCGAACAGGCAGTTGGTTTCCCCTTGAATGGTTGTTAGAATAAAAAGATGATATAAATTAAGAAGAAGATAGGGTCCAAAACTGAGCCTTAAGGAACGGTCCAAAACTGAACCTTATAATAGTTTTTATTTTGAGACTATCAGTGCTAATGAAGTTTTAAAAAACATTAAATCACTAAAAAATTCCATTCGAGTGGTTTGGCCTATATTTCAAACTTTACTTGATATCAATCTCGTTTAACATTGTAGATATTTGGTTCTTTCTGTTCAATAAAAGTATTTGTGCAGGTGAATTTCCAGATGTAACATCTTCTTAAATATGTATGCATTATTCCTCTAAATAAAATGAATGATTATTTGGACATTAATAACTATTGAACCATTTCGCATCTTTCTTCAATTGGAAAATTTTTGTCTTGAAAAAATAATAAAGAATAGATTATTAAAAGTTTTAAATAACTCTATGTTGGTACTTCAATACTTTCCAATTTGAAATTTCATGAAAAATAAATCGAAGATACGCTTCTTGATTTTTGTACAAAAATCTACAAAAATGTAGATCTAAACAACAATTTTTGCTAGCCTCTTTATTGATATCACTAAAGCATTTGATTTGGTCGACCATAATATCTTATTAAAACGAGGAAAAGTGTAGAAGAGTAGAGTGTGTCAACTCTGGGATACTCGTATGACCGTAACATATACATTATTTCATTCGGTTAATTACTTTTGGCAAAATTTGCAAGATTCAAGAAAAGAAGGAGTTGTATGGCAGTTCCTCGAACCCAATGCAGTAGAACAACCAAATTTTGCAGTAACTGTGGTCATTACACTAAATTATTTTTGGAAAAATTTCAAACACCAAGCATTAATAAGTATAGAGTAATGCTCATATAAAAAAAAAAGTTGTATGGCAGGTACTCGAACCCATGGATAAAAATGGCTGAATTTAAATAGCGATGACGGCTATTGCATAAAAACGATTTTGTGAAAATTGCAAAATCCTCGATCCTTTATTTTTTGAGTTATCGTGCGATAATCGATTTATTTTTCGATTCTGATCCCATCCATACACTTGAGTCTATATCTACCCCCCTTCCTTCTCTGTGTCACAAACGTAATGGCAAAGTATATCCTTTTTACTAATAGCCTTACGGCTAATAGTCCAGGTGCTAATAGCATCCTGGATTTAATTTCAGATATTAATTACGATTTAGATTGATTGCGAAAATGGTTTGCTTAGCATAAACTTTTGGTTAGTAATAGAACTAAAATAGAGTTTTTTAATTTAAGGAAACAGGAATTACCAGACGTAAATATTATCTATCATGCTCCAGAATGTAAGGCGTTAAGAATATTTAATATAAGTTCTAATGATTTTCATGTACTGTATGGTCACAGAATTAAATGTAGTTCTAACTGTTTTGTTTTCGATGAAGTTTGTCATTTTTTTAAGATGAAAAATTTATGTTCATTAAATATTCAAAAATCAATTTACTCCGGGCTCTTTCAATCCAAAATTGAATACTGTATTAACTGCTGGGGTCGTTTAACTACAACAAAATACAACCTATAGTTATCATACAAAAAAATGCTATACGAATTTTATGTTAAAAAAATAGGTTTTGCAGTAGTTTACCTTTGTTTATAAGAGTAAATATCTTACCATTAAGGCATCTGTTTTGTTTTAAAGTTTTGAAAACATTTCTTATTAGATCAGGGTATTTAAACTACATTAATACAATCTTCGCATAAATCATAACTCAATTGTATCTATTCCCCTTTTTCGAACTACTACACTACGAAATTTCTATTCAACCTTTTCATGTTGTTTGTTTAATAAACTACCACTTAACTTTAGAATTTTAAGATCAGTAACTCTATTCTGTAAACAAGTTATGCTATGGCTTTTTAATTATGACTATACTTAGGTTGAAGCATTTTTTGATATATTAATTTAGCTGGTATTATATCTTTTACACAGAATTTTCTCTTCTATTTGTTGTTCTTTTTTTTTTTCATATACTTTTTCCTTTTTTGGCTTTTGTTAGAGCTTCTTTTAAGATTAAAAATATTAGCTATTATTTTAAAGTTTAATTTTAAGTTAACTAAACTACGGAATTACAGTGTGAATTACTCCACAACATTTTCTTGCTTATAAGTAAATTTTAATACTTTTATTGGTTAGCAAGTACACCAAGACTATTTTTAGCAAATTTTCAAAAAAATTTGTAAAAATGTGCCTATATAGCTTCACTCTGTCCGTTCGTCCGTCAGTATGTTTACAAAACTTTTACACCTTTTAAAATAGAGTAAAGAAATTTTACCCACCGATAGGTATTGCAAAAAAAAAAATTTCGTAAAAGAATTTTTTTCTGTAGCCCCACCCGTCACGGAGCTACAGCCCCCCAAAGTTGGAAAAAACCCTATTTTTAAATTGTTATAACAAGAGGTCTGTTGAGTGTATTTTCAATCTGAAAACTGCAAAAGATAGCTGGTTTTATAAACTTTTTAAATTTTTAAAAAGTAAATGTTTAAGGTTAAACGGTACAAATATTTTCAATTATGTAAAACTCAATTTTTGCTTAATTTTTGGCCCCACATATCTTTAAAACGGTTCAAGCTAGAGTCTTGAAATTTTGCGTGAAGTTAGGTCCTCCGAAATTAGTAGGAGTCAGTTAACAAAATTTTTTTTCACGTCTCCTGTTTAGGAGCTATAAGGGCTCGAAAATTTTATTTTGCTACTTTTAAACACCTGTAACCTGAATACCTGTTCAAATTTTTTTTTTTGCAAATATACAAAATTTACATCTGCAGTATCATATTTCAACAAACGTTAAAGGTTTTTCTTAAATTTGAAAAGTTTTCTCTAAATTGAAAAAATTTTCTCTTAGGTTTAATCATGTTTGCTTAGATAATAAAATTCTAGGTAAACTTCCAAATTTTGGTGGAGTTCACAATTAAATTCCTAGAAACGAAAAAAAGGGAAAGTTGAAAACAGCAGGGAGGTGGGCATATACCTCATAAGTTTGCTAAATAAAAATTTGGGAACCTTCCCCATTAAAGGGCTACTAGGTGTTAAAAATTAAATCTTTTATGTTTTTATAAAACAGTAACTTATACATCAGTGTATGTTTTCCCAAAATTAAACATTAACATTGAAGCTCCAACATTATATTTCGCACTTATTAACAGGTTTTCTTGGGTTATATTCTCTGTAAGAAACCCTATATAATTTTGAAAATGTGCTTTTTAAAAACCCTTGGTTTTTCCTCAAACAAACAAATTTTCTTTTTTATATGTGCTACTAATGTTGTTGTTGTTGTTTAGACGGGGGGGAAAGCAAGTCTCCCTTACACCTAGGCCTTGCGGCCCGTTGTGCACCCCTTATTAAATACTTTCTATTTATTTATAACTACTATATTATTTATTTTGTTTATATTATATTTGGTCACCATGGGGATTCGTAAAGAAAAATTATTTTTCAATAATTTTTTTAATTAAATATTGTATGACCTGACCGGGAATCGAACCCGGACGCCCTCGGTTAATAAGCCAAATGCTTACCCACTGCACCACCGAGGCCCCATTCAAATTTTTTAATGTTACTTATAGTTCATAAGGAAGACATTTCGCGCCACTTCTTTTTAAAGTCTTTATTTCTGACCTTTCGGAATATTTAGGCACCATACTACATATTTCCTTTGCTGTCGACTTAAAAATTATCAGTTACAACTGATGCAGTTATACTAGTGTAAAATATAAAGGAGAAAATTTGTCCAGGATTCACGTGAAAACCACTAGTCCGATTGTCACAAAATTTTAAAGGAATAATTCGGAGAGCCCGGGGAGTGACATAGGCTATGTCACATTTTTATAAGTCAACAGGTTGCGACTCCAGAGCCGTTTTAAACTTTTTCGTTTTTTGGATATCGAGTCAAAACGGTTTGACCGATTGACTTGAAATTTTGCAACAATATTCCTCTTAGCAACCGGAATTAGTTGTATAATTTTGGTTGGAATAAATGAACCCATTTCGGGCTGGCGGGCTTCCGAAAAATTTTGTGTTTCCGATTTGTGTCCAATTTTACAGGGTGGTTCCCAGTCAAAAAGAGAGGCTGAGACAAATTTTTGTTGAGTTCGGTTAACCCGTTTGGGCACGAGGGCGCAATAAAGCTTTTTCAATGTTTTTAATGTCGAGTCGAAACGGTTTGACCGATTGATTTTAAATTTTGCACAAATGTTCCCCTGAGCAACTGGCATTAGTTGTATAAATTTGGTTGGAATAAATTATCCCATTTCGACCTGGCGGGCTTCCAAAAAATTTTGTGTTTCCGATTTGTGTTCAATTTTACAGGGTGATTTTGTTGTCGAAAAGAGAGGCTGAGAAAAATTTTTGTTGAGTTCGATTAACCCGTTTTGGCAACGAGGGCGCAAAGAAGCTTTTTCAATGTTTTGATGTCGAATCAAAACGGTTTGACCGATTGACTTGAAATTGTGCACAAATGTTCATCTTAGCAACCGGAATTTTTTGTATAAATTTGGTGGGCATGAATTAATCAATTTCGTCCTGGCGGGCTTTTAAAAAAAATTGTGTTTCTGATTTGTGTCCAATACAGGATGATTTTGCAGTCCAAAAAAGAGTCTGCAAAAAGTTTTAGGATTAAGTTCGATTAATCCGTTTACCACGACGACGCTTTGAAGTTTTCTATAAATTTTATTTGTTTAAACGATTAAAAGGATTTTATTGAAAATTTTGTATCAGCATTTTAATTATAAAAACCAACAGGGTTAATTTGGTTTTGGCCTGTTTACGCGTTTTTCACAATGATTCAAGGAAATTTTCTAATTTTTGTTATTAACGCAAGTTAACCTTTATTTCAAAAGGTCACTTAATAAATAATACTAATTTTTTTGCTCTCCTTATATAGTCTCAAATAGTGCAAAAGTTAATTAGATAATATTAATAATAATAAAAATAAAGCTAAAAGAATCCGAATAATAATGTCTTGAAATTTAAATAACGTAACATATTCCTTCTCTACATTTTTTCGTTGGTCTTTGTTTTTTATCTTCTTTGCACTTGTTGTTTTTTACAAAAAGTTTCCGGTTTCAAGTTGCAGTTTTCTTCTAATAAAATCTAAAAATCAAAAAAAATTCAATTTCGTATATATTATGCTTAAATACATAGTATTTTAAAACAGTTTTTCCAAAAAAGTAGCCTACATTTCTCTCATAAAATCATAAAAAAACGAGGAAAAGTGTTGTAGAGTAGACTGTGTCAACTCTGGGATACCCGTATGACCGTTATATAAACATTATATCATTATTATTATAAACATTAATTACTTTTGGCAAAATTTCAAACATACCAGCTTTATTAGGTGAAATATAATGCTCATATAAAATAAGAAGTTGTATGGCAGCTACTCGAACCCTTTGCAGTAGACCAACCAAATGTTGCAGTAACTTTGGCCATTACACTAAACTATTTTTGCAAAATTTCAGACACCCAGCTTTAATAGGTATAGAGTAATGCTCATATAAAAGAAGGAGTTGTATGGCAGCTACTCGAACTAACTGCAACAGACCAACCAAATTTTGCAGAAACTTTGGCCATAAAACTAAACTACTTTTGCCAAAATTTCAGATACGTAGCTGTAATAGGTACAGAGAAATACTCATATAAAAAAAGAAGTTGTATGGCAGCCACCCGAACCCTTGGACCAAAATGGCTGGATTTAAATAGCGATGACGGCTATTGCAAAAAAACGAATTTCCGAAAATTTCAAGATCCTAGCTTCTTTAGTTTTTGAGTTCTCGTGCGGACGGACAGACGGACAGACGGACAGACGGACAGACGGACAGACGGACGGACGGACGGACGGACATACATAGCTAAATCGATTTTTTTTTCGATTCTGATCCGATCCATACACTTGAGTCTATATCTACCCCCCCTACTTCTCTGCGTCACAAACGTAATGGCAAATTTATTATACCCTTTGACTATATAGTCATACGGGTATAACGAGGAAGAACGTAATACAACTTTCAGGTAAGTACTAAACCAAATATAAGTTGAAAAGCAGATTTTTAAACCTTTGCCAAACCATCGACTATATTTTATTGTAACGTTGGCAATTCAAGTAAATTTCTATTTACTTAGAATAATCACATAATGGCAAATTTAGTATACCCTTTTGACTTCTCAATGGAGTTTAAATTTAAGTTGATGTTATTGAAAAAAGTTAACACAAGAATGGTGTACATGTTAAATTTAAAATGTAATAAAGGAATTTTTTTAAAACAAGTTTTATAGGCATTTTTCAAAAAATTTATCACATATCACTTGAAACTTTTCATAATTATCTAATATATAAAGAAGAAAATTTGTTTGTTTGTTTGTCCAGGATTCACGTGAAAACCACTGGTCCGATTGTCACAAAATTTTAATGGAATAATTCTGGGAGCCCGGGGGGTGACATAGCCTATGTCGCATTTTTATAAGTCAACAGGTTGCGGCTCCAGAGCCGTTTTAAGCTTTTTCGTTTTTTTGATGTCGAGTCGAAACGGTTTGACCGATTAACTTGAAATTTTGCCCGAATGTTCTTCTTATTAAACGAAATTAATGGTATAAAGTTGGTTGGAATAAATTAACCCCTTTCGGCCCGGCGGGCTTCCAAAAAATTTTGTGTTTCTGATTTGTGTCCAATTTTACAGGGTGGTTTTGCAGTTAAAAAATGAGGCTGGCACAAATTTTTGTTGGGTTCGGTTAACCCGTTTGGGCACGAGGGCCCAATGAAGCTTTTTCAATGTTTTTGATGTCGAGTCAAAACGATTTGACCGATTGACTTGAAATTATGCACAAATGTTCCTCTTAGCAATTGCAATTAGTTGTATAAATTTGGTTGGAATAATTTAACCCATTTCGACGTGGCGGGCTTCCAAAAAATTTTGTATTTCCGATTTGTGTCCAATTTTACAAGGTGGTTTCGAAGTCGACAATAGAGTCTGGCACAAATTTTTGTTGAGTTCGGTTAACTCGTTTGGGCACGAGGGCGCAAGAAGCTTTTTCAATGTTTTTGATTTCGAGTCAAAACCGTTTGACAAATTGACTTGAAATTTTGCACAAATGTTCCTCTTAGCAACCGCAATTAGTTGTATAAATTTGGTTGGAATAATTATACCCATTTCGGCCTGGCGGACTTTCAAAAAATTTTGTGTTTTCGATTTGTGTCCAATTTTACAGGTTGATTTTGCAGTCTAAAGAGAGGCTGCAAAAAGTTTTAGTTAATTCGATTAACCCGTTTTCCACGACGACGCCATGAAGTTTTCTATAAATTTTATTTTCTTATACGATTAAAAGTATTTTATTGAAAATTTTGTACCAACATTTTAATTAAAACCCACATGGTTTATTTGGTTTGTGCGTTTTGAACAAAGATTCAATGAAATTTTCAGTTTTCTTCAAATGAAATCTAAAAATCAAAAAATTCAATTTCTTATATATAATGCTTAAAAACATAGTATTTTAAAACAGTTTTTCCAAAAAATAAGCCTACATTTCTCTCATCAAATCATAAAAAAACGAGGAAGAGCATATTACAACTTTCAGGTGAGTACTAAACAAAATATAAGTTGAAAAGCAAATTTTTAAATCTTTTCTAAACCATCGACTATATTTTATTCAAACGTTGGCCATTCAAGATAACTACTATTGACATAGTATAATGACATAATGGCAAACTTAGTATCCCCATTTGACCAATAGTCATTTTAATTCAATTAACATTATTCGCCGGGAACCTAACATCCTCAACTCTATCGTCAAGGAGCACCAAATTCTCAAGAAGCACCATGTATAGAAAAATTAGAGATAATCGTTCAAACTGGTTTTTAAAGTTTTTGTTTCGCAATCGGTTAAAAGAACTCGACAAAACATTTTTTTAAGCATTCCCCTAATTCAAAGAAGTTGTACCTACTTTCAGAAATTGGACGTAATTTACTTACAAATTTTTTTTTGAAGAATTGTCGGGTCGACAGTGGTTAACAACTTCCAAGTCTGTTAGTAAATTGAACTTCATTTTCAAAGAAGAACAAATATACAAAATTTGAAGTTAATCGGTTAAATCATTTCTAATATATATAACAAAGCAACGAAAAAACCTATAAAAAGCTGTTGGGCCACGATGGGTTAACGGAACTCCACAAATATTTTTTTGTGGCTTCATTTATAAGCAAAGTAGTATTTCAAAAAATTGGCTGAAGCTTGCGTTTTTACAATTTGCAAGCTTCCGGACAACGCCGGGTAAATCTGCTAGTTAAATAATAACAATAAAAATTCAAGCAGCACCAAATTGTCAAGAAGCAGAAGAAAAAGGTATAGAAAAATTAGATATAATCGATAAAACTGTTTTTTGAAGTTTTTGTTTCGCAATCGGTTAAAAGAACTCGACAAAACATTTTTTTAAACAATTCCCCTAATTCAAAGAAGTTTTACCTACTTACAAAAATTAGACGTAATTACCTAAAAAAACTTTTTTTTTGAATAATCGTAGGAATGATAAGTATAAACATGTACGCATACAAAATTTACATTCAAGTGGTCAAACCGTTTCTGCTTAAGAGTAAAGTAATGAAAAAATCTGTAAAAAGCTGCTGTGCCACAATGGGTTAACGGAACTCAACAAACCTGTTTTTGAAACTTTGACCAAGCAATATTTCGCAAAATTGGACGTAATATCCTTTCCAAATTTTTTTTTGAAAAAATTTTCGGGCGGCAAGGGGTAACAAATTCCAAGGCTGTAAATGCATTGAATAGATATTATTGGCATTCCTGTAATAAATTTTATCTCCATATTGGGTGAGCAAATTGATGAAGGGGACATTGAAAGCTGCTGTATTAAAAAAACAAAAGCTTTTTTTGGTGAAGTTCTCTCTCATAATTCAGCAAATAATAAAGTTCTCTCTGATAATTCAGCTAGTAATAATTCTTATTCCTCCAATGTCATCATCATCTTTTAGCGTTACAACTCCTGGTGAGTTTTAGCCTTCTTCACTATCTTCCTCCATTCATCTCTGTTTCTCGCGGTGGTTTTCCAGTTTATTTCCCCTAGTTTTCTGGTATCGTCTTCAATGTTATTTTCCCATCTGCTTCTAGGCCTACCTCTTGCTCTGTTAAGCAATGGTCTAGCATTGTAAATTTTGTACTGTGCTCTATTTTCCGTCATTCTGATGACATGCCCCGCCCAACTTAATCTACTGGACTTTATATGTTTTACAATGTCCTCGTTCTCTGCTAGCGCATATAACTCTGAATTGTGCCTTCTACGGTATTCGCCGTTTTCATTTCGTATTGGACCATAAATAGTTCTAAATATCTTTCTTTCAAATATTCTTAACATTTCTTCTTCATTTCTATTCATGGTCCATGTTTCACTTCCATAAGTTGCTACTGGGCGTATGATGGTTTTGTATATTTGCAACTTTGCTCTTCTTGTTATTAGCTTGGATGTCATCAGCTTCTTATGAGAGTAGTAACATTTGTTTGCTGCCTGTATTCGGTCTTGTACGCAGGCTTGGCTACTGTTATTGTTTGTTAATATTATGCCAAGATATTTGTAGCTATTAACACCTTCAATTTCATCTTGTTCTATTTTTATATTTTGTGGAAGTCTTCTTTCTTCATTTCTTGACATTTTTAGGTATTTAGTTTTTGCCATATTTATATTTAAGCCTATTTTACGCGATTTTTCTGTGATTAATTTAAATATATCTGCCATTTTATTATAAGCTTTGGCAATAATCAAAATATCATCTGCGTACACTATAATCTGATACTCTCTCATGAATATATTACCTCCCAAATCCATGTTACCTATTGCATATTCCAGAAGCATATTAAAAATTATTGCTGAAAGAGCGTCCCCTTGTCGTACACCGCTTGTACTAATAAATTCTTCTGATGTAGAGTCCTGTATTAATATCTTATTCGTGGAATTTTGCATTGTCATCATTATAAGACCAGTCAACTTCGTGGACACGCCCCGTTTCAGTAAGGTCTTCGGAATTTCTTTTCTGTTAATGCTATCGAATGCTTGCTTGAAGTCTATAAATATCATATGCAAATCTACATTATACTCGTAGCATTTCTCCATGATTTGTTTAAACAGAAATGCTTGATCTATTGTCGATCTGCCATTTCTAAAACCACACTGGTACTCTCCGACTTGCTCTTCATATATTGGTTTTACTCTCTCATATAAAACATTTGACATAACCTTATATGCACAATTTAGCAGCGTTATTCCCCTGTAATTTTCACAGTTTAACTTGTTCCCCTTCTTGTGTATGGGGCATATTAATCCTACACTCCATTTTTTAGGCATAACTTTATTGCTCCATATTTCAACTATTAATCTGTGAATTCTATCATGTAAAAATTCCCCGCCATTTTGTAATAATTCCGCTGTTATTTGGTCATCACCCGGGGCTTTATTACGCTTGAGTTTTTTTTATTGCTTCACTAATTTCTTCTGCTGATGGTGGTATGTCTTTAGGTTCCACGTTGTACATTATGTCATTGTTAATTTCTGCACTTATATGGTTTATATTTAACAGATCTTTGAAATATTCGGACCATCTATTTAAAACCTCGTTTTCTTCTGACAATATTTTATTGTCTTTGTCTATGCAGGCTATTAACCTTGGTTGATAGCCTCTGGTTTCTTTCTTTATTTTTTCGTAAAACCGTTTTACATTGTTTTGATCTTGCTCATTCTGGATTTCAATTATTTTGTTTCTCATCATTAATTTCTTTTTCCTACGACAGATTTTTGTAGATATTCTTCTTTTTTCGATGTATTGCATTCTATTTGCTCTTGTGTTATTCTGTAATGTCTTTTCTCTAGCTTTATTCTTCTCTTCTATTGCTAGTACACATTCTTCATCAAACCATTCAGAATTTCTTTCAGGTCGCTTTCTTCCTATAACTTCTCTCGCTGCGGTAATTAAACTTTCTTCTATTTGCGACCATTTTCCATCTATAGTTTCATTTGTACCTTCTAGGGACTCTATTTTTGTTCTTATTGCACTTTGGTATTGTTCTTTTAAATCAGTTTCCTTAAGCTTTTCATTATCCCATTTCACTCTTTTAACTCCACCCTTTTTTGCAATATTTGATATTCTTTGCCTTACTTTTGCAACAACAAGGAAATGATCGCTGTCGCAATTGGCTCCGCGGCATGTTGTGATGTTTATTATTGATGTTGCCCATCTTTTTGACACTAGTACATGGTCAATTTGATTTACTTCGTTTGTTCCCGGTATTTTCCATGTGCCTTTGTAAATATTTTTTCGTTCAAAGGCCGTACTTCTGACCCGCATATTTTGTTCGCACGCTAATTGACACAATCTTGCGCCATTATTGTTTGTAATATCGTGTAATGAGAATTTTCCTGCGATTTTATGTATATGTGCTTCTCTTCCAATCTTTGCGTTAAAGTCTCCCATGAGGACTATCGTGTCATAATTATTTATTCTTTCACATACATCTCCAAGATTTTCATAGAAAGCATCCTTTTCATTGTCATCTGCATTTTCAGTTGGTCCATATGCGTTTATAATTGTAATATTGTTAAATTTACCTTTTAATCTTATGTAACTTATTCTATCATTAACTGGTGTAAATCCTAATACTTTTTCTTCTATATTTTTACTAACTATAAAACCAGTGCCATACATGCCTGTTCTTGTATCGTTTCCACTGTAATAAAATGAGAATAGCCTTTTTCTGATTTTTCCTTTACCTTGCCATCTTATTTCTTGCAATGCTGCTACGTCAATTTTATACTTGAGGAGTTCTTGTGCAATTTCATACATTTTTCCTGGTTGTAACATTGTTTGTACGTTCCACGTTCCAAATCTTAAGTCATTTCCTTTATCCTTTTTACGTTGCCGGGTCAATTTACCATTAATTCCACCATTTATCCGAGGCTCTATTTGATATTTCGAAGCACATTAAGTTTTCACGGGGAGAGGATGCTAGCCTTTCGCCCAACCCCCATCTTTGGAGGGCCGTTGGGTTTGAAGAGTTGCTTCAGAATTTGCCATATAATGCGTTGAAGTTCTCATAACTATGTCACGAGTTCAACTGCATTATATAGCATTTTCCTACTTCCTGAGACGCCGATGTATGTGGCCATTCAGGTTACAACTCTTCTTCCCTCCTCCTTTCTCAACCGGGCTTGGGACCAGCTACGGCATTCCTCCAATGTATTTAAACAAAATAGCATTATTGCAGTAAAGTTCTCTTCATTCTCAACTAAGGAAAGAATAATGAACAAGAAATATAAGTTTAAGGGGAAATTGAATGCTGAAGTTTTTGGTGATAAAAATATACCTATTTACATTAATGATAGTCTTACTGAATTTATGCGTGAGTTGCTGTATAAAACTAAAGAGCTTAAAAAAGAATTAAAATTTAAATATTTATGGGTGAGAAATTCAACTATTTTATTAAGAAAAAAAGAAGGAGTATTTAAAATAAAATCATTTGATGATCTTAAAGCTTTAAAATAACTAAAATTAGATTTATATTTTTTTTTTGTACAAAGTTACTTAAATAACTATAATGACTAATAATGTAGTAAATTTTGTTGAAATTCCTTCTTTTCCAAATATTGAAATTCATTTAATTAATAATAACCATAACAGCGTGAATTTGAATTTTTCGAATTGTAGTCAAGATTCATCAAATAATTTTTGTGTTGTACATCAAAATATTAGAAGTTTGCGTAAGAATTTTGACTTTTTATCAGCATATATTTCGTCTCTTTCTCACTTGCCTGAATTAATTTTTTTAAGTGAAATTTGGATTTATGATAATGAAAAAAATAACTTTGTTATTAATTCAGATTATAAATTTTTTGCTACGTGTAATAATAATTATGCTGCTGGTGGCGTAGGTGTATTTGTGAAAAATGATTTGAAATGTGAAGTTGCACATGTTAATTTATGTAGTGCGGATATTATTAATTTAATAATTGAAATTGGAGGAATGAAATTTTGTTGAGTTTGTGTATATAGATTGCATGTATGTAGTATTAACAAAGATAAAAACAAAGAACTGCGTAATACTAGGTGACTTGAATATAGATCTTTTAAGTACTTCACATGATGTGGATGAATATAAATTATTAATAGCTTCTTGTGGTTTTCTCTCATTAATTAATGAACCTACTCGTATAACTACCTTTTCTAAGTCCTGTATTAATCATATTTTCGTTAGATCACAGAAAAATTGTAATATTGAGTTTCAAAGTTTCACTAACGATATTAGAATTACAGATCATGTTATGACTGGGTTAAAGTTTAATCATTCTTCTCCAGATTTGTTTAATAAACAGATTAAAAATTCTTGTGATCGTGTTGATTAAAGAAAACTAAAGTATTGTTTAAGTTTCGAGTGTTAGGCTGATGTTTATTCACTTAATGATCCATCACTAGCTTTTGATAAATTTATTCAAATTCTGTCACATCATATAAGTACGTGTTCCACTACTTCTGTAAGAGTAGCTAAAAAACAAAAATTGAAACCATGAATGACGCAAGGCCTTCTTAATAAAATTAATTTACGTAATAAATTAATGAAAATCAAAAAAAAATACTCAAATATAAATCGGTTAAACAAACAGTATGATAATTTATGTAAGAAAATAAAAATCGACGTTATAAGATGTAAGGATAATTACTATGAACAAAAATTTGAATCCTGTAAAAGAAAAAAAAAAGAATGGGAAATTATTAATAATCTTTTAAATAACGCCAGTTCTCATAAAGAATATTTGTTAGAAATTGATAACAACTTAATTTCTGATCCATTAAAAATAGCTAATATTTTTAATTATTATTTTGCCAATATTAATAGGCAATTTAATTTTAAAAATTATAATTGTAGTTTTATAATTGATGCAGTTGTTGCAAATGAACCTTTTCAGATTGATAGTTTTTTCTATGAGCCAATTACTTCTTTTGAAATACATTCTGTAATTATGAAATTGAAAAATTCTAAGTCGAAATCTTCAGATAGAATATCTAATAATGAATTAAAATCAATCTCCTACTTTGTAGTTGATGTTCTAGCTCATATTTTCAACATCAGTGTTTATAGTGGTAAATTTCCTGAATTATTAAAAATAGCTACTGTTATACCGTTACATAAAAAAGGTAACTCTCGAAATTTGAACAATTATAGACCCATTTCGTTATTATCTACCTTCTCAAAACTTTTTGAAAAAACAATCAAAAGCAGAATTCTTAAATTTTTATTTAAAACAAATTTTTAGTGATAATCAGTTTGGTTTTTTGAAAGGTAAATCCACTGAGGGTGCATTATTGAAGTTCTGTGGTGAAATTTATGAGGCCCTGAATAACAGTGAAATGCCCTCTGCATTATTTATCGATATCACTAAAGCATTTGATTTAGTTGATCACGCTATATTATTACGTAAATTACACAACATTGGTTTTCGGTTTCATGTTTTATTGGTTTCAGTCCTATTTATCTAGCAGGAAGCAAAAAGTAAAAATTGATAACAACTTTAGTAGAGTCTTAGATATAGATAGAGATGTTCCGCAAGGGTCTGTTCTTGGACCTATACTTTTCCTTATTTATATTAATTCGCTATTTCTACAAAATTTTAAAGGTAATCTTACTGCTTTTGCAGACGACACCGTCTTTACCTATTCCTGTAATAATCAAAATGAATTAAAAGAATTTGTTAATTCTGATATTGATATATTAAGACACTGGTTTCATAAGCACTAATTAGCCATTACTAGTAAAACTAAATTTATGAATTTTAGGATATGTGGCTCCTCTGATGTTGGGTATGAATTTTTTTATCATGATCCTAGTTGTGGTAATTATCCGCTTATTCCCAGTTCTCCAATTGACGTTCCCAATTGCTCATCCAACTGCTTTTGCATTGAAAATGTTTCTGAATTTAAATATCTTGCCGTTACTGTTGATTTGAATTTTAACTGGTCTAAACATACTTCTCATTTAAAAGAGTATTTTTATAAAGTTATTAGACAAATATTTCAAGTCAGTTTGTATAGTTCTAAGAAAATTTCGTCTATGGTCTATTACGCCTTATTTCATTCTAAGCTTCAATATGGTATAGTTTGTTGGGGTTGTACTCATAACAATAAGATTCTACCACTTTTGAAATCCCAAAAATATGAAAGTAGGTTAATTTGTAAGAAAGGACGATTATCACATAGTTTTCCTTTGTTTAGTGACTTAAAAATTCTTCCAATAAGAAGAATTTGCATTGCATCAACTTCTTGATTCTTTAGTTGGTTATCGAAAACTTTTAAATCTTGTAAAAGAAAAAAAAAAAAATAACAAAAAAAAAGAATAAAAATGAATATATATTTTCACCCCTCTCTAACACATAAATTTTTTTATATGATTAATTTATAATTATATCTGATCATTTGCAGCTTGCTATTTTTGCAATGGAATGGTTATCTTAGTTCTTTTAATTATGTATTTTTTTAACAAATTCTTATTATGAATTTTTAATTTTGCTTTTATTTTAAAAAATATGTTGAATTTCCATCTATGTTTATTACAGCTACCCTAATCTACGCCCCAAGAATTTTGACCCAAAAAAAAAAATGAAAAAAGGCCCCAAAAAAAAAACAAATTTTTGACCCCAATTTAATTTTATTTTTTGGGGCCTACATTCATATGAATTTTGGCCCCAAAAAAAAATTAAATTTGACCCCAATTTAATTTTATTTTTCCAAAACAAAAAAAAGAGAGAATTCGTCTGGAGAATAACACAGTGCGTAAATTGATCTGAATTTAAAAAATAATTAAAAATTGAATTGAAAACTGATTTTCTAAAAATTCTGTGAAGTGAAATATTGAACTAATAAATTTTAATTTAATAAATCGATACATATAAATGTAGGAATTAAAGATTTTATTTTAAGTTTTTGTAAGAATTGAAGATGTTATTTTAAGATTTATAATTGTTTTTTTTGTCACTAGTTGTAATTTTTTGTAAGAATTGAAGATGTTATTTTAAGATTTATAATTGTTGTGTTTGTCACTAGTTGTCGCTTTTATTGACATTGATCAGTAGAAAGTATAAATAGTGAGTTTAAAAGTTTTGTTGATTCAGTCTAAAAATAAATTGAAAGAATAAAGAAGATCATATGAATAAAAGACTTTGTATTTTCCTACAATTTTTGGGGGCTCAACTAAAAGGATATAGAACTGTAAAAATATAAAGAAGTTATTCAAAAAGTAAAGTACAGTTTTTTTTAAAAAAAAAAAAAAGGAAAGAAGAAATTATGTCTAATTTTGAGACGCCAATGAATGCAAATAAAAAGGCGGAAAATTTGAAAAGTATGAACGTTAAACAATTGAGAGACAAATTAGGAGAGTTAGGTTTATCAAGAAGTGGAAGGAAGGCTGACTGGCAAAAGCGACTAGAAGAACAATTAGGAAGATTAGATTTAAATAGGAATATTGATGAAGAATTACATAATTCTCATAATGAAGATTACGAGGAAATTATCATTGGTAACGAAGACGAAATAAAAAAATTAAAAGAAGAAACGGAAGTGAAGAAAAAAAAGATGGGAGCAGTTAAATAAAGGTGATGAAGACTTAAGGTCGGGATCAGAGAGTGAGGACTTGCCGGTGTCCTTTTTATTTAGAGACATTGAAGAGCCGTTGAGTACATTCAGTGGAAGCGACTTATATTCTGTAAAAGACTGCATTACAGAATTTGAAGAAGCGGCATATACATGTAGATGGAATAATCAACAAAAATTAATATACTCGAAAAGATTACTTAAAAATCCAGCAAAAAATTTGGTGAGAAGAGTAAGATCTTGGAATGAAGTAAAAAATCAGTTAATGGAAGAATTTGACGTCAGATTATCAGCAGCGGACGCTCATAATGTAATGGCAAAAACAAAAAAGAGATATAATGAGAATACTTTTGATTATTTCATGAAGATGAGAGAACTGGGGACTACATATGGGATTGATAATGTGTCAATTATGAAGTACGTAATAAATGGAATAAATGAAAATAATCCAGGTAAAAGTATTTTATATGGGGCAGCTAATTTCAAGGAGTTCAAGTTAAAATTACGAGCTTACGAGGATTTTAAAATAAATACGAAGGTCAAACTACAGGAAAACAGGTTTACGTCCAGAGATGATCTACAAATAAAAGAGAAAACGAAGGATGTTCGATGTTATGCTTGTGGAAAATTAGGACATGTAGCGCCTAGATGTCCAAACAAGGCCAACGGGTTAAAATGCTTTAAATGCAACGAATTCGGGCATAAGTCTTATGAATGTCAAAATAAAAAAGTTGAAAGAAATATTGTAAAGGAAATTATGATGTCAAGTACAAATGAATATAAACAAAGCATGAATAAATGGGTTAAAATTAAAAAAAAAATTTGTTTCAAGTCTTATTGATACAGGATGTGATGTAAATTTAATAAGGTTGGATGTAGTACAAGGAATTAACTTAACTTTTCACCCTGATAAAACAATGAAATTGAAAACAGCTGGCAATTGAAAACAGCTGATGGATTTTTTTTTAAGGTTATGTTTTATGTAGTAGGTATAAATGATGTGCCTGTCAAAATGATTTTAGGTAAAGAATTGTTAAAAGATGTAAAACTAATTATTTGTAATGGAATGATTTCAATAAAAAAAAATATTAAGGAAGTTGATGATGAAAATTTTTTAATGAATATCGTGATTGAAGATAACAAAAAATATGACGAAAAAATCCCGAATGAAATTAAAAGTTTAATTGACAATTATAGGCCGAACAAATCCATTGAGACAAGTATAGAATTAAGAATAACAACGACTGACAATATACCAGTATGTCACAAACCTCGCCGACTAGCTTTTAAGGAAAAAGATTAGGTAGAACAACAAATTAATAAATGGATTCAAGATAAGATCATAGTACCCTGTTCATCTGATTATTCTAGTCCAGTAGTGGTGGTGCGAAAGAAAGATGGTTCACCACGGGTGTGTGTGGATTATCGAAAACTAAATATGAAGGTAATCAAGAATCGCTATCCAGTTCCGTTAATCGAAGAGCAATTGGATAGCTTACAAACAGTAAAAATATTTTCAACATTAGATTTGAAGAATGGATTCTTCCACGTGAAGGTGAATGAAGAAAGCCAGAGGTTTCTGTCCTTTGTCACAAGTAGTGGACAATATACATTTTTAAGAACTCCGTTTGGATTTTGCAATGCGCCTCGCGTTTTCCAAAGGTACATAAACGAAATTTTCCGAGATTTTATTGTACAAAAGTTGGTGTTATTATATATGGATGACATTATTGTACTGGCAAGCAGTGAACAAGAAGCTATAAAAAATTTAAAGAAGGTACTACAAAGAGCAGAAGAAGCAGGTTTGGAAATCAACTGGACTAAATGTCAGTTTTTGGAAAGAAGAGTGGAATTTCTTGGCCATATAATAGAAAACGGAACCATAAGACCATCCAAAAATAAAATAAAGGATGTTCAAATTTCCCAATACCGTCAAACATCAAGGCTGTTCAAAGCTTCCGTCCGTGATTCCGTGATTGCTAAACCGCTGTCAGATATGGTAAGAGGAAAAAATGAATTTAAATTTGGAAGTGAACAAATGTATTCGTTTAATGAATTGAAGAAAGAATTATGTGGGGATGCAGTTCTTAAAATTTATAATCAAGATGCTGAAACACAATTACACACTGACGCATCTAAATATGGTTTTGGGGCAGTGCTTCTTCAACGTGACAATGATGATCAACAATTTCATCCAGTTTATTATATGTCTTTGAAAACATCAGAGTTAGAAGAAAAATATGGCAGCTACATGCTGGAAGTTCTGGCCGTAATTAAAGCATTGACCAAATTTCGCGTATATTTAATACATAAAAAATTTAAAATTATAACGGATTGTAACGCGTTTAAACAAACGATGAACAAGAAAAATGTTTGTCCTAAAATTTTTCGTTGGGTATTATTTCTTCAGGATTTTGAATATGAAATTGAACATCGAACAGGAGAAAAAATGAGGCACGTGGATGCATTAAGCAGAAATGCAGTTATGTATATCTCAACAGAAGAAAATTTAAATATTAAAATTAAGCAATGTCAACTAAATGATGACTCGCTGAAATCAATTTGCGAAGTTTTAGCTGTCAAGCCTTATAATGATTATTTAATAAAGAATGACATTTTATACAAATATAAAGATGGATTAGAGTTACTGGTAGTCCCACAGGATATGGAGCAAGAAATTATAAGGACATACCATGAAAATGGTCATTTCGGTTGTAAAAAAGTTGAAGAACAAATTACGCAGCAATATTTTATTGCAAATTTAAAAGAAAAAATTCGGAAAATCATAATAAATTGCGTTGCGTGTATTCTAGCGGAAAGGAAACATGGTAAATATGAAGGGTTCCTACACACAATCGATAAAGAGGACGTACCATTGCAAACGTACCACATAGACCATATAGGACCGATGACTCCAACTGCTAAAATGTATAAGTACTTATTGGTAGTAATTGACGCTTTTACGAAATTTGTGTGGATTTATCCCACAAGGTCAACAGGGACAAAAGAAGTGTTAGATAAGTTACGGGTACAACAGATGACTTTTGGGAATCCTGCAAGAATTATTTCAGATCATGGCGCCGCATTTTACTTCCAAGGATTTTCAAAATTATTGTAAAGAAGAATCGATTCAACATGTTTTAACAACAACGGGAATGCCCAGATCTAACGGTCAAGTAGAGAAGATAAATAGGTGTATTATTCCAATTTTAACGAAAATAGTAGAAAAAGAATCCGCGATGTGGTACAAATATGTAGCACAATTGCATTGTTCAATAAACAGTACATATCAAAGAAGTATTGGCACATCACCTTTAAAATTATTAACAGGAGTGTCAATGCGTCAAAGGCAGAATGTCAGATTGCTAGAATTGTTGCAGGAGAATTTTTTACAACAATATCAGGAACGACGGGAAATGGAAAGAGAGAAGGCTAAGGCACAAATTAAGAAGGTTCAGGAGGAAAATCAAAAAGGATTTAACAAGAAGAGGAAAATTCATATACCTTATAAAATGAACAAATTAGTAGCGATCAAACTGACGCAATTTATCAACAACAAATTAGCGGATAAATTTCATGGACCTTATAAAATTAGCGGAGTAAAAGCAAATGATAGATATGATGTTATTAAAGTAGGTCAACATGAAGGACCCAATAAAACTTGTACCAGTGCAGAACATTTAAAGCCGTGGCCATCGGAGGACCGATGAATGTCAAATGGCCGAGTGTACGAATTAAAGATTTTATTTTAAGTTTTTGTAAGAATTGAAGATGTTATTTTAAGATTTATAATTCTTTTTTTTGTCACTAGTTGTAATTTTTTGTAAGAATTGAAGATGTTATTTTAGGATTTATAATTGTTGTGTTTGTCACTAGTTGTCGCTTTTATTGACATTGATCAGTAGAAAGTATAAATAGTGAGTTTAAAAGTTTTGTTGATTCAGTCTAAAAATAAATTGAAAGAATAAAGAAGATCATATGAATAAAAGACTTTGTATTTTCCTACATAAATACATTAAAGACTTAATTACAAATTATAAATAAAATATTTGTGTTCTTTG
This sequence comes from Dolichopus griseipennis, assembly GCA_963082915.1. Taxonomy (NCBI): domain Eukaryota; kingdom Metazoa; phylum Arthropoda; class Insecta; order Diptera; family Dolichopodidae; genus Dolichopus; species Dolichopus griseipennis. The sequence continues at coordinate 282,620,122 of OY720441.1, forward strand.
ATTTTACTTTATTATAATTTGGCGGGTTTCTCAAATATTCAAATATAATATAATCTTATAATATATACATATATACATATAGCCATACATATACTTAAATATATATTAACATTTATTGTACAAGTAAAATGTAAACATATAAAACGAATATTAAAATTAATACTTCTATAATTAGAAATATAAACCAAATATACAAAAAATAATAAAATGAGTGAGTGCAATAAATGCAAAACATTGATACGGGGAGAATCTGGTATAGGATGTGTGGGTGTTTGTGGCAAAATTTATCATATTGCTGCTAGATGTTCGAGCATTGACATATCGGGTTATAATGTGCTTATAGCAAATGGAATGTTAAAGTATATATGTGATGATTGTATTACACTACTAAATGATATATTCATTATTAAAGAAATTCAAGAGAGTGTTGAAAAAAACAACGGTTTACTCAAAGAATATAAAAATGCCTTCGAATACTCACTAAAGAAAAATGAGAATGAGTTAAAATTACTTCTCGAAACCATCGAAGCAAGATATGCGGAAAGACTCAAAAACATAAAAATAGCTCAAATTTCTTGTGAGAATAGCGTATTAGAGATAAAAAAAATGAGTAAATTATCAGAAACAATTATTGAAAACCAAAACAAAAATAATAAACAAGAAGAGCAACATAGAATGAATTGTGAAAATAGTTTGATAGAGATTAAAAAAATGAGTAAATTATCGGAAACAATTATTAAAAACCAAAATAAAAACGAGGAAGAGTGTAGTAGAGTAGACTGTGTCAACTCTGGGATACCCGTATGACCGTTATATAAACATTATATCATTATTATTATAAACATTAATTACTTTTGGCAAAATTTCAAACATATCAGTTTTATTAGGTGTAGTGTAATGCTCATATAAAAGAAGGAGTTGTATGTCAGCTACTCGAACCCTCTGCAGTAGACCAACCAAATTTTGCAGTGACTTTGGCCATTACACTAAACTATTTTTGGCAAAGTTTCAGACCCCCAACGTCAATAGGTATAGAGTAATGGTCATATAAAATAAGAAGTTGTATGGCAGCTACGCGAACCCTTTACAGTAGACTAGAGTTTGCAAAATATCCGGCTTTTTAGTATCCGCGGATACCGGTTTTCATTATTCGAAAACCGCGGTTAACCGTGCGGATACGGATATTTTGGAAATAGCTAATTTAAAAAAGAAAAGATAAAAAAACTCGAAAAATTGTCGATTTAAGATGAAAATTTATTCACTTTTTTTCATTTATATACAAATATTTTAAAAAAACTAAGGAATTTAGCAAATAATCAGATAAACGGGTTTGAAGTTTGCCGCAAAAGTGGGAGGCAACAGAGAAAGTTCTTTCGGCCTCGGTTGATGATGGTTTTATTGTTGTTAAGGCTTCAAATAATTTTTTAAGTTTTTCTGGCCTTTGACTTGTTTTCTTTAATATTACAAAATCATCTTTGATGTTTAAGTTGGATTTTTGAATATTTTCGCAAGTAACATAATTAATTGCAGCATCTAGTTCAGCTTCCAAGGAAGTTGGTGCATCCGTGTTCAAATCTAAAACTTCTGGTGCAGATGAAGGTGATATAGATGAAGAAGATTCAAAAAGTTTACCAAACAGATTAGATGCAAATTCCAAAACAATTTTTGATGGTTTTATAGAGTTATTGGTGAGACATGACAGTGTATCGATAATGGTAGAGTTTTCTCGTTCTTTCATCCTTCGTTCAATATTTGATTTTAATGTAGTACAAATTTCGTCATTACATTCATCTAATTTTTTGTATAGAAAATTCATCGTTCCTTTTGCTATTAATAAATTGGCATCCTGTCTCCCCAATGTTTCAACAGCTAATGTTAATGGTTTTATTGCATTCATTAAGCTGGACAATTTTTCGAAATCTATTCCAGATACTAGGTGAAGTGCATTTAATTCGATCAGGACACCGATTTTTTTTTTTTCAAATAAAATTGTTTTTCCAAATGAACAAAATTTTATTCTATACATAATTTAAAAATTTTCACTATCCGATAATCGCGAGTATATTTGTGCGGATACCGAATACGGATTTTTGTCTGCAAATTCGCGGATATCGGATACGGATAATCCGAACCGTCAAACTCTACAGTAGACCAACCAAATTTTGCAGTAACTTTGGCCATTACACTAAACTATTTTTGGCAAAATTTCAGACACCCAGCTTTAATAGGTATAGAGTAATGCTCATATAAAATAAGAAGTTGTATGACAGCTACTCGAACTCACTGCACCAGACCAACTAAATTTTGCAAAAACTTTGGCGGTAAAACTAAACCACTTTTGGCAAAATTTCAGACACGTAACTGTAATAGGTACAGAGAAATACTCATATAAAAAAAGAAGTTGTATGGCAGCTACCCGAACCCATGGACCAAAATGGCTGAATTTAAATAGCGATGACGGCTATTGCAAAAAAACGAATTTGCGAAAATTTCAAGATCCTAGCTCTTTTAGTTTTTGAGTTATCGTGCGGACGGACGGACGGACGGACAGACGGACGGACATACATAGCTAAAGCGATTTTTTTTTTCGATTCTGATCCGATCCATACACTTGAGTCCATATCTACCCCCCCTATTTCTCTGCGTTACAAACGTAATGGCAAATTTATTATACCCTTTGATCTACAGTCATACGGGTATAAAAATATGCAAGAACAAAAGAATAGCAACAAAAAAGTTGTTAATAGAGTTATTGTTAAACCAAAACAAGTGAGGGAAAAAAACCAAGGGTTTTTAAAAAGCACATTTTCAAAATTATATATGTTTCTTAAAGAAGTATTTTATCATTTATTTTTATAAAAATATATATTATGATAATATTATAATTTTGTTATTTCATTAATAATTAATTAAATGACTAATATTGAAATACTTAGAATATAACCCCAATGCTCTCAAGAAAATCTGTTAATAAGTGCAAAATATAATGTTGGAGCTTCAATGTTAACGTTTAATGTTAATGTCTCACCCTTCAATTTTTTTCCGGTTCTAGGAAATCATTTTTGAACTCCAACAAAATTTGGAATTTTACCTAGAATATTATTATCTAACCAAAAATGGTTAAGACTAAGAAACAATTTCTTCAATTTAAATAGACCCTTTCAAATTTAAGAAAAACCTTTAACATATGTTGAATATAATGCTGAAGCTGTAAATTTTGCATATTTGTAAAAAAAAATTTAACATGTGTTAAAGTTACAGGTGGTTGAAAATAGCTAAATTTAAAATTTTGAGCCCTTATAGCTCCTAAACAGGGGGCTTGACAAAAAAATTTTGTTAACCGACTCCTACTAATTTCGGAAGACCTAACTTCTCCCTAAATTTCAAGACCCTAGGTTGAACCGTTTAAAAGATATATGGGGCCAAAAATTTTGAAAAAGTTGAGTTTAGCTTAATGGTAAGTTTTAGTACCGTATAGTACCCTATACATTTTAGCCTTATATTTTTGTGAAGCCTATAAAACCAGCTATCTTTTGCCGTTTTCAGATTGAAAATACACTCAACTAAACTCTTGTTATAACAATTTAAAAATAGGGCTTTTTCCAAATTTGGGGGGCTGTAGCTCCGTAACGGGTGGGGCTACAGAAAAAAATCCTTCTATGAAATAAATTTTTTTGTAATATCTACTTTTGGTTAAAATTTCTTTACTCTATTTCAAACGGTGTAAAAGTTTTTGTAAACATACGGACGGACGGACGGACAGACGGACAAAGTCAAAATTAAGAAAAACCTTTGACACTTATTGAAACTTTCATTTTGGAGCTTTCAATTTTGTATACAAATAAAAAAAAATGTTGACAGGTGTTCAAGTTACAGGTGTTTGAAAGCTAAATTTTTAGCAAAATTTCAATTTTCGACCCCTTACAGCTCTTTTTTACTGACTCTTACTTATTCTAAGGATCTAACTTCTGCCAAAATTTCAAGTTTCTAGATTTAGCCGTTCCGAAGTTATGAGGGACCAAAAATTTTGTAAAACTTAGTTTTGAATAACGGTAAATTTTAGTACCGTATGGTAACCCTATACAATTGGTTTTTAAAATTTTGTAAAGCTTATAAGAACAGCTGTCTGTTACCGTTTTCCGGTTGGAAATATACCTTATAGAACTCTAATTATAACTGTTTCAATATAGGGCTTTTTTCGACTTTGTGGGGCTGTAGCTCCGTAACGGGGGCGGCTACAAAAAAAAGTTTTAACATTAAATTATTTTTATTGCAATACCTACCCATTTCTGATATTTTTTAGTCAGCCTTAGGTAAAAGGGACGGACTGACGGACGGACAGAGTGAAGCTATATAGGCACATTTTTACAGAATTTTTTGAAAATGTGCTAAATAGCTAATCAGAGTATAAAAAAAACTAAATCAGATATTAGTGATAATATTGATATTTGTAACATGCATGTTGAAATTGATAATGTTTATGAAAGGAAAAATGGTTCAATTTCAATATGCTGTGCAAATAAAAATTCTGCAGAAATATTGCAAAAAGAATTTTCAACGAAAATTTGTGATGATTATGATTGTTATGCCTAATATGTATAACCCTAAAATTTTAATATGATAAATTCAAAATAAAATCATTTGTGAAAAAATTGAATGTAAAAAAATTTATGAATCCTATAGAAATAGATCTGTTTATAATGCAATATTAGAAGTTGATGGAAAAGCATTCAAACAAATAATGGATTTAAAAAGATTAATGGTTGGTTGGAATTCATGTATAGTATATGAGAAAATGAGTGTTCTAAGGTGTTTCAAATGCTTAGGCTTTAATCACAAAGCAAGTATTTGTAAGAACAAAGAATGCTGTTTTAAGTGTGGAAGTGAGGAACATAAAAAAAAGATTGCAAAGAAGCAACACAGAAATGCATAAGCTGTATTAGAGTCAAAGAAAGTTTAAAACTGTCAGATGAAGAATGTGATATTTATCATAATACTTTTAGTTCGACTTGCAAAGTATATTCAAAGAAGCTTAGAATGGAGACTGAAAATATTGAATACTAGCAACCAAAGCAAATTAGGTGTCTATATTTAAATATCCAAGGCTTAATAAATAATTTTGCAGAGTTGCAAACGATTATAACAGAAAAAGTAGATTTTGTGTGCATTTCGGAAACTCACTTAGTAAGTGATGACGATGACTCATTAATAAGATTAAGCAACTATCATCTTATAAGAAGTAATAGCTGTTCCAGACATACGGGTGGGGTCACATTTTACATAAAAAACTCATGGAGTTATGAAATAATTAAAAGTGATAGTTTTGAAAATGAATGTTGGTATATAATTTTAAAAGTATATAATGGTAAAAATACTTTCTTCTTATTTGGTTTATATAGATCACCGAAATATTTGAATATAAATTCTAGGTTTTTAAATTATTTTAAGAATATTTTGGAAGATTAAATGAAGTAAAAGATACTGTTATTATTATTGGAGATTTTAATATAAATTGGCTAATTAATAATAATATTAAAAATTTTTGTGAACAAATAATAATCGACAATGCTTTTTTTAATTAATGAATATACTAGAATTACTAACACTTCAAAAACTATTATAGACTGGGTAATAACTAATAAATATAGTGATATTTTAGCATATATAGACAATAATTCAAAGATAAGTGATCATGAAACTATTAGAATTGATATAAGAATAAACAACAAAGTAGAAGATAAAAATAAAACAATAAAAGTGTTAAGATATAATAAACGAAATTTTCTATATAATATAACTAGAAATGATATATATTTTTTTTGATATTTTTTTTTTTTTTTTTTTATTCCTTTTCCACTCCTTTAAGGAGTATAGGGCATTCACCACGTTTATTTAAACTAGGCTTCAGTTTCTTTAATCATAATATTCACTAAGCCGTTGATTACTCGGCTGTAGCTATTGTATAAGGTTATGAAATATGAATGCGCAAATGTTAACTTTGTGCGCCATCTATAATCTTACACAATTATTTATATATTTTTATTAGATCTTATTTTATATTACGATATAATTATACAATTTTACGATATTTTTTTTTATTAGATATGATCTGACCGGGGTTTGAACCCGAGACCTTCCACATGAAAGGCGGCGTCTTTACCACTACGCCATTGGTCAGATGAAATGATATAATGACTGTATATTATAATGATGTTAACTTTTGTGCTAATAAATTTAATTTTAACTTAAAACAATTATTAAAAAATTTTATTGTTGAATATAAGTGTAAATTTACTAAATTAAAATGGTTTAAAAATGAGCATAAAATTTTAAAAAATAAGAAAATTCATCAATATGAACTTGCGAAATGGTCAAATAACATAAATGAGTGGAATAAATACAAAAAACTAAGAAATATATATAAAAATAAAATTAATAAATCTAAAAATTCGTATATAAATAATAAAATTGAAGGATCCAAAGACGAAAAATCTATGTGGGTAAATATTAAAAATTTTGTTTTAAATAAAGGTGTCAATGAAATAGGTGAAATAATTTTTGATAACATAACAATTAATGATAATTTAACTATAGCTAATAAGTTTAATAAATTTTTTACGGAAAGCATTAATGAAATTAATAGAAACATTAGTTATGAAGATTATGTAAACTTTATTGAAAGAAAACCTCATATCTTCAAATTTAAAACAATAACTATTAATGACTTAAAAATGATATTAAAATCTTTGAATAAAAAGCGTGTTATTAATTTTGTCAATTCTAGAGTATTATTGGATGCTTTTGAGCTAATTGGTCAAAATTTATTATATATAATTAACAATTCCATATCTTCTGGAATATTCCCTGATGTGTGGAAAGAATCGATTGTTGTTCCAATTGAAAAAGTTAAGAACACAAAGAAAGCGAATGAGTTCAGACCCATTAATACCATTTTAACGGAAGCTAAAATTTTAGAAAAAATTGTATATAGCCAGCTTGAAAATTATTTTGAAAAAAACCACTTAATATATAAATTGCAGTCTTGCTTCAGAAGAGGTCATAGCTGTGAAGCCTTGTTAAACTTAGTTATAATGAATTGGAAAATTTCATTACATGATAACAAAGTAATAGTGGCCGTTTTTTTAGATTTAACACGTGCCTTTGAAACAGTAGATCGTGAAATTTTGTTATTTAAACTTGAGGAGTATGGTATATGTGAAAATGAATTGGAGTGGTTTAAATCGTATCTTAAATCTGGGAGAACTCAAAGAACAAAAGTCAATGGCTGTTTATCAGATTCAATTGAGGTGTTATATGGTGTGCCGCAGGGAAGTATATTGGGTGTATTATTGTTTTTAATATTTATTAATGATATGCAGAACGCAGTGCAACATGGTAAATTAATACAATTTGCAGATGATGCTTTGTTGTATGTTACTGGTGATAGTGTAAGTGAATGTATTTCTAAAATAAATATGGATTTAAATAGATTAAGAAAATGGATAAATATGAATAAACTTAAATTAAATGTAGATAAAACAAAATGCTTAATAATGAACGGAAATAATAATGAAAATCTGAATGTTTTGATTGATAATAGAAATATTGAAATAATTGATGAAATAAAATACCTAGGAGTAATAATAGATTGTAAATTGAACTTTAAAAGTCATGTTAATTATATTTGTAAAAAGATCGCGAAAAAAATATATTTTTTTAGTAAAATTAGAAATAAAATATCATTAAAATGTGCAATTACATTATATAACACAATGATCAAACCTCAATTTGAATATTGTTCTTCGATTATTTTTATGTGCAATTCTCAAATGATGGGTAGACTACAAAGGCTACAGAACAAATCGATGAGAGTTGTTTTAAGATTAAATCGTTATGCGTCTGTGCATGCAATGTTGGCTACATTAAAATGGCTTAATATCGAACAACAAATTAAAATGAATGTTTTGATCATTGTGTTAAAAATAAAAAAAGGGCTTTACCCAAATTACTTATGCAATAAAATTGTTTATAATAGAGATATACATGAGTATAATTTGAGAAACAATGATAACTTTAGATTAAATTTTTATAGAAATGAAAAAACAAAAAATATGATTATGTATAAAAGTTTGAAATTATATAATGATCTGCCAATTCAAATAAAAAGTGAAAATCGTTTGAACATTTTTAGAAAACAAATTAAATTATATGTCAAAGATAATATTTAATGTATTTAAATTAAAATGTACTTTATATTAAAATGTAAATTTTAATTATTTTTTCAAAAATGAACTTATGTTTAATTGTAAATAGTTTATAATATGAACTAAATAAATAAACTAAACTAAACTAAACAAATAATTCCAAAAAAAAAAATTCCAAAAATCAAAATTTAATGATAAACTATTTTTTAAAAACAGTAATTTTTTACATGCATATTTCAACAAATAAAAATTTAAAAATAGAGGGGGCTGCCACCCCCAAACCCCAGCTAAACAAATTATTGAAACCCTGATTTTGAATCCAACTCTAAAATTCCTCCTAATTCAGAATCTCACGTATACAAATATATAAATATTCTGGAAAAAGCGTAAAACCCTGCTTTTGAATCCAACTCTAAAATCCCTCCTAATTCAGGATACCACATATACACATATATAAATTTTCTAGAAAAAGCGTAAAACCCTGTTTTGAATCCAATTCAAAAATGCCTCCTTTTAGAGATTTTAGGGATTCCTTTTTAGGGATTTTAGAGTTGGATTCAAAAGCAGAGTTTTACGATTTTTCCAGAATATTTATATATGTGTATGTGTGGGGTTCTGAATTAGGAGGGATTTTAGAGTTGGGTTCAAAAGCAGGGTTTGACGCTTTGTCCAGAATATTTATATATGTTTCTTTGTGGGATTCTGAATTAGGAGGGATTTTAGAGATGGATTCAAAAGCAGGGTTTGACGCTTTTTCCAGAATATTTATATATGTGTATGAGTGGGATTCTGAATTAGGAGGGATTTTAGAGTTGGATTCAAAATCAGGGTTTGACGCTTTTTCCAGAATATTTATATATGTGTATATGTGGTATCCTGAATTAGGAGGGATTTTAGAGTTGGATTCAAAATCAGGATTGCCGTTTTTTCCAGAATATTTATTATGTAAATGTGGGATTCTGAATTAGGAGGGATTTTAAGGTTGGATTCAAAAGCAGAGTTTTACGCTTATTCATATGAATTTTTGCTCCAAAAAAAAATGAATTTTGACCCTAAAATTTAAAAAAAATGGGGTAATTTTTCATATGAAAAAACGCCCCAATTTCATACAACATTTTGGGGCCTTTTTTAATTTTTTTTTTTTGGGGCCAAAATTCCTGGGGCGTAGATTCGGGTAGCCGTTTATTACTTGTTAAATTAGAATTTAAATTTATATAATTGTTAAATAAGTTAAGCTAGGTATAAAAAATGTATAGAAAAAATGTAATAAGAAAAGGAAAAAATGTAATAAGAAAAAAAAAAAAAGAAGAAAGGAAAAAAAAAATTTAAATAAAGAAATAGTTAAAAAAATAGAGTAAACTCGATTGTCAAAGAGGAAGACATATACAATATTTGAAGTCAATTGGTTAAACAATTTCTAATTTATAGCAAAGTAACGAAAAAACCTATAAAAAGCTGTTGGGCCGGAACGGGTTTGCGGAACTCAACAATAATTTTTTGAGGCTTTCTTTTTAATCAAAGCAGTACTTCGAAAAAATGGCCGCAACTAGCTTTTTTGCAATTTGCACGCTTTCGGGCAACTCCGGGTAAGTTTGCTAGTCTAATACATAAAGAAGAAAATTAGTTTGTTTGTCCAGGATTCACGTGAAAACCACTGGTCCGATTGTCACAAAATTTTTAAGCAATAATTCTGAGAGCCCGGGGAGGGATATAGGCTAAGTCACATTTTATACGTCAACAGGATGCGGCTCCAGCACCGTTTTAAGCTTTTTCGTTTTTTTGATGTCGAGAAAACGGTTTGACCGATTGACTTGAAATTTTGCACAAATATTCCTCTTAGCAACCGGAATTAGTTGAAAATTTTGGTTGGGATAAATTAGCCCATTTCGGCCCGGCGGGCTTCCGAAACATTTTTGCCACCAAGCTTTCTATACATTTTATTTGCTTAAACGATTAAAAGAATTTTATTGAAAATTTTGTACCAGCATTTTAATTAAAACCCACAGGGTTAATTTGGTTTTGACCTGTTTACGCGTTTTGCACAAAGATTCAATGAAATTTTCAATTTTTTGGTATTAACGCAAGTTAACCTTTATTCCAAAAGCTCACTTAATTAATAATACTAATTTTTTTGCTCTCCTTATATAGTCTCAAATAGTGCAAAAGCTTAATTATTTAATATTAATAATAATAAAAATAAAGCTAAAAAAGAATCCGAATAATTATAACCTTAAATTTAAATAACATAACATTTTTCTTCTCTACATTTTTTCGTAAGCCTTTGTTATATTTTTTTACACTTGTTGTTCTTTAAAAATAGATTTCAGTGTAAAACGAGGAAGATTATAGTTGCCCTTGTCAACTTTTAGATACCCGTGCATACCCACTATGGTGTATAAAATAAACCGTAATTTACTTCCCTTATACATTTAACTCATTAGCCCATAATTTTGACGTAAAAAAAAAAAAAAAAATTAACAAAAAAAAAAAAAAATCACAAAACAAAAAACAAAATTTTCATTCATTGTCCAATAACTTTAGCTTAAAAAAAAAAAAAAAAAAATTAACAAAAAAAAAAAATCACAAAAAAAAAACAAAATTTTCATTCATTGTCCCATAACTTTAGCTTAAAAAAAAAACAAAAAAAAAAAAAATTGGCCCACTCTAAAAGTCCGAAGGTCCGAGTGATGTCCAACTTTGTCAAGTAACTTGCCCTATTAATTTATCTGCCCAATTTTAATTTTAACCTTGTAGCTTCATTAGATTCAAAGTTATTGAATTGAAAACTTTGTATGGCAGCCCCCCGAAAATGGGGCCCTAACATTTTGAAACTTCATATAAGTGCTCGATTCATTATATAACTAACCGTGTGTAATTTTCAGCCTCGTAGTACAATTAGTTTTGAAGAAATTCATATTGGTGCAAAGAAGTTGTATGGCAGCCCCCCGAAAATGGGGCCCTAACATTTTGAAACTTCATATAAGTGCTCGATTCATTATATTACTAACCGTGTGTAATTTTCAGCCTCGTAGTACAATTAGTTTTGAAGAAATTCATATTGGTGCAAAGAAGTTGTATGGCAGCCCCCCGAAAATGGGGCCCTAACATTTTGAAACTTCATATAAGTGCTCGATTCATTATATAACTAACCGTGTGTAATTTTCAGCCTCGTAGTATAATTAGTTTTGAAGAAATTCATATTGGTGCAAAGAAGTTGTATGGCAGCCCCCCGAAAATGGGGCCCTAACATTTTGAAACTTCATATAAGTGCTCGATTCATTATATAACTAACCGTGTGTAATTTTCATCCGCGTAGTATAATTAGTTTTGAAGAAATTCATATTGGTGCAAAGAAGTTGTATGGCAGCCCCCCGAAAATGGGGCCCTAACATTTTGAAACTTCATATAAGTGCCGGAGTCATTATAAAACTAACCGTGTGTAATTTTCATCCTCGTAGTATAAATAGTTTTGAAGAAATTCATATTGGTGCAAAAAAAGTTGTATGGCAGCTCCCCGAAGCCTTGGTCCGATTTTAACCAAAAACAATAAGGAACCTAGAAATTGTCTAAAAATGACTTTGTGTGAAATTCAAGACTCTAGCCCTTTTAGTTTTTGAGTTATCGTGCTGACGGACGGACGGACGGACGGACGGACACACATAGCTAGATCGATTCACTTTTCGATGCTGATTCGATACGTACCCTTGACACTATATCTAGCTCGTCTAGATCGATGCGTTACAAACGGAGGAGTAATTTTAATATACCCGATGTTCATATATGTATGCACGGGTATAATTAGAGTCTTTATTCAAATAAAATTTAAAAATCAAAAATTCAATTTCATTTATATTATGATTAAATACATAGTACTTAAAAAAAAAGTTCCAAATTTCCAAACCTATAGTCAAACGGGTATAATAATACTTATATGTAAAGTAGCTATTACCCGACGCACATTGCCCCGCCAGTCAATTGAGTTTTAATTTAAGTTGATGTTATTGAAAAAAGTTAACACAAAAATTACACATCGTGTACATGTTAATTTTAAACGAGGAAGATTATAGTTGCCCTTGTCAACTTTTAGATACCCGTGCTTACCCACTAACCGTTATTTATTTTCCACATGCTATTATAAATATTACAAAAAAAATATAAGAAAGTAAAATAGTTAAAAAAAAATTTAGCTTATTATCACATAATTTTTGCTTAAAAAAAACTAAATAAAAAAAAAAAAATATTAAATTTTTAATTCATTATACCATAATTTTTGCTTAAAAACAAAAAAAAAAACCATAAAAAAAAATAACCATAAAAAAAAAATAGCCCACCCCAAAAGTTGGCCCGAGCGATGTCCAACTTTGCCAACTAACTTGCCCTATTACTTTACTTGCCCAGTTTTAATTTTAACCTCGTAGCTTCATTAGATTCACAGTTATCGAATTGACAACTTTGTATGGCAGCTGCCCGAAAATGGGGTCGCAACATTTTGAAACTCCATATTAGTGCTCGATTCATTATATAACTAACAGTGTGTAATTTTCATCCTCGTAGTATACTCAGTTTCCAAGAAATTCATATTGGTGCAAAGAAGTTGTATGGCAGCCCCCCGCAAATGAAGCCGTAAAATTTTGAAACTTCATATAAGTGCTTGATTCATTATAAAACTAACCGTGTGTAATTTTCGTCTTTCTAGTATAATTACTTTTGAAGAAATTTATATTGGTTTAAATAAGTTGTGTGACAGCTCCCCGAAACCTTGGTCTGGTCTTAACCAAAAAGAATAGGGAACCTTAAAAATGTCCAAAAAATGTTTTGTGTGAATTTCAAAACTTTAGCTCTAATTTTTCAATTCTATCTCTTTTAATTAATTTTTAATTCACGAATATATTAAACCTAAGCAAAGTAAGCATCATATAATCATATTGATAAAATGATTCATTCAAAATATTACACATATACATATTATATGAATATACATATATAAATTATTTATGAAGCCATTTACTTAAAAAAAATCTTTGTCTTCTTTTTTGCTTATCTTAAATAAACTACGCATCATTTAAATTATATGAAATTCTAACTCGAAATCGTACAAAAAAAAATACAAAAAAAAAAAAAAATAAACAAAAAAACAAACAAAATTCATATAATTTCATGTTACAAGGTGCATAGCTATATTTCAAATTTTTGTATGAAAATATTGGAGTTAAAAAAGTTAGCTGTTCGAGAGCTACCCGAAGTTTTGGTCCGATCTTAACCAAAAAAAATAGGGAACCTAGAAATTGATTGAAAAATGTTTTGTGAAAATTTCAAAACTGTAGCTCTTTTAGTTTTTGAGTTATCGTGCTGACACACAGACGGACGGACGGACGGACGGACGGACGGACGGACAGACACACATAGCTAGATCGACTAATTTTTCGATTCTGAGCCGATACGTACCCTTGACACTATATCTAGCTCGTCTAGATCGATGCGTTACAAACGGAGGAGCAAATCTAATATACCCGATGTCATATATATATGCACGGGTATAAATATAATAAAGAAATTTGTTTAAAACGCTTTTTTTAGAATTATTCTTGCAATTTTTCAACAAATTTATCAAATTTCACTTGAAACTTTTCATAATTATTAAATAATAATATAAATAAAAATTTTAATTCAGTTAACATTATTCACCGAACAAAATTTTAAAGAAATAATTCTGAGAGCCCGGGGGGTGACATAGGCTATGTCACATTGTTAAAAGTCAAGAGGTTGCGGCTCCAGAGCCGTTTTAAACTTTTTCGTTTTTTGGATGTCGAGTCAAAACGATTTGACTGATTAACTTGAAATTTTGCACAAATGTTCCTCTTAGCAACCGAAATTAGTTGTATAAATTTGGTTGGAATAAATTAACCCATTTCGGCCTAGCGGGCTTCCAAAAAATTTTGCGTTTCCGATTTGGGTCCAATTTTACTGGGTGATTTTGCAGTGTAAAACAGAGACTGGTACAAATTTTTTTTTTTAGTTCGGTTAACCCGTTTGGGCACGAGAGCGCAATGAAGCTTTTTCAATGTTTTTAATGTCGAGTAAAAACGGTTTGATCGATTGACTTGAAATTTTGCACAAATGTTCCTCTTAGCAACCGGAAATTGTTGTACAAATTTGGTTGGGAGTTGGGATGAATTAAATCATTTCGGCCTGACAGGCTTGCAAAAAAAATTGTGTTTCCGATTTGTGTCCAATTTTACAGGTTGATTTTGCAGTCCAAAAGAGAGGCTGCAAAAAGTTTTATTTAAATTCGATTAACCCGTTTTCCACGAAAACGCCATGAAGTTTTCTATAAATCTTATTTGCTTAAACGATTAAAAGAATTTTATTAAAAGTTTTGTTTCAGCATTTTAATTATAATTTGGTTTTGACCTATTTGCGCGTTTTGCACAAAGATTCAATGAAATTTTTAAATGTTTGGTATTAAAACAAGTTAACCTTTATTCCAAAAGCTTACTTAATTAATAAGACTAATTTTTTTCCTCTCAAATAGTCTCGTATAGTTCAAAAGTTAAATGAGATAGCAGATTTTTAAACATTTTCTAAACCATCGACTATATTTTATTCAAACGTTGGCAATTCAAGTAAACTACTATTAACATATTATAATGATATAATGGCAAATTCAGTATACCCTTTTGACCTATATTCAAACGAGTATCATAATACTTTCATGTAAACTAGCTATTACCCTGTTCACGTTGCTCCGCACCTAAATGGAGTTTTAATTTAAGTTGATGTTATTGAAAAAAGTTAATACAAAAATTGCACATGATGTACATAATTTTAAAATTTAATAGTGCAATTTTTTTAAATTTGATTTTTTTCGGAACATTCTAGCAATTTTTTAACAAATTTATCAAATTTCATTTGAAACTTTTCATAATTAATAAATAAAAATAAAAAAAAAATTTTAATTTAGTTAATGTTATTCACCGGAAATCCACCATCCTCGTCAAGAAGAACCAAATTGTCAAGAAGCACCACGTATAGAAACATCAGATATAATTGTTAAAACTGTTTTGCAAACTGTTTTTTTAAAGTTTTTGTTTCGCAACCGGTTAAAAGAACTCGACAAAACAGTTTTTTAAACATTCCCCTAATTCAAAGAAGTTTTACTTACTTTCAAAAATTGTATGTAATTTACTTACAAAATTTTTTTTTTTTAACAATCGTAGGAATAATAAGTATATATTTGTACGAATACAAAATTTAACGTCAATTGTTCAAACCGTTTCTGCTTAAGAGTACAGTAATTAAAAAATCTGTTAAAATCTGCTGTGCCGCAATTGGTTAACGGAACTCAACAAACCTGTTTTTGAGACTCTAACCAAACAATATTTCGCAAAATTGGACGTAATATCCTACTAAAACTTTTTTTAGGACAATCCTCGTGTCGGCAAGGGTTAACAAATTCTAAGTCTGTTAATAGAGTGAACTCCATTCTCAAAGAGGAACAAATATACAAAATTTGAAGTCAATCGGTTAAATAATTACTAATATATAGCAAAGCAACAAAAAAACCTATAAAAACTTTTGGGCAGCAATGGGTTAACGGAACTCCACAAATATTTTTTGAGATTAACTTTTTAACCAAATTAGCCGGAACTTGCTTTTTTACAATTTGCACGCTCCCGTGCAACACCGGGTTGCCAATATGTTAAGATTTAGATACAGAAACATAACACAAAAAAAAAACAAAAAAATGTAAATTTAAATTTTAAGTAGAACAAATTTCTCTTCCCTAACTTTTATATTAATTGTTAATTTAAATGTCCAGGTATAAAAATTTATTTTCATTAATTCTTTAATGTTTGAAAAGAAAGAAAAAACAAGTTAGAATATCAAAGCGTATAGAAGTTTTAATTTACATACACGTATTTCTAATCTAATATTTGTATGCATGAATATTACCCAAAAAAGAATTTATAAAATGTTAATTGCATTTTTCAGGCATAACAAATTTATTTTACTCTAACCTTATTTAATAAACAATAGAAAACTAGATACTGGAGCTAACTCCCTTGCCATTTTTATCAAATTTAACACTAAGCAAAGAAGGTATAAGTAACCAAGTGATAAATACTACAAGTACAAGTAACCAGCTAGCAAAGAAAGTATAAGTAACTAAGTGGTCGGATAATTAAAGTGGGGATTCCGAATTATATTAATTTTTAGGTTTTAAAGCTTAATTCAGATTGAGAACAGTTTTTTTAAATATTTTTTTAGTAAATGCAATTAAATACATAAAACAAGGTTTTTATTAGCTTCAGATTCTTAATTATTTTTATTGATTCAGACAAACCAAATTTCATTTTTACACTTAAACCTGTCATTGAATGGACTTTCTATTACGTACAAGCGAATATATTGTATTAATAATATATTGTATATTATAATATTATATTCCTACAAACTTTATACAATAAGTCCCGCTAGCGAAGAGAAACCTTTGTGCGAAATTTTTAAAAACTTGACGGTGCTTTGGAGCGGAAATCTGTTGACATGTCATACAGCAACAATTACATTGTCCTTGAGGTTCCCAGAATTATCCCTGCAAAATTTTATAACAATCCAGTGGATTCAGTGGATCCAGTGGGATTTGATAACAATCCAAAAATTTGGCCAGTGGGAACAATTGAATTGTGTAACCCAAACCTTAAAATTTGTGTGAATTTATTTTCATAATATGTTTTTTTTTCCAGATTGCACTTCCACAAAACTATATTTTAATTAACGTACTTCCATATGACATTTTAGAAGTAATGAAAAAACTATAAGTATTTACAGAAAAAATTTAAAGTTAAACTATAATCCGTAATAAATTTAGGTAAAAGTGTAATAAAAAAGTTCTTAATAATTTTTAGCACATTTTCAAAAAATTTTCTAAAAATGTGCCTATATAGTTTCACTCTGTCCGTCCGTCCGTCCGTCCGTCTGTCTGTCTGTCTGTCCGTCCGTCCGTCCGTCCGTCTGTCTGTCTGTCTGTCCGTATGTTTACAATAACTTTTACATAGTTTGAAATAGAGAAAAGAAATTTTAACCACGAGTAGGTATTACAAAAAAAAATTATTTCGTAGAAGAATTTTTTTCTGTAGCCCCACCCGTTACGGAGCTGCAGCCCTCCAAAGTTGGGAAAAGCCCTATATTCAAATTGTTATAACAAGAGTTCTATTAGGTGTATTTTCAATCTAAAAACGGCAAAAGATAGCTGGTTTTATAAACTTTATAAATTTTTAAAAGACATGTTGACAGGGTTGCCATACGGTACTAAAATTTACCATTATGCAAAACTCAATTTTTGCAAAATTTTTGGCTACACATATCTTCTATACGGGTCAAGCTAGGGTCTTGAAATTTTGGGAGTAGTTAGATCCTTAGAAATAAATAGAAGTCGGTTCACAAATTTTTTTTGTCACGTCCCCTGTTTTGCAGCTGTAACTTGAATACACGTTGAAATTTTTTTTTGTTGATATACAAAATTTTAAGGTCCTACATTATACTTTAACATATGTTAAAAGATTTTCTTAAATTCAAAAGTGGTTCTTTAAATTGAAGAAAGTGTCTGTCAGTTTTAACCATTTTTGCTTATATAGTAAAATTCAAAATAAAATTCCAAATTTTGGTAGAATTCACAATTTAATTTCTTGAACCTAAAAAAATTGTGGGAAGGGGAGTAGTGAGGATTAGATCCGATAAAATAATCAGTATGAAACACTATATTATTTTGAAAATGTGCTTTTTTAAAAACCCTTGGTTTTTTTCATCACTTGTTTAGAACTATTGTTAAAAATTTAATATCTAAGCAACATTGTAGCAAGTAATGAAAAAACATTAATTCTATACAACCGCTTTAGTAATAACCCGCATCAGGAAAATTCAATTGACAATTACACGAACCCTCATTTAACTACATCCAACATTTCAAGAAGATTAAGCAAACATGACATAAATATCTTACTATCGCAATTTAAAATATATAATGTAAACAGAACAAAATACTCCTCCACCAAATTTGAAGTTTCTTCCTACCTATGCACCTTCGAAATTTTTATTAATTTGTGACCAATGCCATTTTTATAAAGGCGAAAGTAAACTTCATAGAACTTCTAACGAAATAGGAAGAGACAACTTTGTAACAATTTTGGAGGTTCTCTCTTCATTGATTTCGGAATTATGCTCGTTTGTCCTGAATTAAAAAGTTCTACGATTTGAACCTATGGCCCGATATTTCCAATAATTTTTGAGTTATCGTGCCAAAAGACGAACGGGCGGACTTGGCTAAATTGACTTAGGAGGTCACGCATTTAGTTGGTTACAAACACCATACCAAGGTTAATGCTCTTTTACCTATTTCATAAGGGTAGGGTATAAAAATATAAGAAAAAAATATAAGTTATTTTTCATATAAAATTAAACAAAAAGTAAATGAGGTAATGTTTAAAATAACATGATCGACACCAATTAAGTGGCACAACATATGACAAATTTATTTTCGAATAAAATAAAACCAACTAAAATTCATTATCGCATTTTGTTTTTTATTTAATAATTTTTTGTTTGCGAGAGTTGACATAGGCGATTTAATTTTAAATTGTTTCCAATTTTTTCTAATGTCTGAACTAGTTTTGTCAACCGTACTACGGAATAATATGGTTTCACATTTGTTGAAGTTCCTTTTTAATATCCATATCTTGCAATAATTCTGCACAATATTAAACATTTTTTGTACATTATATTGAATGCTATTTACAGTGCCACTCGCAGAGTATATTATAATATCATCTGCGAATGCCAATGTGTAGTTATTTCCTTTTACTCGTTCTAACAAGAATAAAAGATCTGCTGTATAAATAGTAAAAAGGATAGGTGTATTAACAATACCTTGCTGAAGACCGTTTTAAATTAGGAATGATTTGTCAGACTCATTATAGCATTAACAGTACTATGTTTGTGCCTAAACCCAAACTGATTTTCTGGAATAAGATTGATTAACTTTGCATAATTTGAAATTTTGTCATTTGTTAACGTTTCAAATACTTTGCTAATGTTTAGCAATAAACTTATTAGTCGGTAATTGCTGTGATCGGTTGGATCTTTGCCAGGTTTTTTTTAAGCAATATAGTTTTCGATGTTTTCCAAATATGCGGAAAATACAAATTATTTATTGCATTTATTGAATAGGATAACATATTTCGAAATAATTAGACCACTTAAATTTTTTAAAACTATGTTTGGGATGTTATCGATACCAGAAGAAACTTTATTTTTTCAAGCTTTAAACTTTAAAGAAAGCTCTGACTGGTTCGTGAATTCGCTATTTTCACCACTTTGTTCAGATGATTTGTTTGTGTTGGAGCAATTACTCAGAGTTGAGTTGACATTTATTGTTTGGAAATTGTGCTATTTTATTTATTATTTTCTTATGTATTCTGTTATTTGTAGGTATATTGATTTTGTGAGTGTTTTCAATGTATGTGCCAAGTACATTGTAAATTTGTGATTGATCATCTACAATAAATTTATTTGTGGTGGTTTTATTTAATTTGTTAAAGTCTATGTTATTTTGAGAGAGTAAAGATATACCATTTGGTCTATGAGTAGTTTTGAAATTTGATTGTATTTGTTTTTGCGGAATATTTTATTCAATATTTTATTGATTTCAGGGAACATATTTGAATTATTTGTTGAAGCTATTTTTTGGAGACGAAGTTGCCAGTATTTATTAATTTCTATTTTAATTTGTTGTTTGGTTAGTGTAATGATTTTATTTGGGAGGCTTTTGAGTAATTGGATATGTTGTAACTTAAACTTAAAAATAAGATAGAACGTTCCAATTATGTATAAGGGTTAACTAGTATTTAAAGTACAGCGCGGACTGCATATTGGAGAAATCAGCCCATTGGTTCGAATTCTGGACCTTTTAATCGGTCTAAGGTCATGAAATTTGTGCTGTAGGTTATTGGTAATGAAACTACGGCGGTGATTGCGAACGGTGAGGATTGGACAATGGGTTCGGAAATTAGAAATTTTTGATCGAATTTAGGCCACACGAGCATAATTCTTAAACAAATGAAGATAGAACCTCCAAATTTGGTATCAGGGTGTCTCTTTGCCTATTTCCTATGTGTCCCCGAAATTTAGACCTTATTGTAGTGGTGGTTCAATTGCCTTCTAAGAAATCCCAAAACTAAAAAGCTTATCTTCAAAATTCATGAAGATAGAAACTTTTTTTTTTGTTTTTTTTCTTTATTATTTCATTTATATTTTACCCTAACTTAAAAAATAAACAAATGCTGTAATGATAAATTTAGAAAATTATTTTATCTTAAAACTAGTTTTCTTAAATTAATTTAATTTATAAGAAAAATATAAGCAAATAATTAAAATTCAATTAGTAAGTAAGATATAGTTTAATATGACCATAGCCGAAGCCTTTGAGTTAAATTAAAAATTAAAAATTTAAAAATTCAAGCCAATTATTATTAAATTTAACATTTTTCTTTTTTTCTTCATGTGTTCTTTGTCTTAGTCATTATTTTATTATTTTTTTTTTTTTTTTGTGTTTTTCTTTTCTCTTCTTTTTGATTTTTTGATTTTTACATTAATAACACAAACTAATAAGTAATAACAAAAAATTTTTGTTTAGATAAAATTATGTTCTTATGTTCTTCAATTCTTTAACAAATAATTTTTGTTTAAGAATTGAAGAACATAAGAACAGGGTGTAACAAAATAAAATAACTCATCTAGTTTCTAATTAAAATTCAATAATTTTTTTTGAAAGTGTGATTATTTTCAATTTCTTTAATTTAATTTGGGAGATCATTATAAATTTTTAAACAGTTGTAAAGGCAATTCATTTTTTGTTTGTCAGTTCTGAATAAAGATAGATAGAAGTTACATTTATTTTGAGTGTTGTAATTGTGTATTTCAAAATTTCGCTGGATTATAAGGTTATGCTTGATTTTGTTGTTTATAATTTTGTACGCGAGCATATAAAGCTCATGCTTGCAAATGTTCTCGAAGCTTAGATAATTCCTAGAATAAATTAGATTTGTTGGGTGCCGTATCGGTAGGTTATGTATAGTTTTTATTGCTTTTTTTAGAAGTATATCAATTGTATTTAAGTAAATTTGTGGTGCTGTACTCCAAATAGGGTTAACATATATAACATTACACAAGATATAAGAAGAATAAATAATATGGAGAGTATTTTTGTCAAAAAATTTTTGGAGTCTTCTTAGAATAAATACATACGGTGAAATGTTTTTCGTTAGAAAGTCAACATGCGCATCCCATTTTACTTTTGAGTCAATTACAAGTCCCAGATAGTTGTAACTTCTAACAACTTCAATTTGGGTATTTTTAAATATAAATATAGGATCATTAAAGGGTTTGCTCTCAAATAAAAAAATCTTAGTTTTCCAATATTTATAAGCAATTTGTTTTTACATAGCCACTCGTCAATAGTTGCCAGATCATCCAGAATTGCATTTTTCAACTCTGTTTCACTATTGTTTGAGTACTTAAGAGCCGCATCGTCAGCAAAAAGCTCTAGTTCTCCATTAAGATTAAGAAGCGCGATATCGTTGATATACAACTTAAACAGATCCGGCCCCAATATTGAACCTTGTGGTACACCCTTTTTAGCACATTTTCAAAAAATTTTGTAAAAATGTGCCTATATAGTTTCACTCTGTCCGTCCGTCCGTCCGTCCATCCGTCTGTCTGTCCGTCTGTCTGTCCGTATGTTTACAAAAACTTTTACACCGTTTGAAATAGAAATAATAAATTTTAACCACGGGTAGATATTACGAAAAAAATAATTTCGTAGAAGAATTTTTTTCTGTAGCCCCACCCGTTACGGAGTTACAGCCCCCCAAATTTGGAAAAAGCCCTATTTTTAAATTATTATAACAAGAGTTCTGTTGGGTATATTTTCAATCTGAAAACGGAAAAAGATAGCTGGTTTTATAAGCTTTATGAATAATTAAAAGCAAATGTTTAGGGTTGCCATGCGGTACTAAAATATACAATTATGCAAAACTCAATTTTTGAAAAATTTTTGGCCCCACATATCTTCTAAACGGTTCAAGCTAGGGCCTTGAAATTTTGGGAGAAGTAAGACCTTTAGAAATTAGTAGGAGTCAGTTAACAAAATTTTTTTATCACGTCCCCTATTTAGAAGCTATAAGGGCTTGAAAATTGAAATTTTGCTATTTTCAAACACCTGTAGCTTGAATACCTGTTAAAATTTTTTTTTAGTAATACGGTAAATTGAAAGATCTATAATTATATTTCAACATCTGTCAACGGTTTTTCTTAATATTGAAAGGTGCCGAAGTTACAGCCCCCGAAAATTTCAAAAAAGCCCTATATTTAAATTAGTATAACAAGAGTTCTGCTAAATGTATTTTCAATCTAAAAACGGGAAAAGAGAGCTGCTTTTATGGGCTTGACAAAAGTATAAAGTTAAAATGTATAGGGTTGCCATATGGTACTAAAATTTACCATTATGCAAAACTCAATTTTTGAAAAATTTTTGGCCCCACATATCTTCTAAACGGCTCAAACTAGGGTCTTGAAATTTTGGGATAAGTTAGACCTTTAGAAATTAGTAGGAGTCAGTTAACAAAATTTTTTTGTCACGTCCCCTATTTAGGAGCTATAAGGGCTCGAAAATTGAAATTTAGCTATTTTTAAACACCTGTAACTTGAAAACCTGTTCAAATTTTTTTTTACAAATATACAAAATTTACAGCTGCAGCATTATGTTTCAACATATGTTAAAGGTTTTTCTTAAATTTGAAAGGGATTCTTTAAATTGAAGAAATTGTCTCCTAGTTTTAACTATTTTTGCTTAGATAATAAAACTTTAGGTAAAATTCCAAATTTTGGTGGAGTTCAAAATTGATTTCCCCTAAAAAAATTGAAGGGTGAGGACCTGAGGGGGGTGGGCAGATCCATCATAAGTTTACTAAGCAAAAATTTGCGAACCTTCCCCATTGAAGGGCTACTAGGTCTTAAAAATTAAAACTTTTATGTTTATATAAAACAGTAACTTATTCACCAGTGTAAGTTTTTTCCAAAATTACATTGAAGCTGCAACATTATTTTCCGCACTTATTAACAAGTTTCCTTGAGTGCATTGAGGTTATATTCTAAGAATTTCCCTATTAGTCATATAATTAATAAATTAATGAAATAACTAAATTAATATTATCATTTATTTTTATATATATTTTTATAAAAATAAATGATGAAATATTCAGTAAGAAACCGTATATAATTTTGAAAATGTGCTTTTTAAAAACCCTTGGTTTTTTTCCTTACTTGTTTATTATTCCCGTTCTGCTTAAAGTATCTCCAATACGTACGCATTGTAATCTTTTTGTTAGGTAAGATTCGAAAAATTTTAACTGAAATTCAGATAGGTTGAGCCATGATAACTTCTGAAGTAAGATTGCATGGTCCACGCAATCAAATGCTTTTTGCAAATCAATAAAGAGACACCCAGTAAATCTACTTCCATCGATGCTTTTGGTTACAAATTCATTCAATGGAAGACATGCTGAAGTTGTACTGGAGTTTTCTTCAAACCCATATTGCTCTATATGTAAAATGTTGTTATTTTTTTTAAAGTTATTTAATCTCTTTTTAACTACTTTTTCAAACACTTTTGAGAATGAGCACAGTACTGAGATTGGCCTATAGTTCAAGGGGTTTGTTTTATCTCCGCTTTTATATATTGGCGTGACTGTGGCCTTTTTTAAATATTCCGGAAACTTTAAATTTGATACACGAGGGTTCTTTCCTATTTCCGTTTTTATTTAACACTTTTATATTTTTAAAAGGCTAACAATTTTACCATAAAACATATTATGTATAATATTTTATAAATTAAAAACAAAATATTTTTTTAAGATATGATTAAATTCCTTTTTTTAATTTTTATTATATCATATATTTTATTAAATTACTAGCAGATTGACACGGCGTTGCCCGGAAGCTTGCAAATTGTAATAAAGCAAGTTTCAGCCAATTTTTTGAAATACTACTTTGCTTATAAATGAAGCCACAAAAAAATATTTGTGGAGTTCCATTGTGGCTTAACAGCTTTTTATAGGTTTTTTCGTTGCTTTGCTATATATTAGAAATGATTTAACAGATTAACTTTAAATTTTGTATATGTGTTCCTCTTTGAAAATGAAGTTCACTTTACTAAAAGACTTGGAATTTGTTAACTCCTGCCGACCCGACGATTGTTCAAAAAAAAATTTTTAAGTAAATTACGTCCAATTTTTGAAAGTAGAAACAACTTCTTTGAATTACGGGAATGATTAAAAAAATTTTAACCGATTGCGAAACACAAACTTTAAAATACAGTTTGCAAAACAATTTGAACGATTATCTCTAATTTTTCTATACATGGTGCTTCTTGAAAATTTGGTGCTCCTTGAAGATAGAGTTTAGAACGGTAGGTTCTCGGCGAATAATGTTAACTGAATTAAAATGATTATTGGTCAAAAGGGTATACTAAATTTGCCATTATGTCATTATACTATATCAATTGTAATTTTCTTGAATTGCCAACGTTTGAATAAAATGTAGTCGATGGTTTATAAAAGGTTTAAAAATCTGCTTTTCAACTTATATTTTGTTTAGTACTTACCTGAAAGTTGTACTACGCTCTTCCTCGTTCCAAAAAGCTCTAGTTCTCCATTAAGATTAAGAAGCGCGATATCGTTGATATACAACTTAAACAGATCCGGCCCCAATATTGAACCTTGTGGTACACCCTTTTTAGCACATTTTCAAAAAATTTTGTAAAAATGTGCCTATATAGTTTCACTCTGTCCGTCCGTCCGTCCGTCCGTCCGTCCGTCCGTCCGTCTGTCTGTCCGTCTGTCTGTCCGTATGTTTACAAAAACTTTTACACCGTTTGAAATAGAAATAATAAATTTTAACCACGGGTAGATATTACGAAAAAAATAATTTCGTAGAAGAATTTTTTTCTGTAGCCCCACCCGTTACGGAGTTACAGCCCCCCAAATTTGGAAAAAGCCCTATTTTTAAATTATTATAACAAGAGTTCTGTTGGGTATATTTTCAATCTGAAAACGGAAAAAGATAGCTGGTTTTATAAGCTTTATGAATAATTAAAAGCAAATGTTTAGGGTTGCCATACGGTACTAAAATATACAATTATGCAAAACTCAATTTTTGAAAAATTTTTGGCCCCACATATCTTCTAAACGGTTCAAGCTAGGGTCTTGAAATTTTGGGAGAAGTAAGACCTTTAGAAATTAGTAGGAGTCAGTTAACAAAATTTTTTTATCACGTCCCCTATTTAGAAGCTATAAGGGCTTGAAAATTGAAATTTTGCTATTTTCAAACACCTGTAGCTTGAATACCTGTTAAAATTTTTTTTTAGTAATACGGTAAATTGAAAGATCTATAATTATATTTCAACATCTGTCAACGGTTTTTCTTAATATTGAAAGGTGCCGAAGTTACAGCCCCCGAAAATTTCAAAAAAGCCCTATATTTAAATTAGTATAACAAGAGTTCTGCTAAATGTATTTTCAATCTAAAAACGGGAAAAGAGAGCTGCTTTTATGGGCTTGACAAAAGTATAAAGTTAAAATGTATAGGGTTGCCATACGGTACTAAAATTTACCATTATGCAAAACTCAATTTTTGAAAAATTTTTGGCCCCACATATCTTCTAAACGGCTCAAACTAGGGTCTTGAAATTTTGGGATAAGTTAGACCTTTAGAAATTAGTAGGAGTCAGTTAGCAAAATTTTTTTGTCACGTCCCCTATTTAGGAGCTATAAGGGCTCGAAAATTGAAATTTTGCTATTTTTAAACACCTGTAACTTGAAAACCTGTTCAAATTTTTTTTTACAAATATACAAAATTTACAGCTGCAGCATTATGTTTCAACATATGTTAAAGGTTTTTCTTAAATTTGAAAGGGATTCTTTAAATTGAAGAAATTGTCTCCTAGTTTTAACTATTTTTGCTTAGATAATAAAACTTTAGGTAAAATTCCAAATTTTGGTGGAGTTCAAAATTGATTTCCCCTAAAAAAATTGAAGGGTGAGGACCTGAGGGGGGTGGGCAGATCCATCATAAGTTTACTAAGCAAAAATTTGCGAACCTTCCCCATTGAAGGGCTACTAGGTCTTAAAAATTAAAACTTTTATGTTTATATAAAACAGTAACTTATTCACCAGTGTAAGTTTTTTCCAAAATTACATTGAAGCTGCAACATTATTTTCCGCACTTATTAACAAGTTTCCTTGAGTGCATTGAGGTTATATTCTAAGAATTTCCCTATTAGTCATATAATTAATAAATTAATGAAATAACTAAATTAATATTATCATTTATTTTTATATATATTTTTATAAAAATAAATGATGAAATATTCAGTAAGAAACCGTATATAATTTTGAAAATGTGCTTTTTAAAAACCCTTGGTTTTTTTCCTTACTTGTTTATTATTCCCGTTCTGCTTAAAGTATCTCCAATACGTACGCATTGTAATCTTTTTGTTAGGTAAGATTCGAAAAATTTTAACTGAAATTCAGATAGGTTGAGCCATGATAACTTCTGAAGTAAGATTGCATGGTCCACGCAATCAAATGCTTTTTGCAAATCAATAAAGAGACACCCAGTAAATCTACTTCCATCGATGCTTTTGGTTACAAATTCATTCAATGGAAGACATGCTGAAGTTGTACTGGAGTTTTCTTCAAACCCATATTGCTCTATATGTAAAATGT
The DNA here is from genome assembly GCA_963082915.1 of Dolichopus griseipennis. Classification (NCBI taxonomy): domain Eukaryota; kingdom Metazoa; phylum Arthropoda; class Insecta; order Diptera; family Dolichopodidae; genus Dolichopus; species Dolichopus griseipennis. The sequence goes on from OY720441.1 coordinate 282,647,162, forward strand.
TGTTATTTTTTTTAAAGTTATTTAATCTCTTTTTAACTACTTTTTCAAACACTTTTGAGAATGAGCACAGTACTGAGATTGGCCTATAGTTCAAGGGGTTTGTTTTATCTCCGCTTTTATATATTGGCGTGACTGTGGCCTTTTTTAAATATTCCGGAAACTTTAAATTTGATACACGAGGGTTCTTTCCTATTTCCGTTTTTATTTAACACTTTTATATTTTTAAAAGGCTAACAATTTTACCATAAAACATATTATGTATAATATTTTATAAATTAAAAACAAAATATTTTTTTAAGATATGATTAAATTCCTTTTTTTAATTTTTATTATATCATATATTTTATTAAATTACTAGCAGATTGACACGGCGTTGCCCGGAAGCTTGCAAATTGTAATAAAGCAAGTTTCAGCCAATTTTTTGAAATACTACTTTGCTTATAAATGAAGCCACAAAAAAATATTTGTGGAGTTCCATTGTGGCTTAACAGCTTTTTATAGGTTTTTTCGTTGCTTTGCTATATATTAGAAATGATTTAACAGATTAACTTTAAATTTTGTATATGTGTTCCTCTTTGAAAATGAAGTTCACTTTACTAAAAGACTTGGAATTTGTTAACTCCTGCCGACCCGACGATTGTTCAAAAAAAAATTTTTAAGTAAATTACGTCCAATTTTTGAAAGTAGAAACAACTTCTTTGAATTACGGGAATGCTTAAAAAAATTTTAACCGATTGCGAAACACAAACTTTAAAATACAGTTTGCAAAACAATTTGAACGATTATCTCTAATTTTTCTATACATGGTGCTTCTTGAAAATTTGGTGCTCCTTGAAGATAGAGTTTAGAACGGTAGGTTCTCGGCGAATAATGTTAACTGAATTAAAATGATTATTGGTCAAAAGGGTATACTAAATTTGCCATTATGTCATTATACTATATCAATTGTAATTTTCTTGAATTGCCAACGTTTGAATAAAATGTAGTCGATGGTTTATAAAAGGTTTAAAAATCTGCTTTTCAACTTATATTTTGTTTAGTACTTACCTGAAAGTTGTACTACGCTCTTCCTCGTTTTTTTATGATTTCATAAGAGAAATGTATTTGTATTTAAGCATTATAATACGAAATTGTATTTTTTGATGTTAAGATTTCATTTGATTAATTAAGTGAGCTGTTGAAATAAAGGTTAACTTGCGTTTATACCAAAAATTTGAAAATTTCATTGATTCTTTGTTCAAAACGTGCAAACAGGTCAAAATCAAATTAACCCTGTGGGTTTTAATTAAAATGCAGGTACAAAATTTTCAATAAAATTCTTTTAATCGTTTAAGCAAATAAAATTTATAGAAAACTTCATTTGTAAATAAGGGTTAATTGAACTTAACTAAAACTTTTTGCAGCCTCTTTTTAAGACTGTAAAATCAACCTGTAAAATTGGACACAAATCGGAAACACAAAATTTTTTGAAAGCCCGGAAGTCCGAAATGGGTTTATTTATTCCAACCAAATTTATACAACTAATTCCTGTTGCTAAGGGGAACTTTTGTGCAAAATTCCAAGGCAATCGGTCAAACCGTTTTGACTCGAAATAAAAAAACTAATAAGCTTAAAACGGCTCTGGAGCCGCAATCTGTTAACGTATAGAAATGTGACTTAGCCTATGTCCCGGGCTCTCAGAATTATTGCTTTAAAATTTTGTGACAATCGGACCAGTGGTTTTCACGTGAATCCTGGACAAACAAACAAACAAACAAATTTTCTCCTTAATATCTTAGATTACCATAGGTTATATATAACTAATCGAAATGAAATCGAAGGTTTAATCGAAGTTGATGTTACTGCAAAAAGTTAACACAAAAATTACATTTGGTTTACACATGTAAATTTTAAAATGTATGTAAACATATTTTTTAAAAAGATTTTTCTAGGATTATTCTAGTCATTTTTTAAACTTTCTGTAATGGAAAAAAGTACAAACTACTTTCCAAAATTTGACGCAATTTACTTCCAAAATTTTTTTTTGACCAATCGTAGGACCGACTGTTAACAGAATCAACTCCATTTACAAGTTCCTTCACGCATATAAAATTTGTATTCAACCAGTCAAATCGTTTCTAATTTAGAGTTAAGTAACCAAAAAATTTATAAAAAGCTGTTGGGCCGCAATGGGTTAAAGGAACTCAAGAAAAGTTTTTTTGATGCTTTCTTTTTAGCCAAAGGAGTACTTCGCTAATTTTGACAACATTAATTTCCAAAATTATTTTGACCAACCGTCGGGCCGACATGGGTTAACAAATTCCAAATTTGTTTATAGTGTCAAATTAATTCTCACAAGGGTGCACGTATACAAAATTTGAAGATAATCGGTCAAACATTTCTAATTTAGAGTAAAGTAATGAAAAAACCTATAAAAAGCTGTTGGGCCATAATGGGATAATGGAACTCAACAAAATTTTTTTTGGGGCTTTCTTTTTAGCCAAAACAGTATTTCGTAAAATCGGACAAAATTTGGACTCAAATTTTTTTTTGACTAACCATTGGCCCGATATGGGTTAACAAATTCCAAAACTGTTAATAGTGTCAACTCAATTCTCTGGGAGCATCACGTATACAAAATTTGAAGTCAATCGGTCAAAACGTTTTCATTTTAGAACAAAAAAGTTTAAATACTTCCACCACAGCCCCAACTTGGCGGTCCGTTAGAGCAAAATTTTTGGGCCACGATTTCTTGCTGTACCCACAAACCTCTATATACAAATTTTCATGAAATCGGCTGGGCAGTTTAGGAGTCTATTCGCTACATACAAACAAACAAACAAACAAACAAATATTTGCTTTTATATATATAGACTAGCAGATTTACCCGGCGTTGTCCGAGAGCGTGCAAATTGCAAAAAAGCAAGTTTTGGCCAATTTTTTGGAGTACTACTTTACTACGTTAAAAACAAAGGCTCAAAAAAATATTGATGGAGCTCCGTTAACCCATTGTGACCCAACAGCTTTTTATAGGTTTTTTTGTTGCTTTGCTATATATTAGTAATTATTTAACCGATTGACTTCAAATTTTGTATATTTGTTCCTCTTTGAGAATGGAGTTCCCTCTATTAACAGACTTGGAATTTGTTAACCCATGCCGAACCAACGAATTTTAAAAAAAAAAATTTGTAAGTAAGCTACGTCTAATTTTTGAAAGTAGGTAAAACTTCTTTGAATTAGGGCATTGTTAAAAAAATGTTCGAGTACTTTTAACCGATTGCGAAACAAAAACTTTAAAAAACAGTTTGCAAAACAGTTTGAACGATTATCTCTAATTTTTCTATATGTGGTGCTCCTTGATGATATAGCTGAGGATGGTGGATTTCCGGCGAATAATATTAACTGAATTAAAATGACTATAGGTCGTTTGACTATACGTCAAAAGGGTATACTACATTTGCCATTATGTTATTATATATGTCAATAGTAGTTTTCTTGAATTGCCAACGTTTGAATAAAATATAGTCGATGGTTTAGAAAAGATTTAAAAGTTTGCTTTTTAACTTATATTTTATTTTGTACTTATCTGAAAGTTCTACTACGCTCTTCCTCGTTTTTATATGGTTTTATGAGAGAAATGTAAGCTTCTTTTTTGGAAAAACAGTTTTGAAATACTATGTATTTAAGCATAATACATACGAAATTGAATTTTTAAATTTTATTTGAAGAACTGCAATTTTACACTGAAATCTATTTTTAAAAAACTACAACTTCAAAAAAGATAAAAAATAGTCTTATTAATTTAGTAAGCTTCTAAAATAAAGTTAACTTGCTGTAATACCAAAATATTGAATATTTCAGAGAATCTTTCTTCAAAACGCGTAAACAGGCAAAAACCAAATTAACGCTGTAGGTTTTTATAAAATACTGGTACAAAATTTTCAATAAAATTCTTTTGATCGTTTAAGCAAATAAAGGCGTCGTTGTGGGAAAAGCAAATTAAATTTATAGATCGACCTTAACTAAAAATTTTGGAACCTCTCTTTTAGACTGCAAATTGTAAAAACGCAAGTTTCAGCAAATTTTTTGAAATACTACTTTGCTTATAAATGAAGCCACAAAAAAATATTTGTGGAGTTCCGTTAACCCATCGTGGCCCAACAGCTTTTTATAGGTTTTTTCGTTGCTTTGTTATATATTAGAAATGATTTAACCGATTAACTTCAAATTTTGTATATGTGTTCTTCTTTGAAAATGAAGTTCAATTTACTAAGAGACTTGGAAGTTGTTAACCCCTGCCGATCCGACGATTGTTCAAAAAAAAATTTGTAAGTAAATTACGTCCAATTTCTGAAAATAGGTACAACTTCTTTGAATTAGGGGAATGCTTAAAAAAATGTTTTGTCGAGTTCTTTTAACCGATTGCGAAACAAAAACTATAAAAAACAGTTTGAACGATTATCTATAATTTTTCTATACATGGTGCTTCTTGACAATTTGGTGCTCCTTGACGATAGAGTTGAGGATGTTAGGTTTCCAGCGAATAATGTTAACTGAATTAAAATGACTATTTGTCAAATGGGGATACTAAGTTTGCCATTATGTCATTATACTATGTCAATAGTAGTTTTCTTGAATTGCCAACGTTTGATGGTTTAGAAAAGGTTTAAAAAATTAGCTTTTCAACTTATATTTTGTAAAGTACTCGCCTGAAAGTTGTAATACGCTCTTCCTCGTTTTTTTATGATTTTATGAGAGAAATGTAGGCTTATTTTTTGGAAAAACTGTTATAAAATACTATGTTTTTAAACATTATATATAAGAAATTGAATTTTTTGATTTTTAGATTTCATTTGAAGAAAACTGAAAATTTCATTGAATCTTTTTTCAAAACGCACAAACAGGTCAAAACCAAATTAACCATGTGGGTTTTAATTAAAATGTTGGTACAAAATTTTCAATAAAATACTTTTAATCGTATAAGAAAATAAAATTTATAGAAAACTTCATGGCGTCGTCGTGGAAAACGGGTTAATCGAACTTAACTAAAACTTTTTGCAGCCTCTCTTTAGATTGCAAAATCAACATGTAAAATTGGACACAAATCGAAAACACAAAATTTTTGGAAAGTCCGCCACGCCGTAATGGGTTAAATTATTCCAACCAAATTTATGCAACTAATTGCGGTTGCTAAGAGGAACATTTGTGCAAAATTTCAAGTCAATCGGTCAAACTGCTTCGGCTCGACATCAAAAACATTGAAAAAGCTTCATTGCGCCCTCGTGCCCAAACGGGTTAACCGAACCCAACAAAAATTTGTGCCAGCCTCTCTTTTTGACTTCAAAACCACCCTGTAAAATTGGACACAAATCGGAAACATAAATTTTTTGGAAGCCCGCTGGGCCGAAAGATGTTAATTAATTCCAACCAGCTTCATACCATTAATTCCGCGTAATAAGAGGAACATTCGTGCAAAATTTCAAGTGAATTAGTCAAACCGTTTCGACTCGACATCAAAAAAACGAAAAAGCTTAAAACGGCTCTGGAGCCGCAACCTGTTGACTTATAAAAATGCGACATAGCCTATGTCACCCACCGGACTCCCAAAATTATTCCTGTCAAATTTGGTGTCAATCGGACCAGTGGTTTTCACGTGAATCCTGGACAAACAAACAAACAAACAAACAAATTTTCTTCTTTATATATTAGACTAGCAGATTTACCCGGCGTTGCCCGGAAGCTTGCAAATTGTAAAAACGCAAGTTTTAGCCAATTTTTTGAAATACTACTTTGCTTATAAATGAAGCCACAAAAAAATATTTGTGGAGTTCCGTTAACCCATCGTGGCGCAACAGCTTTTTATAGGTTTTTTCGTTGCTTTGTTATATATTAGAAATGATTTAACCGATTAACTTCAAATTTTGTATATGTGTTCTTCTTTGAAAATGAAGTTCAATTTACTAACAGACTTGGAAGTTGTTAACCCCTGTCAACCCGACGATTGTTCAAAAAAAAATTTGTAGGTAAATTACGTCCAATTTCTGAAAGTAGGTACAACTTCTTTGAATTAGGGGAATACTTAGAAAAAAGGTTTGTCGAGTTCTTTTAACCGATTGCGAAACAAAAATTTTAAAAAAAAGTTTGAACGATTATCTCTAATTTTTCTATACATGGTGCTTCTTGACAATTTGGTGCTTCTTGACGATAGAGTTGAGGATGTTAGGTTTCCGGCGAATAATATTAACTGAATTAAAATGACTATTGGTCAAATGGGGATACTAAGTTTGCCATTATGTCATTATACTATGTCAATAATAGTTTTCTTGAATTGCCAACGTTTGAATAAAATATAGTCGATGGTTTAGAAAAGGTTTAAAAATTTGCTTTTCAACTTATATTTTGTTTAGTACTCACCTGAAAGTTGTAATACGCTCTTCCTCGTTTTTTTATGATTTGATGAGAGAAATGTAGGCTTATTTTTTGGAAAAACTGTTTTAAAATACTATGTTTTTAAGCATTATATATAAGAAATTGAATTTTTGGATTTTTAGATTTCATTTGAAGAAAACTGAAAATTTCATTGAATCTTTGTTCAAAACGCACAAACAGGTCAAAACCAAATTAACCATGTGGGTTTTAATTAAAATGTTGGTACAAAATTTTTAATAAAATACTTTTAATCGTATAAGAAAATAAAATTTATAGAAAACTTAATGGCGTCGTCGTGGAAAACGGGTTTATCGAACTTAACTAAAACTTTTTGCAGCCTCTCTTTAAACTGCAAAATCAACTTGTAAAATTGGACACAAATCGAAAACACAAAATTTTTTGAAAGTCCGCCAGGCCGAAATGGGTTTAATTATTCCAACCAAATTTATACAACTAATTGCGGTTTCTAAGAGGAACATTTGTGCAAATTTCAAGTCAATTTGTCAAACGGTTTTGACTCGACATCAAAAACATTGAAAAAGCTTCTTTGCGCCCTCGTGCCCAAACGGGTTAACCGAACTTAACAAAAATTTGTGCCAGCATTTCTTTTCGACTGCGAAACCACCCTGTAAAATTGGACACAAATCGGAAACAAATAATTTTTTGGAAGCCCGCCGGGCCTAAATTGGTTAATATTTTCGAACCATCTTTATACAACTAATGCCGTTTGCTAAGAGGAAGATTTGTGCAAAATTTCAAGTCCATCGTTCAAACTGTTTCGGCTCAACATCAAAAACATTGAAAAAGCTTCATTGCGCCCTCGTGTGCAAACGGGTTAACCGAACCCAACAAAAATTTGTGCCAGCCTTTCTTTTTGACTGCAAAACCAACCTGTAAATTTGGACACAAATCGGAAACACAAAATTTTTTGGAAGCCCGCCGGGCCGAAAGGGGTTAATTTATTTCAACCAACTTTATACCATTAATTCCGTTTAATAAGAAGAACATTCGTGCAAAATTTCAAGTTAATTGGTCAAACCGTTTCGACTCGACATCAAAAAAATGAAAAAGCCTAAAACGGCTCTGGAGCCGCAAGCTGTTGATTTATAAAAATGCGACATAGCCTATGTCACTCCCCGGACTCCCAAAATTATTCCTCTAAAATTTGGTGTCAATCGGACCAGTGGTTTTCACGTGAATCCTGGACAAACAAACAAACAAACAAACAAATTTTCTTCTTTATATATTAGACTAGCTAATACCCGGTGCGCGTTGCTGCGCCTCTCAATGGAGGTTTAATTGAAGTTGATGTTACTGCAAAAAGTTAACACAAAAATTACACTCGGTTTACACATGTAAATTTTAAAATGAATGAAAGCAATCTTTTTAAAACCATTTTTCTAGGTTTTAAAAAGAATAATGTTCTAGTAATTTTTGAAACTTTCTGTAATTCAAAGTAGTACAAACTACTTCCAAATTTTGACGTAATTTACTTCCAAAAAATTTTTTTTAAACAATCGTTGGACCGACTGTTAGCAGATTCAACTCTATTTTCAAGTTGTTTCACACATATAAAATTTGAGGAAAACTGGTCAAATCGTTTCTAATTTAGAGTTAAGTAACGCAAAAATCTATTAAAAGCCACTGTGCCCCACAGGGTTAGCGGAACTACACTTTCTCTTTGGGCAAAGCAGTATTACGCAAAAATGGACGTAATTTGCTTCCAAATCACTCAACAAAATTTTTTGAAGCTTTCTTTTTAGTCAAAGCAGTACTTCGCAAATTTTGACAATATTATCTTCCAAAATTATTTTGACCAACCGTCGGGCCGACATGGGTTAACAAATTCCACATCTGTTAATAGTGTCAACTCAATTCTCACAGAGGAGCACGCATACAAAATTTGAAGAAAATCGGTCAAACCGTTTTTAATTTAGAGTTAGGTATTGAAAAAACCTATAAAAAGCTGTTGGGCCCTAATGGGTTAATGCAAGTCAAATAAAATTTTTTTGTGGGTTTTCTTTTTAGCCAAAGCAGAATTTCATAAAATCGGACAAAATTTGAACCCAAATTTTTTTTTGACCACCCGTCGGCCCGGCATGGGTTAATAAATTCCAAAACTGTTAATAGTGTCTACTCAATTCTCAAGGAGCATCACGTATACAAAATTTGAAATCAATTGGTCAAACCGTTTCGAATTTAGAGTAAAGTATTGAAAAAACCTATAAAAAGCTGTTGGGCCGCAATGGGTTAATGGAATTCAACAAAATTTTTTTTGGGGCTTTCTTTAAAGCCAAAGCAGAATTCCGTAAAATCGGACAAAATTTGGACCCAAAATTTTTTTTGACCACCCGTCGGCCCGACATGGGTTAACAAATTCCAAAACTGTTAATAGCGTCTACTCAATTCTCAAAGAGCATCACGTATAAAAAATTTTAAGTCAATCGGTCAAACCGTTTCGAATTTAGAGTAAAGTATTGAAAAAACCTATAAAAAGCTGTTGGGCCGCAATGGGTTAATGGAACTCACCAAAATTTTTTTTGGGGTTTGCTTTTAAGCCAAAGCTGAACTTCATAAAATCGGACAAAATTTGGACCCAAAATTTTTTTTTGACTACCCGTCGGCCCGACATGGGTTAACAAATTCCAAAACTGTTAATAGCGTCTACTCAATTCTCGAAGAGCATCACGTATACAAAATTTGAAGTCAATCGGTCAAACCGTTTTCATTTTAGAACAAAGAAGTTTAAATACTTGCACCACAGCCCCAACTTGGCGGTCCGTTAGAGCAAAATTTTTGGGCCACGATTTCCTTCCGTACCCAAAAACCCCTATATACAAATTTTCATGAAAATCGGCTGGGCAGTTTAGGAGTCTATTCGCTACAAACAAACATACAAACAAACAAACAAATTTTCTTCTTTATATATTAGACTAGCTAATACTCGGTGCGCGTTGCTGCGCCTCTCAATGGAGGTTTAATTGAAGTTGATGTTACTGCAAAAAGTTAACACAAAAATTACACTCGGTTTACACATGTAAATTTTAAAATGAATGAAAGCAATCTTTTTAAAACCATTTTTCTAGGTTTTAAAAAGAATAATGTTCTAGTAATTTTTGAAACTTTCTGTAATTCAAAGCAGTACAAACTACTTCCAAATTTTGACGTAATTTACTTCCAAAAAATTTTTTTTGAACAATCGTTGGACCGACTGTTAGCAGATTCAACTCTATTTTCAAATTGTTTCACACATATAAAATTTGAGGAAAACTGGTCAAATCGTTTCTAATTTAGAGTTAAGTAACGCAAAAATCTATTAAAAGCCACTGTGCCCCACTGGGTTAACGGAACTACACTTTCTCTTTGGGCAAAGCAGTATTACGCAAAAATGGACGTAATTTGCTTCCAAATCACTCAACAAAATTTTTTGAAGCTTTCTTTTTAGTCAAACCAGTACTTCGCAAATTTTGACAATATTATCTTCCAAAATTATTTTGACCAACCGTCAGGCCGACATGGGTTAACAAATTCCACATCTGTTAATAGTGTCAACTCAATTCTCACAGAGGAGCACGCATACAAAATTTGAAGAAAATCGGTCAAACCGTTTTTAATTTAGAGTTAGGTATTGAAAAAACCTATAAAAAGCTGTTGGGCCCTAATGGGTTAATGCAAGTCAATAAAATTTTTTTGTGGGTTTTCTTTTTAGCCAAAGCAGAATTTCATAAAATCGGACAAAATTTGAACCCAAATTTTTTTTTGACCACCCGTCGGCCCGGCATAAGTTAATAAATTCCAAAACTGTTAATAGTGTCTACTCAATTCTCAAGGAGCATCACGTATACAAAATTTGAAATCAATTGGTCAAACCGTTTCGAATTTAGAGTAAAGTATTGAAAAAACCTATAAAAAGCTGTTGGGCCGCAATGGGTTAATGGAATTCAACAAAATTTTTTTTGGGGCTTTCTTTAAAGCCAAAGCAGAATTCCGTAAAATCGGACAAAATTTGGACCCAAAATTTTTTTTGACCACCCGTCGGCCCGACATGGGTTAACAAATTCCAAAACTGTTAATAGCGTCTACTCAATTCTCAAAGAGCATCACGTATACAAAATTTGAAGTCAATCGGTCAAACCGTTTCGAATTTAGAGTAAAGTATTGAAAAAACCTATAAAAAGCTGTTGGGCCGCAATGGGTTAATGGAACTCACCAAAATTTTTTTTGGGGTTTGCTTTTAAGCCAAAGCTGAATTTCATAAAATCGGACAAAATTTGGACCCAAAATTTTTTTTGACCACCCGTTGGCCCGACATGGGTTAACAAATTCCAAAACTGTTAATAGCGTCTACTCAATTCTCAAAGAGCATCACGTATACAAAATTTGAAGTCAATCGGTCAAACCGTTTTCATTTTAGAACAAAGAAGTTTAAATACTTGCACCACAGCCCCAACTTGGCGGTCCGTTAGAGCAAAATTTTTGGGCCACGATTTCCTTCCGTACCCAAAAACCCCTATATACAAATTTTCATGAAAATCGGCTGGGCAGTTTAGGAGTCTATTCGCTACAAACAAACATACAAACAAACAAACAAACAAGCAAACAAACAAATAAACAAACTTTCATTTTTATACCCTACACCTATATAATAGGTAAAGGGGTATATTAACTTTGGTATGGTGTTTGTAACCACCTAAAGGAAGCGAGCTAGATATGGAAAAGTATATATATTTGTGATCAGCGTGACCGCCTTAGTCGATATAGCCATGTCCGTCCGTCCGTCCGTCCGTAGGCACGATAACTCAAAAAATAATGGAGCTATCTTGATGAAATTTTAACTGTAGGTTACTAGGACTGAAAGTACGGCGGGGATTGCATATGGGCGAAATCGGCCCATGGGTTCGGATTCTGGACCTTTTAATCGGTTTCAGGGCTAACGAAAAAATATAAAAAATCACGATAACTCAACAACTAATGACGCTATCTTCATCAAATTTGTGCTGTAGGTTACTAGTAATGAAGCTACTTCGGGAATTGCGTAAGGTCGGGATTGGACCATGGGTTCGGAACCTAGAACTTTTTGATCGAATTTAGGCCAAACGAGCATAATTCCGAAACCAATGAAGATAGAACCTCCAAATTTAGTATCAGGGTGTCCCTTCCTATTTCCTAAGTGTCTTGTGAAATTGGGTCCCATTGGAGTAGTGGGTCGGGGACCAGCCACACATTTCCGAAAACCTTAAAGCATATCTTTAAAATTAATAAAGATAACAACTTGAAAAAATGTAGAAGCTTCCAATTTGCCACAAGGGTGTTCTTTACTATCTCTTGCGTGTTCCTCTAATTTGGGATCAATTGGAGTGGTGGTTCTGTACCCCTCTCAGACCTCCCAAGTTTTAAAGGCTTATAATCGAAATTACTAAAAATAGTTACTTAAAATTAGGATAGACCGTTCAAATTGTGTACAAGGGTTAACTAGTACTATAAGTACAGCGCGGACTATATAAGGGCGAAATCAGCCCAACGGTTCGGATTCCGGACCTTTTAATCGATGTCAGGGCTAAGGAATATATATAAAAAATCACGATAACTCAACAACTAATGAGGCTATCTTCATGAAATTTGTGCTGTAGGTTATTGGCAGCGAAACTACGGCGGTGATTACGTACGGTGAGGATTGGACAATGGGTTCGGAACTTAGAAATTTTTGATCGAATTTAGGCCAAACGAGCATAATTCCGAAACCAATGGAGATAGAACCTCCAAATTTGGTATCAGGGTGTCCCTTCCTATTTCGTAAGTGTCTTTGAAATTTGGGCCCCATTGGAGTAGTGGATCGGGGACCAGCCACTCAGTTCTTAGGCCCTTAAAGCATATTTTCGAAATTAATAAAGATAGTAACTTGAAACAAATGTAGAAGCTTCCAATTTGCCACAGGGGTGTTCTTTACTATTTCTTGCGTGCCCCCCTAATTTGGGATCAATTGGAGTGGTGGTTCAGAACCTCTCTTAGACCCCCCAATGTGTAAAAGCTTATCATCGAAATTAATAAAACTAGTAACTTAAAATTAAGATAGAGCGTTCCAATTGTGTACAAGGGTTAACTAGTATTGAAAGTATGACGGGACTGCATATGGGCGAAATCGTACCATAATTTCGGGTCCTGGAACCCTTGAAAAGTTCAAGGACTAACAAACATATATCTTACAAACACCATAACTCAAAAAATAATGCCGGTATTTTGATGAAATTTAACAGTAGGTTACTAGTAATGAAAGTACCATGGGAATTGGTTGTGGTCGAGTTTAATTTCGAAGCCAAAGAATATATTTCCTATGTCCTATGTGTCTCCGAAATCTAGACTTAATTGTAGTGGTTCAGCTATGTTCAAAGGTACTTGCTGCATTTATGTAAAATTTATTTTTATATTTAAATGAATTATATGAAAAGGTGTAAATTTTTAATTGTATTTTAGAAATACATTTATTGCATATTTTGCGTTTATAAGCTTTTCTATTAGGTATATAAACTAACCATTTAAAATAATTGCAATTTTTAAAAATTTGGATTATTAAATATATTATGCTTTGATTATCTTTTTATCACAAAATTTAATAATTAGAATTTTTTCATTTTGTAATTGAATTGGAATAAATATATTTTCATTTATTTCAAGTTTGTTTGTTTTTTAATATTTTTAAATAGATAAATTAGTAAGAATTTGTAGTATTTTTTAATAGATAGGGTAATTAGAAAATGTTTTTAGTATTATACAGTTAATTTGGTTAGCTATGTCTTACGATCAAATTAATAACAGCTTCTATGGTGTTAAAATGACTTATGGATATGTCCTTAAATTTAAACCAAATAGGTGTAGGGTATTTCTAAGTCGGTTGCACCGACTGACTGTTTCTTTACTTGTTATATATATAGATAGATAAAGACATTGTGTACGATACTTAGGCTATGATCAAAGGAACTTGCTGCATTTATGTAAAATTTATTTTTATATTTTTGAATGGATTATATGAAAAGATCTAAATTTGTTTATAAATTTGTTTAAATAGCGTTTATAAGCTTTTCTAATAGGTACATAAAGTAACAATAATTTCAATTTTGAAAAATTTGAATTATTAACTATATTGATTAGCTTTTTATCACAAAATTTAATAATTCAAATTTTTTTTCACTTTTGTAATTGAATTGGAATAAATATATTTTCATTTATATCAATTTTTTTTTGTTTTTTAATATATTAAGTAGACAAGCTAGTAAAAATTTGTAATATTTTTGAATAGGTAGCTAAAGTAATTAGAAAATGTTTTTAGTATTATAAAGTTAATTTGGTTAGCTATGTCTTACGATCAAACTAATAACAGTTTTTATAGTTTTAAAATGACTTATAGATTTCTCATTAAATTTGAACCGGTGTAGGATATTTCTAAGTCGGTTGCACCGACTGACCGTTTCTTTACTTGTTTTTCATATAAAATTAAACAAAAAGTAAATGAGATAATTTTTAAAATAACATGATCGACACTAATTAAATAAAACCAACTTCAAGTCACTATCGCACATAATACACATTTACACATTAAAAGAGTTTTTAAATATTATTTACATTTACGAGGGAAATACAGTACATAAAACGTTTGGTTTACCAGTTCCAGTAACATTCACTTCAGTTTCTTCTATCAAGGCGAGTTCTCAAAAAACCTATGTAATATGTATAGTAAATCTTGTTTTGATTGATGAATCTTCAATGACTCCTGCTTGTACAATTTATTGTAACGATCGTTTGTTGAAACATATAACTGAATGTAATGAACCAATTGGTGGAAAAGTAATTGTATTTGGTGGTGATTTTCGACAAATCCTTCTACAAAAAAATATGAGATAAAGTCCATATGAGATAAACTTTTCAAAATAGCTTTTGATATTAGGTAATAATGAGGTTCCCATTAAATTGAGTGAATAGATTATTAAAATACCCCATGAATTTATTTGTATGCTTTAAAAAAAAAAAGCAGTTCCTATTATATTTGTTTTTGCACTGCAATAAATAAAGCACAGACAAGCTTTTGACAAAATCAGCATTTATCTACTTAAATCTATATTCACCCATGGACAACTATTCCTAACATTTAGTAGAACCAAAAAATCATAAAAATAAAAACGTTTAAGGCTATTTCTTACATTTATGTACTTCTATTCTAATATACCTTGCGGAACCGAAAAAAAAACTATTATAACCACATCTATCTAAATATATTAGAAGACCATAACATACATCTACTAATTGCTAATCTTAAGCGTACATAACAGAAAGAAAGAGGGAAGCTAATAAAATGTTAAGAATTAGATACAGAAACATTTTTGTTAAAAAAAAAAACAAAAAAATGTAAATTTAAATTTTAGGTAGAAGAATTTTTTTTCCTTAACTCTTATATTAATTGTTAATTTAATTGTCCAGGTATAAAAATTTATTTTCATTAATTCTTTAATGTTTGAAATGATAGAAAGAACAAGCCAGAAATTCAAAGCGTTTAAAAGTTTTAACTTACATATACGTATTTCTAATCTAATATTTGTATACGTGAATATTATATTAAAAAAAAAATTATTAAAATATTTAGGAATAACACATTTATTTTACTCTAATCTTATCTAATATACAATAAAAAACTAGAAACTGAAGCTAACTTATGTGCCATTGTTATCAAAATTAACACTTAGAAAAGAAGGTATAAGTAACCAAGTGGTCGGATGGTTAGAACGGGGAATACGAATTATATTAGTTTTTAGGTTGTAGGGTTTAAGAAAATATTATTAAAATGTTAATTTAAATGTTTAGGTATAACAATTTATTTTACTCTAATCTTATCTAATCTAAATATAATAAAAGACAAACTGCTGCTGCTGCTGCTGCTGCTGCTGCTGACCAGCGTGCCCTTATGTTATGTTAAGTGTTATTCACACATGTAAAATACTTCTAATTACAAATACATACTTACATTCAAAAGAGAAAGAAAAAATGAAACTGATAAAATGTAAATTATGAACAGAAAAAAAAAATCAAAAAGTATGAGAAATCTGTTAACAGGTAGATACAGAAAATTTTTTATAAATATAATAAAAGATGCTTCTGCTCTTTAATTATGTTAATGTTAAGTGTTATTGACACATGAAATGTAACATACTTCTAATTACAAATTCTTACATACAAAGGAGAAAGAAAAAATGAAACTGATAAAATGTAAATTATGAACAGAAAAAAAAAAATCAAAACGTATGAGAAATCTGTTAACAGGTAGATACAGAAAATTTTTTATAAATATAATAAAAGATGCTTCTGCTCTTTAATTATGTTAATGTTAAGTGTTATTGACACATGAAATGTAACATACTTCTAATTACAAATTCTTACACACAAAGGAGAAAGAAAAAATGAAACTGATAAAATGTAAATTATGAACAGAAAAAAAAAATCAAAACGTATAAGAAATCTGTTAACAGATAGATACAGAAAATTATAATAAAAACGTTTAAAGAAATTTTTTACATTTCAGTATGTATACTTTTATTTAAATACACTTACAGAACTAATAACTAACTTTAATTTGTAGTTTTTATAAATATAATAAAAGACGCTGCTACTGTTGCAATATGTTAATGTTAAGTGTTATTCACACATGTAACATACTTCTAATTACAAATTCTTACATACAAAAGAGAAAGAAAAAATAAAACTGATAAATGTAAATTATGAACAGAAAAAAAAAAATCAAAACGTATGAGAAATCTGTTAACAGGTAGATACAAAAAATTTTTTATAAATATAATAAAAGATGCTTCTGCTCTTTAATTATGTTAATGTTAAGTGTTATTGACACATGAAATGTAAGATACTTCTAATTACAAATTCTTACATACAAAGGAGAAAGAAAAAATGAAACTGACAAAATGTAAATTATGAACAGAAAAAAAAAAATCAAAACGTATGAGAAATCTGTTAACAGGTAGATACAGAAAATTTTAATAAAAACGTTAAAGAAATTTTTTACACTTTAGTTTGCATACTTCTATTTTATTATCACTTACAAAACTAAAACAATCTATTATAATGTTAACTTAATGTTCTTTAGGTAACGAATTTCCTTTTATTGATTCAGTAGCGCAATAGCAGGAAAAAAGAATATATATAAAAAGAGAAATTAAAATTATACCTGTCGTCCGACAGGCTTTTTTACTAGTATATAATAAAAGGCTAGAGAATGCTGCTAATTCACGTGCCCTTTTTGTAAAAATTAACAGTTACCAAAAAAAATATAAGTAAACAAGTTGTCGGATAGTTAGAGCGGGGCATATAATTATATTAATTTTTAGGTTGTAGATTTTAATTCAGATTGAGATCAGTTTTTTTAAATATTGGTTTAGTAAATGCAATTAAATTCATAAAATAATGTTTTTATTAGCTCCGAATAATTAATTATTCTTATTGAACCACAAAAACCTAATTTGATTTTTACACTTACACCTGTCATGGGACGGACTTTCTTCTACGTACACGCGAATATATTATATTAAAGAATATATTCCTACAAACTTTTTACAATAAGTCCTTGTGCGAAATTTTAAACTATAATCCGTAATAAGTTTTGGGTAAAGAGTGTAATAAAAAAGTTCTTAATAATTTTTTAGAACTATTGTTAAAAATTTAATATCTAAGCAACATTGTAGCAAGCAATGAAAAAAGTTTAATTCTATAGAACTGCCTTAGTAATATCCGAACCCTCATTTAACTACATCTCAGATTTCAAGAACATTAATCAAAAATGACATAACTATCTTACTATCGCAATTTAAAAGACATAATGTAAACAGAACAGAATACTCTTCTACCAAATTTGAATGTTCTTCCTACCTAAGTACCTTCGAAATCTTTATTCATTTGTGGCTTGTCTTTATTCATTTGTGTTTTTAAATTACTTAAAACCGGGATTTTTGCCAACTTTGGTGAGGATGTAATATCACAACAGGTGGGGGCAACAGAAAAAAGTTCTTCCATAAAATTGTTTTTTTTTGCAATACCTACCTCGAGTTAAAATTACTTACCTTTTTTTCAAACAGTGTAAAAGTTATTTTTAAAAAAACAGACGGAAAGATTGACGAACAGACGGATAGGTGGACAGACGGACGTATGTTATGGACAGGAAAAAGTGAAACTATAGAAGCAAATTTTTACCAAAGGATTTCATGCTTAAGATATGGGAGTGGTGTCATATATCCTCTTCCAGTATAACTAGATATATAAATATTTGATTTCAAACGTCGTAAAAACAAGTTGCATCTACAAATTATTGAAAATTAATATTAAAAATAACGAGGAAGAGTGTAGTAGAGTAGACTGTGTCAACTCTGGGATACCCGTATGACCGTAACATATACATTATATCATCCGGTTAATTACTTTTGGCAAAATTTCAAACATTCAGCTTTATTAGGTGTAGAGTAATGCTCATATAAAAGAAGGAGTTGTATGGCAGCAACTAGAACCTTTTGCAGTAGACCAACCAAATTTTGCAGTAACTTTGGCCATTACACTAAACTATTTTTGGCAAAATTTTAGACACCCAGCTTCATTTGGTGTAGTGTAATCCTCATATAAAAAAAGGAGTTGTATGGCAGCTACTCGAACCCTCAGCAGTAGACCAACTAAATTTTGCAGTAACTTTGGCCATTACACTAAACTATTTTTTGCAAAATTTCAGACACCCAGCTTCATCAGGTGTAGTGTAAAGCTCATATAAAAGAAGGAGTTGTATGGCAGCTACTCGAACCCTCTGCAGTAGACCAACCAAATTTTGCAGTAACTTTGGCCATTATACTAAACTACTTTTGGCAAAATTTCAGACACGCAGCTTCCATAGGTATAGAGTAATGCTCATATAAAATTATAAGTTGTATGGCAGGTACTCGAACCCGTGGACCAAAATGGCTGAATTTCAAACTCGATTCCGTTTTTTGCATAAAAACGAATTTGTGAAAATTTCATAATCCTAGCTCCTTTACTTTTTGAGTTATCGTGATGACGGACGGACGGACAGACGGACAGACGGACAGACGGACAGACGGACGGACGGACGGACAGACGGACGGACATACATAGCTAAATCGATTTATTTTTCGATTCTGATCCGATCCATACACTTGAGTCTATATCTACCCCCCCTCCTTCTCTGCGTCACAAACGTAATGGCAAATTTATTATACCCTTGGACTATATAGTCATACGGGTATAAAAATTAAAAAATCGTGATAAAAATAAAATAAAAAGATTAGTAAAAATATATAATAGGTCACTTCACGAACAAATAATTAACCTTAATTCAATTAAAATCGTTTGTTTCGTTTTTTGTCAAAAAAATTAATTGAGTTATATTAGTTTGGGAAACAGCTGATTTTGAAATTTCATTTGTTTTTATTATTGCTAACTTAAAAGAAAAGTGCTGATATTTGAGACTTTTTTAGCACATTTTCAAAAAATTTTGTGAAGATGTGCCTATATAGCTTCACTCTGTCCGTCCGTCTGTCCGTCCGTCCGTCCGTATGTTTGCAAAAACTTTTACACCGTTTGAAATAGAGTAAAGAAATTTTAACCATGGGTAGTTTTTGCAAAAAAAATAATTTCGTAGAAGAATTTTTTTTTGTAGCCCCACTTGCTACGGGGCTACAGCCCCTTAAAGTTGGAAAAAGCCCTATATTTAAATTGTTATAACAAGAGTTCTGTTAGATATATTTTTAATCTGAAAACGGCAAACGATAGCTGGTTTCATAAACTTTATAAATTTTTAAAAGGCAAATGTTTAGGGTTGCCATACGGTACTAAAATTTAACATTACACAAAACTCAATTTTTGCAAAATTTTTGGCCACACATATCTTCTGAACGGTACAAGCTAGGGTCTTGAAATTTTGGGAGAAGTTAGATACGGATAAATTAGTAGGAGTCGGTTAACAAAATTTTTTTGTCAAGCCCCTTGAACACCTGAGTAACTTGAACACCTGTCCAAATTTGTTTTTAGTGATATACAAAATTCAAAGCTCTATAATTATATTTCAACATGTGTTAAAGGTTTTTCTTAATTTTGAAGAGTGGCGAAGCTACAGCCCCTGCAAATTCCAAAAAAGCCCTATATTTAAATTGATATAACAAGAGTTCTGTTAGGTTTATTTGCAATCGAAAAACGGTTGAAGAGAGCTTCTTTTATAGGCTTTACAAAAATATGTCGCTGTAATGTTTAGAGTTGCCATACGGTACTAAAATTTATTATTATATAAAACTCAATTTTTGCAAATGTTTTGGTCCCATATATCGCCTGAACGGTAAGATAGGTTCTTGAAAGGAGAAGTTAGATACTGAGAAATTTGTAGGAGTCGGTTAACAAAATTTTTTTGTCAAGCCCCCTGTTTAAGAGCTATAAGGGCTCGAAAATTTAAATTTTACCATTTTTAAGCACCTGTAACTTGAATACCTGTCCAATTTTTTTTTTTAATATACAAAATTTAAAGGTCCAACATTATATTGTAACATATGTTAAAGGTTTTTCTTAAATTTAAAAGCGGTTCCTTAAATTGAAGAAAGAATTTCTCAGTTTTACCTATTTTTGCTTAGATTGTATAATTCTAAGTAAAATTCAAAATTTTTATTCACAATTTAATTCCTAGAACCTAAAAAAATGGAGGGGGAAGGGAGGGGCAGTAGGAAGTAAGATGAAGTTAGATCCTTGAGAAACTTGGCAACCTTCTCTATTGAAGGTCTATAACAACTTTAAAATAAAAACTTTACTGTTAGCAGTAAATTTTATAAGTTAGCAGTGACTATTTCCAAGTAAATATTTCCAAAGTTAAACTCAGTATGTAATACAATATAATATTGAAAATGTGCTTTTTTAAAAACCCTTCGTTTTTTTTCATCACTTGTTTTATTACTAATAACAAATATATATGTATCTAAATAAGTTTGTAATTTAATAAGTATGTCAAAGAGAAGTAAATTAATTTTAAATTAACTAAAAAATAAAAAAAGTTATAAAAAATTTTAATTTTATTATTTAAGAAATTAGTTTAAAAAATTTTACTTTTATATATTAATATGAAAAATGTAAATATTTACCTTTTGTTTGTAAACTAACCTGTTGTCATCAGTTGTCAAAGTAAAATAACTCAAGTAAATGGTCGAATGTAAAATCAATAAATTCATGGTAAGTTGATTTACAAGACAATTGTTAAGGTTTTCTATAGTTGTATTGTAGATTAATAGAATATGATTCGATAAATTTAATATGATTTTGTTTTATCATAAGTGTGTAAACTATCTTTTAAATAATGGACATTTATTGGCTACATATACTTGTGTTTAGTTTAATGTATTTTAAATCATCATAATCCAAGTGAATTAATGCGTTTCATTACCTCCATTTCATTCAATATTTTGTTAAAACAAATTTTCCACAAAAAAAAGAAAATAAAATTTTAATCCAATACGTATATATAATTATAAATAAATTCTCAAAAAAAAAAAAACAAAAAAAAAAAAAACAGAAATAAAAATTTATTATTTATTATACAATATTTTATTTAAAAACATAATTGAATTAAAACATTCCGTTCGTTTATTCCATCTGTTCGAAAAGTGTAGCAAACTTTTTATATGGCAATGTCATTTTTCTAATTTTTTGATTGGTTCAAAACGCGAACTAGTCATATAAACGAATGGAATTAAAATGTCAAAAATAATAAGTTAATTGAACTAAGTTTAATTTTTTATTCGTGAAGAGATCTAATATAATTTTAAATACCAAAATTTGAATAATAATTTATAATGAAAAAACTCTTGGAGAGGAATTTTGGAGGAAAATTCAATTTGCAATAAGAGTATAGACCTTGCAACATAAGTGGTTGCAGCTGGAAGCTGTAAAGCTTGTTGTTCGAAGAAAAAAATTGATGAAATAAAAAGAAATGACTCAAATTGGTTCTGTGCTAAATGCCTGCAAAATAGGAGTGGTCGAAGCACGTTATTTCCTAAAATACCTGTATATAGCCAATAATCACGAAGTAAGTATAATTAAAAATATGAATTCATAAATTCACTAAACAGCAAGTGCAATCTAAACCCATTAAAGGTTAAACTTGGTAACCTGATGTCAAAAAACACCTCCTTAGAAAATGATGCTAAGAACTACTATGAATGATTTTAAAATTATAAAAGAGAATATTATTAAAGTAAATACCGGAGTTAAGAATGAAGTAGAAATTGTAAAAGTTAACACTATTAAATAATTTTGAAAATGAATAACATAACCCTTTTAACTTTTTAGGAAACCCAAGTAATGAACTATTGTACTCGTGGAATGATCTAGCAAGTGACGAAAAAAACCAAGGGTTTTCAAAAAAGTACACTTACAAGATTATATATTGTTTCATACTGAGTATTTTATAATTTATTTTTATAAAAATTATCAAATTAATTATCAATTTATCAAAACAATAATTCACTTAATATATTCCTACATAATGAGAATTTATTTAACGTAAACAACAACCTAAGCAAAAAAAAAGTTTTTTTTTTAACAAAAACACGCTTATATAAATTATATTTTTTTCTACTTATACTTAAATACTTATACTTAATTAATTCTTTAATTTTTTTTCTACTAAAATTTCTTTTATATTTTACACTAAGTTATAATTTTTTTAAACATTATCTTATTTTACTTATTTTTAATTTTTTAAATAACAAAAGAAAGTACAACCTTGAACTAATAATTAATTTAAAGACACTGATTACGGAAATGATAGAACTGTCAAATTTGGTGAGCACTGAAAAAAAAAAAAAGAATCTATCTAACTCTATCTATTGCACTAATAAATCATTTATTTTTAAAATTTTTTTTTCTCACATGCTTTTCATACGAATTAATTAATGGAAGAGATAGAGATAGATAGAAACCAAAACATTATTGATTTGAATAATGATGTTCAAGTGCAATACTACACAGACATGGGCAAATTAGTAGACAATTCTTATAGTAACAATTTTAATATTATATACCTAAATATTCAAAGTATTAGAAACAAATTATATGATCTAGAATCGCTAATAAATTCATATAGTGTAAATATCGATGTGATTGTACTGTCGGAAATATGGTTGCATGAGAGTGAAAATAAATTTTTTAACTTACCAGGATATGTATCATATTTTTGTAACAGGGAAAACAAATATGGGGGCGTTGCAATATATATAAATAATAAGATTAGTAGCTGCTGTATATATAAGGAGGAATTTCAAAATTCAAATATTTTAGGAATTAAACTACTTAAACATAATCTAAATATATTTGCTATTTATAGGTCCCACGGAACGAATTATGATACATTTATAGAAAAACTAGAAAACCTTCTTACGCATAAGAGGACAATTATTGTCGGTGACATTAATCTAAATATATTAAAAAATGACACAAATATTAAAGACTATATTAATTTGATACATAGGAACGGATTTATAATTCTTAACAAAATTTCACCCGAATATGCAACTAGAGTAAGTAATACCACAAGAACGATCATAGATCATTTTATTTCAGACATATTAGAATTGAAATACAATTTTCATGTTTTAGACACAATTTTATCTGATCACCAAATGCTTTTTATCAGTATAGATTTCAAGCCAATAAGAGAAAAAATTAATTCCCATAAAATTGTTTTAGATTATGACAATATTGATAAAAACGAACTCTGGAATAATATTCACAACTTAAATTCTTTTAATGAGGTAGTTCAAAAACTGACCACTTTGATAGAAGTGAATACAAAAACAATTCGATCGTCGAAATTTAATAACAACAAAAGCATTTGGATGACAGATGAAATCCGCGAAAATATGAAAATTGGCAATTCTTACCTAAAATTCAAAAAAAAATACCCGAGTGATACTCATATCGTAAATTTGTATTTACATTATAAATCCAAAGTATCGAAGTTAATTTTGAACGCAAAAAAGAATTATTGCTCAAACGTCATAACGCAAAATCCTAGTAATGGCAAAAAACTATGGGGATTATACAAGCAAATGTTATTTAATAACACTCAAACTTTTAATAACCAAACCATAAAAACCATTAATTATAACGATAACGTATATGATAAAGAACAGGAAATTGCTGATACTATGAACAACTATTTTATCAACGTAACTAATGATTTAAAAATTCCAGATGAACCCATTGACTATGAATATTTAGATTTATATTCACCCAACGAAACTTTTACAACATTCAGTCTTGATTCTACCACGCCTGAGGAAGTTAATGAGGCCATCAAAAATCTTAAATCCTCAGCCGCTACGGGATATGACAAGATATCAGCTAAATTTATAAAAACGTATTCAAACCGTCTGGTCCCAATTATTGTAAAATTTATAAATTTATCTTTTAACACAAAAGTTTTTCCAGACGCGTTGAAAACTGCAATAGTTACACCTATTTTTAAAAGCGGAGATGCAACAAATCAGTCCAACTATAGACCAATCTCGATCCTTAGTACTTTCTCTAAAATCTTTGAAACAATTATAAAAAGTCGTTTAAACAAATTTATGTCAGATAATGGGATTCTAAGCGTAAATCAATTTGGTTTTGAAAAAAACTCAAATACAGCAGCAGCCTGTCTAAACTTAACCGACTTCATTAGCAAAAATATTGATTCTAAGAAATATGTGGGCTGTATTTTTCTTGATTTAAGTAAAGCATTCGACTGCGTTGACTACGAAATTCTGATTCACAAATTTTCTCAGTTGGGCGTTTCTACTGAACACATTAATTTCTTTAAATCATATTTACTAAATCGTAAACAGAAAGTCCGAATAAATAATAGTTTCAGTAATCTAAACAATGTGATAAAGGGGGTCCCCCAAGGTTCAATCTTAGGTCCGGACCTCTTTAAACTCTATATAAATGATATATGTAAACTCAGCTTGCACGGATCATTGCAACTGTACGCTGATGATGCTGTGCTAAAATATGCTGTAGATAGTGAAAACGAATTAAAAAGAGCAATAGATATGGACCTTTGTACAATCAACATATGGTTAGAAAAGCATAAACTTTCGCTTAACATAAGTAAAACCAAAATAATACTATTTGACAATAAAAAATTTCAAACCACCAATTTTACATTTAGTAATTCGTTAATTGAAGTTGTCAATAAATTTACCTATTTAGGTTTAGTATTAGATAAAAGTCTAAAATGGGACGAACATATCGATTATGTATCCAAAAAAATAACCCCCTACGTTTTTATCATAAAAAGGTTACGCAATTTTTTGACTGAAAAAGCTTTATTTGTTATTTATTCTTCCTATGTTGTGTCAAACTTAATGTATCTAAATCCACTTTGGAGCGGCTCATCTCAATATTTACTAAAAAAATTAGATATTTTGAATAAGAAAGCCATCAAAACAATACATGGATTGCCAATAAGATTTCCTTCTGCATCGCTTTATACTCATAAATATCTAAGTTTTGCGAATATTTGTAAAAAAGAACTTTTCCTCACTGCCTTTAAAATTATTAACAATAAAATCAAACATCATTTCATTCTCAACCGCATGATCGACATTCACAACCACAATACTAGAAACAAAACCAACTTCTACTTATCACTTTTTAAAACAGAACAACAAAAGAAAAATTGTCTCTATAACCGTTTAAAAGCCTTTAATGAATTGCCTTCTGCTACCAAAGCAATCACTGATATATGTCACTATAAAAAAGAAATAGTACAATATATTCTTTCATCAAATAATCAGTCCTAGTGTCTTAAGTTAATTAATTTACTTTTTAAACATATTCTATTTTTTAATGCTAAAAGAGCGTAGGTAACGTTTACTTAAAAAAAATTTTCTTTTTTGGGAATAATGAATAATATAATAAAATAAGGATTGTAAATATAAAAAAAATTAAATGTAAATTTTCAAAAAAAAGTATTATAAATTAAAGTCAAACTATATTTTATAAAATAATTAGACTAACAGCATTTAATTATGCTATACAGTCGTAAAAAAACTAATGGATTACAAAATATTGCAGATTTACTAAATCACTAACTTATAATTAAACTAAACTAAATTGTATACAAATTTATATTCTTTTGTTTTTATAAATAAAGAAAAAAAAAAAAAAAAAAAAAAAAAAAAGTGATGAAAAAAACCAAGGGTTTTTAGAAAAGAACATTTTCAAGATAATATAGTGTTTCATACTAAGTATTTTATCGGAATATAATGTTGAAGTTTCAATATTAACGTTTAATTTAGCAAATATATACGTTGGTGACTAATTTACTGCTTACCTATAAAAACATTAAATTTTTAATTTTGAAGTCCCAGTAGCCCCTCTATGGGGAAGGTTCCCAAATTTCTCAAGGATATAATCCTCACTACTCCCCTTCCCACAAACTTTTTTAGGTTCTAGGAATTAAATTGTGAATTCCACCAAAATTTGGAATTTTACTTAGAATTTTACTATTTCGGCAAAAATGGTTAAAACTGAGAGACACTTTCTTGAATTTAAAGAATCCCTTTTAAATTTAAGAAAAACCTTTAACATATGTTAAAATATAATGTTGGACCTTTAAATTTTGTATAGTAAGGAAAAAATATTTAAACAGGGATTCAAGTTGTAGGTGTTTAAAAATAGTAAAACTTAAATTTTCGAGCCCTTATAGCTCCTAAACAGGGACCTGCCAAAAAATTTGTTAACTGACTCCTACAAATTTCTTAGGATCTAACTTCTGCCAAAATTTCAAGACCTAGCTTGAACCTTTTAGAAGATATGTGGGGCCAAAAATTTTGCAAAAATTGAGTTTTGCGCAATGGTAAATTTTAGTACCGTATGGCAACCCTAAACATTTAAGCGAAGTATTTTTGTAAATTATATAAAAGCCAGCTATGTTCCACCGTTTTTCGATTGAAAATAAAACTAACAGAACTCTTGTTATATCAATTTAAATATAGGGCTTTTTTGGAATTTGCAGGGGCTGTAGTTTCGTCACCCTTCAAAATTAAGAAACACCTTTGAAATATAATTATAGAGCTTTGAATTTTGTATATTACTAAAAAAAAATTTGGACAGGTGTTCAACTTGTAGGTGTTTAAAAATAGCAAAATTTCAATTTTCGGGCCCCTATAGCTGCTTAATAGGGGGCTTGACAAAAAAATTTTGTTAACCGGCTCCTACTAATTTCTAAATATCTAACTTCTCCCAAAATTTCAAGTCCTTAGCTAGAACCGTTTAGAAGATATGTGTGAACAAAAAATTTGCAAAAATTGAGTTTTGCGTAATGTTAAATTTTAGTATCGTATGGCAACCCTAAGCATTTGCCTTTTAAAATTTTATAAATTTTATAA
Organism: Dolichopus griseipennis; assembly: GCA_963082915.1. NCBI lineage: Eukaryota > Metazoa > Arthropoda > Insecta > Diptera > Dolichopodidae > Dolichopus > Dolichopus griseipennis. Next base: position 282,674,035 of record OY720441.1, read on the forward strand.
AACCAGCTATCGTTTGCCGTTTTCAGATTGAAAATATATCTAACACAACTCTTGTTATAACAATTTAAATATAGGGCTTTTTCCAACTTTGGGGGGCTGTAGCCCCGTAACAGGTGGGGCTACAGAAAAAAATTCTTTTACGAAATTATTTTTTTTGCAATACCTACCCATGTTTAAAATTTTTTTACTCTATTTCAAACGATGTAAAAGTTTTTGTAAACATACGGACTGACGGACGGACGGACGGACGGACAGAGTGAAGCTATATAGGCACATTTTTACAAAATTTTTTGAAAATGTGCTAAAAACGAGGAAGAGTGTTGCTGAGTAGACTGTGTTAATTCTGGGATACCCGTATGACCGTAACATATACATTATAACAACCGGTTAATTACTTTTAGCCAAATTTCAAACATACAGCTTTATTAAGTTTACTGGAATACTCATATAAAAGAAGGCGTTGTATGGCAGCTACTCGAACCCTCTGCAGTAGACCAACCATGACCAAATTTTGCAGTAACTTTGGCCATTACTATATTTGGCAAAATTTCAGACACACAGCTACATTAGGTGTAGTGTAATGCTCATATAAAAGAAGGAGTTGTATGGCAGCTACTCGAACCCTCTGCAGTAGACCAGCCAAATTTTGCAGTACTTTTAGCAAAATTTGAGACACCCAGCTGTAATAGATACAGAGTAATACTCATATAAAACAAGTAAGGAAAAAAACCAAGGGTTTTTAAAAAGCACATTTTCAAAATTATATACGGTTTCTTACTGAATATTTCATCATTTATTTTTATAAAAATATATATAAAACTAAATGATAATATTAATTTAGTTATTTCATTAATTTATTAATTATATGACTAATAAGGGAAATTCTTAGAATATAACCTCAATGCACTCAAGGAAACTTGTTAATAAGTGCGGAAAATAATGTTGCAGCTTCAATGTAATTTTCTTCGGCACCTTTCAATATTAAGAAAAACCGTTGACACATGTTGAAATATAATTATAGATCTTTCAATTTACCGTATTACTAAAAAAAAATTTTAACAGGTATTAAAGCTACAGGTGTAGCAAAAGGTGTAGCAAAATTTCAATTTTCAAGCCCTTATAGCTTCTAAATAGGGGACGTGATAAAAAAATTTTGTTAACTGACTCCTACTAATTTCTAAAGGTCTTACTTCTCCCAATATTTCAAGACCCTAGCTTGAACCGTTTAGAAGATATGTGGGGCCAAAAATTTTTCAAAAATTGAGTTTTGCATAATTGTATATTTTAGTACCGTATGGCAACCCTAAACATTTGCTTTTAATTATTCATAAAGCTTATAAAACCAGCTATCTTTTTCCGTTTTCAGATTGAAAATATACCCAACAGAACTCTTGTTATAATAATTTAAAAATAGGGCTTTTTCCAAATTTGGGGGGCTGTAACTCCGTAACAGGTGGGGCTACAGAAAAATATTCTTCAACGAAATTATTTTTTTCGTAATATCTACCCGTGGTTAAAATTTATTATTTCTATTTCAAACGGTGTAAAAGTTTTTGTAAACATACGGACAGACAGACGGACAGACAGACGGACGGACGGACGGACGGACAGAGTGAAACTATATAGGCACATTTTTACAAAATTTTTTGAAAATGTGCTAAAAAGAAGTTGTATGGCAGCTACCCGAACCCATGAACCAAATTGCTGGATTTAAATAGCGATGATAGCTATTGCAAAAAAACGAATTTGCGAAAATTTCAAGATCCTAGCTCCTTTAGTTTTGAGTTATCGTGCGGACGAACGGACATACATAGCTAAATCGATTTTTTTTTCGACTCTGATCCGATCCATACACTTGAGTCTATATCTACCCCTCCCCCTTCTCTGCGTCACAAACGTAATGTCAAATTTATTATACCCTTTGACTATATAGTCATACAGGTATAAAAATGATAATATTATATTTTAGTTATTTCATCAATTCATTATTAATTATGATTAATAGTTGAGTCTTGATTGAGCTATATCTATCCGTCCGTACGCCGGATAACTGAAAAAATAATCATGCTATTGTGATGAAATTAATACTGTAGGCTACTAATGTCAAAGGGAAGTCAGGGCTTGCAATGGGACGAAATTGTCCTATGGGTTCGGATTCTGGAAGCTGTTAATCTACCAAGGTCAAACGAGCAAATCTCTGAAAGAAATAAAGATATGACCTTAAAATCTTATACCTAGAGTGCTTTTCTTGCTGTTGTGTTTCTAAAATTGTGGAGTGATTGGAGTGGCTGTTCGTGTACATTTTACATACCTCCTAAGATTTAGGACACTTTGTCCGAAATTATTAACACTAGAAATATGAAACTGAGTACAAGATAATTCTGTCCTGTTTTCATTATGTTCTTGAATTTTTACCATAAAATCTATGTTTATAAAAGCGAAAGTGTGTTAGTTTGTATGTGGCGAATAAACTCTAAACTGCTCCACCGATTATTATTAAAATTTGTATATAGGAGTTTTTGGGTACGAAAAGAAATCGGGGGCTAAACATTTTGCTATAACCGACCGCTAAGTTGGGGCTGTGGAGCAAGTATTTATGCTTCTTTATTCTTAAATAAGAATTGTTTGTCCGATTGACTTTAAATTTTCTATACGTGATGCTTATAAAGAACTGAGGTTCCATTATTAACTGGCTTAGAATATGTTACCTTATGTCGGCCAGAGCCCTAAAAAGTTTTAGAAGAAAATTACGTTCAATTTTGCGAAGCTTTGGTCAAAGAGAAAGTCTAACAAAATATTTTGTTGAGATCCGTTAACCCATTGCGGTACAGAAGCTTTTTATAAATTTTTTCGATACTTTACTCTAAATTAGAAATGGTTTGACCGATTGACTTCAAAATTTGTAGGCGTGAGGGACCGTGAAAATGGAGTTGGCTCTATTAACAGGTTTAATATTTGATAACACATGCCGGCTCTTCGATTAGTCAAAAAAACTTGGAAGTAAATTACGTCTAATTTTGGGAAATAAATAATATCTTTTGAGTAAGCAGAAAGTTTCAAAAATTTTTGAGTGTTGAGGATGATAGGTTATAATATTGGCGAATAATGTTAACTGAAGTCCTACGCATTATCAATAATTATGAAAAGTTTCAAGTGAAATCTGATAATTTTTTTTACAAATTGCTACTATTCCTAGAAAAATTGCCTTAAAAAAATTTTTTTTATATGTTTTTAAGTTAACATTTACACTATGTGTAATTTTTGTGTTAAATTTTTTGAATAACATCAACTTAAATTAAACCTCCATTGAGAGGCTCAGCAACGCGCACCGGTATTAACTAGTGTTAAGAAAAATTTTCAAAAAAATAAGATATAAATATATATATTATATTTATTTTTCGAAAAATCCAAAAACAACAAGATTCTTTTCCATAAATACATATATATATCTACATATTTTTGAGAGACAAAACTAAGAATTTTTGAAATATAAAGATTTGGTCATATATTGGTGAAAACAATTATTTTCGAAGTGCTGGAAATTTAAAGTTAAAAAAAATTTACATTGATTTCTATATATACATACTTTTGCATATTTTGGAAAATATCACATCCAATATTTTGTAAAAGTTTAAAGGCGACAGCTAAATGATGATTTTCCAGCACAGACTCGTCATTATACATTAAAGCTAATTCGGAACCTTAAAAAATTTAATATAGATTAATTCCTACTTTTTAAAGAATAAACATACTTGAATTAACTAAAAACTGATTAGTAAGGCCCGGATGATCAACATCATGAATGCAAGCTGCAAAAAGAGCTCCTCCTATTTCAAGGGGCGTAAAAACACCTTCTAATGCTGGAGTATTTAATAAAACATTTGTGCTTTGCGTAACATCTGCCGCATGAAGTGAATTGTGAAAAGGATTGTCTCTAACATAATGGTCCTCCAGAGTAGTCATAAAATTGATAAATGTTTTCGGTGGTATCATAAGACTTGTAAGCAATTCTCTACTCTGTTTAAATTATAAATTAAACTTTTATTACAATTAAATATTAAAAAAAAATAATTTAAATAACCTGAAATACTGTGTATGCAACGCAAGTTAATGGACGACTATTACTTAAATCCCCAATTTTAAATATATCTATTCCCCAGGTGTCTAATTCTCCTAAAAGGGTACCTAAATCATTTTCATGCGGGGTTTCCACTCCAAATGTTGGCAATCGTTCTCCTGTAAATGAATTTGTATGAGATAACGGACGTTTAACTCCAGAAATTTGTGACATTGGTGGACCATTACGTGGTGAATGACTTTTTAGATATGTAGTATTTCCAAGAGGCTCATTTTCATCGATTCTCAATGATGGTATGTCTAGCTCCTGTTGCTTATCTATTAATAAAAAAATATAAAAGGTCGTTCAATGAACAGTCATGCATACTTAATTGTTTAATATTTACCTAAAAATGTTGAGCAAATATATTCTGATATCTGGTTGCCAGATTTACTGGATTCGCTAAAATGAGAGAGCTCTTTATTCAACATTCGTTTAAACTGTAAAAATCAAAAGATATTATTTTTTTTTCTAATGCTGTATAGATTGTAGATTTTACTTTTAACGATGCCATATCTGACACACTTCTATGAGTTTGAATTGTTTCTAATTGATCAAGACACCAGTCTAACTCTTCAACTGTATCTGTTGCTAAGCGCACATAATTTTCTTCCCCAGGAAAAACTTTGTTAGCAGAAGGAGTTTGTGTTGGACGTCTACTTCTAAATTGAATTATATGTATAAAAATAAGTTAAATGTTTATCATAAAAATTCGATATAAGTCAAATAACTACGAACAGCAATAAGTGGTTTCTTTAGAGAAATCAGTTTTAGTGAAAAATATTAAGCTAAAAAAAAAACTATAATACTTACTTATTGGTTGCTTGAATATTAGTCAGACTTATAAGGTTGTTTCGAACTGATCTCAAACTTGCCAGTATTTGCGCAAACGGTGTTACAATTAAATCGTCCCCATGTCTAAAAAGGGATCAGAAGTTATTATTATATCGCTATTATTAAATAAAAATATTATTTTCAATCACCAGTAATTTTACCGAACGTTTTTTATTAACTTAAGTTATTAATTAAAAATAAATCTTTCTCAAAATCTCTCTTTAGGAAATATCTTTATACAGAAGATGAAAACCAAAATAAAAATAATTGTGTCAAACAAAACTTATACAATGCCGTCAAGTATTAAACTTAAATTTTTGCAATTGCTAATCAGAATTACTGTAGCAATCTTATAGCGTTCAGTTTTTTTACCAGATCGTGTTCTTGAAAGATGTATTATCACATTGTTTCAATTAAACAATTTCTAAATTTTGTATTAAGTTTGCATCTTTGATACTTATAAATTTTTATCGAATATTGAAACTTTTATTATATTATTTTTGAGAATAACAAAAAAAAACCTAAGAATAGATGCCAAACGTTATTTCAATTACTGCGTTTTTCTATTTATTCAAGTTTTTTTAAAAATTAAGCTAACAGTTATGACTTATGAGCATTACAAAAATCTTAAAAAATTTTAGGATATTTATGTTCTGTGCGAAATACAGAAATTGAAAAGTAAATGAAGTTCTAAAAACATTCAGCTAATTAGAGCTCTAAGTTGAATAATATAAGTGGTTTTATTTTGTTCTGATTCAAACTGATTCATTTCTCAATTTTATTGGAGCTTTTATTTATTTAAGCCCATAACTTTTATTCAATTTCAATTAGTTACGATTAACAAAAATAAATCTAATAATTTAGGAAGTTATAGTCAAAATACTTCCAAGGCAAGAAATCTTAAATATCTCTAAAATTTTCAAGTTAATATGTTTCCTAACCGCGTTAGTATGATTGTGCTTCATCACGCATTAATTAGAACTTATCTGTTGGATAACAGAGAACTTAACAAACAACTTAGTTTATATAAACTACAACGCCAATTTATGCACCGTCATATCAATTTTACATAATATTATAATTTACAACTGAAAGTTAAAAATGAACGATGGTCGAAATAAATTAAAAACGAGGAAGATTATAGTTGCCCTTGTCAATTTTAAATACCCGTGCATACCCACTATGGTGTATAAAATAAACCGTAATTTACTTCCCTTATAGATTTAACTCATTATCCCATAATTTTGGTTTAAAAATAAATAAAAAAAAAAAAAACCATAACAAAAAAAAAAAATAAAACAAAAAAAAAATTTTTAATTCATTGTCCCATAATTTTAGCTTACAAAAAAAAAAAAATAAAAAAAACAACAAAAACAACTAAAAACAAGAAAATTTAATTTATTATCCCATAAGTTTTGCTTAAACAAAAAAAAAAAACAAAAAAAAATAACCAAAAAAAAAAAAAAATTGGTCCACTCTAAAAGTCCGGTGGTCCGAGGGATGTCCAATATTGCCGAGTAACATTGCCAATTTTAATTTTAGCCCCGTAGCTTTATTGGGCCCCGAAAATGGGGCCGTAACATTTTGAAACTTCATATAAGTGCTCGATTCATTATATAACTAACTGTGTGTAATTTTCATCCTCGTAGTATAATTAGTTTTGAAGAAATTCAGATTGGTGCAAAGAAATTGTATGGCAGCCCCCCGAAAATGGGGCCCTAACATTTTGAAACTTCACATAAGTGCTCGATTCATTATATAACTAACTGTGTGTAATTTTCATCCTCGTAGTATAATTAGTTTTGAAGAAATTCATATTGGTGCAAAGAAGTTGTATGGCAGCCCCCCGAAAATGGGGCCCTAACATTTTGAAACTTCATATAAGTGCTCGATTCAGTATATAACTAACCGTGCGTAATTTTTATCCTCGTAGTATAATTAATTTTGAAGAAATTCATATTGGTGCAAAGAAGTTGTATGGCAGCCCCCCGAAAATGGGGTCTTAACATTTTGAAACTTCATATAAGTGCTTGATTCATTATAAAACTAAATTTGTGTAATTTTCATCCTCGTAGTATAATTAGTTTTGGAGAAATTTATATTGGTGCAAAAAAGTTGTATGGCAGCTCCCCAAAGCCTTGGTCCGATTTTAACCAAAAACAATAGGGAACCTAGAAATAGTCTAAAAATGACTCTCTGTGAATTTCAAGACTCTAGCCCTTTTAGTTTTTGAGTTATCGTGCTGACACTTGGACGGACGGACGGACGGACAGACAGACATAGCTAGATCGACTAATTTTTCGAATCTGAGCCGATACGTACCCTTGACACTATATCTAGCTCGTCTAGATCGATGCGTTACAAACGGAGGAGCAATTTTAATATACCCGATGTTATATATGTATGCACGGGTATAAATATATTCCAAATGAATATGAATTATAATCCTAATGGCTAACTAAATAAAAATTGGATCAGAAAAACTACATCATCAGGATTTTCTATTGTAAGGAATGGCGATATCTACTCTTGTATTCTTGTCCATCGCTTCTGGGACTGCTTGTGTAAATAAGTTTATTTGAAATCTTTTTTGTAACATTATTTAACAGTTATAAATATTAAGTAATAATCATATTTTAAAAAATACATACGACCTTTCAAGCAAAGCTGTTGTCTCGGGTTCCTTAAACCTGGAAAAATAAAAGAGCATATAATGAAAAGTATAAATTTGTTATTGTATATTGTAAATTTAATTTTTTATATCCTACTCCTATGAAATAGCTAAAAGGATATATTAACTTCGGTATGGTGTTTGTAACCACCTTAAAGAAGCAAGGTTAACGTCCGTACGTACGTCCGTAGGCACGAACCTAAAAAACTAGTGGAGCTATCTTGAGAGAACAGTTATTCAAGTTACAGCTGTTTATAAATAGCTAAATTTCAATTTTCGAGCCCTTATAACTCCTAAACAGGGAGCTTGACAAAAAAATTGGATCTAATCCTCAAATTGGAATTGGCAAAATTTCAAAACCCTAGTTTTAACCGTTTAGAAGATATACTATAAATTTTTAACGTAGTATTTTTGTAAAGCCTATAAAAGCAGCTCTCTTTTACCGTTTTTAGATGGAAAATACACTTAACTAAACTTTTGTTATATCAATTTAAATATAGTGTTTTTTTGAAATTTTCGTAAAACCTTTGACACAATATGTTGAAATATACTCGTAATTAAAGAGCTTTCAATTTTGCATAATCCTAAAAAACAGTTTGAACTGGTGTATTCAAGTTACAGGTGTTTAAATATAGCACAATTTATATGTTCGAGCCCTTATAGCTCCTAAACAGGGAAAAATTTTTTTAACCGACTCCTCCTAATTTTTGAGGATCTAACTTCTCCCAGAATTTAGATGGAAACAGTTAAGTATTTCTGGCAAAATTTCAGACAACCTGCTTAAATAGGTATAAAGTAATACTCATATAAAATAAGAAGTTGTATGGCAGCTATAATATTATAACTTAGTTATTTCATTAATTTATTAATTATATGACTAATAGTGAAATCCTTAGAATGTAACCCAAATGCCCTCAAGAAAACCTCTTAATAAGTGCGAAATATAATGTTGGAGCTTCAATGTTAACGTTTAATTTTGGAAAAACTTACACTGGCTAATAAGTTACTGTTTTATAAAAACATAAAAGTTTTAATTTTTAAGAACTAGTTTACGGGTGGGGTAGAACGAGTGGGCTACAGCAAAAAATTCTTCTACGAAATTATTTTTTTTGTAATATCTACCCGTGGCTAAAATTTCTTTACTCTATTTCAAACGGTGTAAAAGTTTTGTAAACATACGGACGGACGGACGGACAGAGTGAAGCTATATAGGCACATTTTTTCAAAATTTTTTGAAAATGTGCTAAAAAGAAGTTATATGCAAGCTACTCGAACCCTCTGCAGTAGACCAACCAAATTTTGAAGAAACTTTATCCAGAAAACTTAGGTACTTTTGAAAAAATTTCAGAAACCCAGCTTCAATAGGTATAGAGTAAGGCTTATATAAAAACAGAAGTTCTATGGCACGTACTCGAACCCGTGGACCAAAATGGCTGAATGGACCATAAAAACGAATGTTCATACCGTAACTTCTATACTTCTCTTTTTATATAATATATTTGTAGGATTTATATTAAGAGCGGATAATTTTATATACTTTCTTATGGGTTATTTCTAGTTTATGTAATATTTGTTGATTCGCCCCACTCCATATTGGGTTTAAATAATTTATATAGGATAGTATGAAGGACAGTATGTGGAATATAAAGCTTTTCTGGAAATATATTTTCCAAAACGACGAAGAATAAAAAGATAAGGTGAGTTCTTGGCATTCATAATTTGATTAATATGATCTTTCCATTTCACTTTACTATCAATTATCAACCCTAAATCTGAAGTCTTTTCAACTGTATCTATAGTTACCGAGTTATAGGTGAAGTTCATTGAACTATTAATTTTATTACTACTAATAGTAATAAAATTACCTCGTAATAAAATTTTCGGTGTTTTAATATTTAACCTGAATCTATAATGTGCAATCCATTCTTCTATTTTAATAAGGTCATTTTCAATACAATCTCTGGAAGAATTTTCTGTTGTAGAAGCATATTTTAATAAAACATTGTCGGCATATAATTGGATAGATCCTAAAAGATCCAACCGTGATATATATTCAATATATATTTGGAATAGTTTTGGTTCTAGAATGGAATTAGACTTCTTTTTTGGACATTTTCAAAAAAATTTGTAAAAATATGTCTATGTAGCTTCACTCTGTCCGTCCGTCCGCCCGTATGTTTACAAAAACTTGTGCACCGTTTGAAAAAGAGAAAAAAAATTTTAACCACAATTAGGTATTGCAAAAAAAATTATTTCGTAGAAGAATTTTTTAATATAGCCCCACCCGTTACGGAGCTACAGCCTCCCAAAGTTGGAAAAAGCGCTATATTCAAATTGTTATAATAAGAGTTCAATTCGGTGTATTTGCGGCAAAAGATAGCTGGTTTTATAAACTTTAAATATTTTTAAAAGAAAAATGTTTAGGGTTGCATACGGTACTAAAATTTAACATTATTCAAAACTTAATTTTTGCAAAATTTTTGGCCACACATATCTACTAAACGTTTCCAGCTAGGGTCATGAAATTTTGGAAATAGTAGATCCAATGAAATAAGTAGAAGTCGGTTATCAAAATTTTTTTGTCAAGCCCAGATTTAGGAGCTATAATGGCTCAAAAATTGAAATTTTGCTATTTTTAAACACCTGTAATTTGAGTATCTCTTCAAATTTTTTTTTTGTGATATAATAAATTGAAAGCTCTTCAATTATATTTGAACATATGTCAAAGGTTTTTCTTAATTTTGAAGGGTGACGAAGCTACAGCCCCCGCAAATTCCAAAAAAGCCCATCACCATTCAAAATTAAGAACAAATAAAGAAACAGTAAGTTGGTGCAACCGACTTAGAAGTACCCTAAACGTATTTGGTTCAAATTTCATTAAAAATCCATAAGTCATTTTGAAACCATAAAAGTTTTATTAGTTTGATCGTAAGACATAGCTAACCGAATTAACTTTATAATATACTAAAAACATTTTCTAAATATTTTATATATTCAAAAATATTCAAAATTCTTAATAATTTATCTTTTGCACAAAATTGCAAAAATTTTAGTTATTAAATTGTGTAATAAAAAGCTAACCAAAGCATTAATTTTTTTATTTATTTTATTGAATTACAAAATTAAATATTTGGAACATTTTATCCAATTCAATAAAATTTTACACACATGCAACAATTACTTCTGTTCAGGATAATTAATTTTTGCTATACTGCATTTACTGTTTAAAGATTTAGTAACCTTGATTAATTATTTCAATTTATATAATTTTTAAATTTATTCGCTTAATTTACTTATTTTTGAAAAATAAACATTTTTTTATTTATTTATTTAAATTCTAATATTACAACAAGTAAGGAAAAAAACCAAGGGTTTTTAAAAAGCACATTTTCAAAATTATATACGGTTTCTTACTGAATATTTCATCATTTATTTTTATAAAAATATATATAAAACCAAGTAAAGAAACAGTCAGTCGGTGCAACCGACTTAGAAATACCCTACACCTATTTGGTTTAAATTTAAGGACATATCCATAAGTCATTTTAACACCATAGAAGCTGTTATTAATTTGATCGTAAGACATAGCTAACCAAATTAACTGTATAATACTAAAAACATTTTCTAATTACCCTATCTATTAAAAAATACTACAAATTCTTACTAATTTATCTATTTAAAAATATTAAAAAACAAACAAACTTGAAATAAATGAAAATATATTTATTCCAATTCAATTACAAAATGAAAAAATTCTAATTATTAAATTTTGTGATAAAAAGATAATCAAAGCATAATATATTTAATAATCCAAATTTTTAAAAATTGCAATTATTTTAAATGGTTAGTTTATATACCTAATAGAAAAGCTTATAAACGCAAAATATGCAATAAATGTATTTCTAAAATACAATTAAAAATTTACACCTTTTCATATAATTCATTTAAATATAAAAATAAATTTTACATAAATGCAGCAAGTACCTTTGAACATAGCTGAACCACTACAATTAAGTCTAGATTTCGGAGACACATAGGACATAGGAAATATATTCTTTGGCTTCGAAATTAAACTCGACCACAACCAATTCCCATGGTACTTTCATTACTAGTAACCTACTGTTAAATTTCATCAAAATACCGGCATTATTTTTTGAGTTATGGTGTTTGTAAGATATATGTTTGTTAGTCCTTGAACTTTTCAAGGGTTCCAGGACCCGAAATTATGGTACGATTTCGCCCATATGCAGTCCCGTCATACTTTCAATACTAGTTAACCCTTGTACACAATTGGAACGCTCTATCTTAATTTTAAGTTACTAGCTTTATTAATTTCGATGATAAGCTTTTACATATTGGGGGGTCTAAGAGAGGTTCTGAACCACCACTCCAATTGATCCCAAATTAGGGGGGCACGCAAGAAATAGTAAAGAACACCCCTGTGGCAAATTGGAAGCTTCTACATTTGTTTCAAGTTACTATCTTTATTAATTTCGAAAATATGCTTTAAGGGCCTAAGAACTGAGTGGCTGGTCCCCGATCCACTACTCCAATGGGGCCCAAATTTCAAAGACACTTACGAAATAGGAAGGGACACCCTGATACCAAATTTGGAGGTTCTATCTTCATTGGTTTCGGAATTATGCTCGTTTGGCCTAAATTCGATCAAAAATTTCTAAGTTCCGAACCCATTGTCCAATCCTCACCGTACGTAATCACCGCCGTAGTTTCGCTGCCAATAACCTACAGCACAAATTTCATGAAGATAGCCTCATTAGTTGTTGAGTTATCGTGATTTTTTATATATATTCCTTAGCCCTGACATCGATTAAAAGGTCCGGAATCCGAACCGTTGGGCTGATTTCGCCCTTATATAGTCCGCGCTGTACTTATAGTACTAGTTAACCCTTGTACACAATTTGAACGGTCTATCCTAATTTTAAGTAACTATTTTTAGTAATTTCGATTATAAGCCTTTAAAACTTGGGAGGTCTGAGAGGGGTACAGAACCACCACTCCAATTGATCCCAAATTAGAGGAACACGCAAGAGATAGTAAAGAACACCCTTGTGGCAAATTGGAAGCTTCTACATTTTTTCAAGTTGTTATCTTTTTTAATTTTAAAGATATGCTTTAAGGTTTTCGGAAATGTGTGGCTGGTCCCCGACCCACTACTCCAATGGGACCCAATTTCACAAGACACTTAGGAAATAGGAAGGGACACCCTGATACTAAATTTGGAGGTTCTATCTTCATTGGTTTCGGAATTATGCTCGTTTGGCCTAAATTCGATCAAAAAGTTCTAGGTTCCGAACCCATGGTCCAATCCCGACCTTACGCAATTCCCGAAGTAGCTTCATTACTAGTAACCTACAGCACAAATTTGATGAAGATAGCGTCATTAGTTGTTGAGTTATCGTGATTTTTTATATTTTTTCGTTAGCCCTGAAACCGATTAAAAGGTCCAGAATCCGAACCCATGGGCCGATTTCGCCCATATGCAATCCCCGCCGTACTTTCAGTCCTAGTAACCTACAGTTAAAATTTCATCAAGATAGCTCCATTATTTTTTGAGTTATCGTGCCTACGGACGGACGGACGGACGGACGGACGGACATGGCTATATCGACTAAGGCGGTCACGCTGATCACAAATATATATACTTTTCCATATCTAGCTCGCTTCCTTTAGGTGGTTACAAACACCATACCAAAGTTAATATACCCCTTTACCTATTATATAGGTGTAGGGTATAATAAATGATAATATTAATTTAGTTATTTCATTAATTTATTAATTATATGACTAATAGGGAAATTCTTAGAATATAACCTCAATGCACTCAAGGAAACTTGTTAATAAGTGCGGAAAATAATGTTGCAGCTTCAATGTAATTTTCTTCGGCACCTTTCAATATTAAGAAAAACCGTTGACACATGTTGAAATATAATTATAGATCTTTCAATTTACCGTATTACTAAAAAAAAATTTTAACAGGTATTCAAGCTACAGGTGTTTGAAAATAGGAAAATTTCAATTTTCAAGCCCTTATAGCTTCTAAATAGGGGACGTGATAAAAAAATTTTGTTAACTGACTCCTACTAATTTCTAAAGGTCTTACTTCTCCCAAAATTTCAAGACTTTAGCTTGAACCGTTTAGAAGATATGTGGGGACTACACTCTTCCTCATTTTTGGTTAAAATATGTCAAAGGCACTAAAAAATATGTCAGGTACAACTTTTTTGTACCAATATAAATTTTTTCAAAACTAATAACTTTCGGAGGATAAAATTACGCACGGTTAGTTAAAAAACCTTCCGATCGTCAGTATGTTACTAGTACAGAAAGTACGGCAGGTTCTGAAACTTTTAATCGGTCTAAGGGCTAGCGAACATATATAAAAAATCATGATAACTCAACAACTCATGAAGCCATATTAATGAAATTTGTGCTGTAAGTTACTAGTAATGAAGCTACGGCGGGGATTGTGTAGGGTTGACATCGCACAATGGGTTCGGATCGTAGAACTTTATGATCGAATTTAGGCCAAACGAGCATAACTCCGAAACCAAAACAGATGGAACCTCCAAATTTGGTACCAGGGTGTCCCTTCCTATTTCCTTAGTGTACTTGAAATTTTGAACCAATTGGAGTAATGGGTCGGGGACCGTCGACGCAGTTCCGAAGACCTTTTAGAATATTTTTGAAATTAATAAAGTTAGTAACGTGAAACAAACGTATACGCTTCAAATTTGGCACATGAGTGTTCTTTACTATTTCTTGCGTGTCCCCTTAACTTGGGATCAATTGGAGTGGTGGTTTAGATACCTCCCTTAGACATCCCAAGGTTTAAAAAATTATCATCGAAATTAATAAATATTGTAACTTAAAATTAAGATAGAACGTTCCAGTAGTGTACAGAGGTTAAAAGCATACAATACATTTCTGTTTTTTATACAGATTTCCTAATTCAAATTTGCAAGAAACTGTTGTGAAAATTGATAATCTTTTAAACCAGATAAATGAAATTGTGAAATCATGTTCAATAACCGAAAATATTCTGGTGGGGGATCAACGTACACAACAAGGTCTGGCTTCATTTTTCAAGTAATCCTTTATTGAGTTAAAACTCTATTGGGAAACAAGTTCTTTTCTTCTCACTGTTCCACCTTTCTCAACTTGTCGAAAATCCCACTAGAATCCCTGACCGAGCTGTTCAAGAGGGTCTTCTCTTAAATCTGTTTTTAATCCTTTTGACCACCACTGTCTTGTTACCACAAGCATCCGGGCAAGTACGTTAGCCAGCCGAAAGACACCGTAGAAAAAATTAGAACATAAAAATATTAAACGGTAATCCAGACCATGGTTTAATCGCACTTGGAAAGTCTTTTAAGCAATACCAAAACAGCGGGTCTGTTAGTGTCTTACGGTGCCAACTATATCGTGGTTCGAAACAGATGTAAAGAGTTATCAATAAGCAAAAATTCTTATTCAACCGCGGGTTGAAACGTAAATTCCTACATATGCTTAATAGCAAATTGTTTTGGACATTTGCAAAAAATCTAAAGGGGGACACTGGCAGGTCTTCTTTCTCTCCGCTTGTTGATAAGAACAACTCAGTTGTGTCATATTCAAAATAGAAAGCGAACTTGTTTGGCAAACAATTTTCCTTCAACTCCAAGGCCACCAAATATTCCAGAAGTTGGCTGCTCCTTTTGTAAAATTTATTTAGGACGCGCGCAGTGACGAAAATTTTGAAGAACCTTAATATAAACAAATCAGCCGGTTTCGATAAATAACAACGATGGTTCTTAAAAAGACCTATTCTACCATTTCAAAAGCTTTACGCAACTTCTTTTACTTATCATTTACTTCCGATATTCATCCAACTCAAAGAAAGATTGCCCACGTTTTTCCAATTTCAAAAAAAAGTAATAAAAGCGATCCCTCAAACTATCGCCGTATAGCTATAACTTCCGTCCTTCCCAAAGAAATGGAAACAATCAGAAACCAAAAGCTATACCTGGATCATAAAGGTCGGCTTAACGATCGACAATACGGGTTCAGATCCTATTCTTCAACTGGTGATCCCATGAGTTTCCTTTGTGAAAGACTCAATATTAGTCTTCACTATTCTGGTGAATCTGAAGTTGTAGCGTTGGATATTTCTAAAGATTTCGACCATGGCATCCTGCTTTGTTAGTAAAGTACAGAGCTTTAGGGTTAGGAAGAGTCTAAATAAGAGAGTCTATATAAATGAACCTAGTGTTTCCTCAACGCTCCCTCCACCTAGCCATAGGCGCACAGTCTGGTCATTTAAGTAGTATAGCTATGAGAGTTCTGGACCTACTTTGGCTCAGCTATCTCTTTCACTCCTATGTGTTCTAATGGCTGAATGTTTTCAAAGCTTTTGTGTAACAAGCTCAAAATGAAAAAGTGATTGGTTTGTGTCTTTTGAATCTGTTAATTTGAATAGTCCGTTAATTTGAATAAATTGGCAGTTTGGTATTAAATATAGCTGGGCTGGTTCTAGACCAGGAAATGACGTCACATATGTTAAAGATAAGGATACAGTATAGCTAGGCTGGTTCTAGGCCAGGAAATGACGTCACATATGTTAAAGATAAGGATTAATGTTAACGATAAGGAAATGATAAGAGATAAGATAAGGAGTATGACTCATCTATGACTAATCGAATAAATTTTAGATTAAGTTAGTTATTTTGGAACTTAAAATACCAGGCGCACAGATTTGAAATATTTTTTAAAGAATTAATTTAAAAGCTTTAATAAATTTTTTTCCACTTTGAATATTATGTTTTGGTGATAAGAATTTTTTGTGTTTTTTGCAATTTTAAATTGTGAAAAAAGAGAAAAAAATATAATACAATAATTTGTTGTAGATATGAAATATTGTATTTTTAAAATATTTTTAAGAAATATGACGTCAGGGAATCTCCTGTATAATTAAAGTTTTTTTGAGGACTATACAGTAATTATAGAGTAATGTTGTTGTTGTTATTTGTTTTCGAATAATCTTAAATCAGAATGTCATATCAGTTAAAAAAAAAACTTAATTTTGATTTATCAATTTTGTTCTCATTCGTTTGTATGAAAAAAAATTAATACCTATATCTAACGAAATTTTTAAAGTTTTAAAACAAACAAGTAAGGAAAAAAACCAAGGGTTTTTAAAAAGCACATTTTCAAAATTATATACGGTTTCTTACTGAATATTTCATCATTTATTTTTATAAAAATATATATAAAAATAAATGATAATATTAATTTAGTTATTTCATTAATTTATTAATTATATGACTAATAGGGAAATTCTTAGAATATAACCTCAATGCACTCAAGGAAACTTGTTAATAAGTGCGGAAAATAATGTTGCAGCTTCAATGTAATTTTGGAAAAAACTTACACTGGTGAATAAGTTACTGTTTTATATAAACATAAAAGTTTTAATTTTTAAGACCTAGTAGCCCTTCAATGGGGAAGGTTCGCAAATTTTTGCTTAGTAAACTTATGATGGATCTGCCCACCCCCCTCAGGTCCTCACCCTTCAATTTTTTTAGGGGAAATCAATTTTGAACTCCACCAAAATTTGGAATTTTACCTAAAGTTTTATTATCTAAGCAAAAATAGTTAAAACTAGGAGACAATTTTTTTCAATTTAAAGAATCCCTTTCAAATTTAAGAAAAACCTTTAACATATGTTGAAACATAATGCTGCAGCTGTAAATTTTGTATATTTGTAAAAAAAAATTTGAACAGGTTTTCAAGTTACAGGTGTTTAAAAATAGCAAAATTTCAATTTTCGAGCCCTTATAGCTCCTAAATAGGGGACGTGACAAAAAAATTTTGTTAACTGACTCCTACTAATTTCTAAAGGTCTAACTTATCCCAAAATTTCAAGACCCTAGTTTGAGCCGTTTAGAAGATATGTGGGGCCAAAAATTTTTCAAAAATTGAGTTTTGCATAATGGTAAATTTTAGTACCGTATGGCAACCCTATACATTTTAACTTTATACTTTTGTCAAGCCCATAAAAGCAGCTCTCTTTTCCCGTTTTTAGATTGAAAATACATTTAGCAGAACTCTTGTTATACTAATTTAAATATAGGGCTTTTTTGAAATTTTCGGGGGCTGTAACTTCGGCACCTTTCAATATTAAGAAAAACCGTTGACAGATGTTGAAATATAATTATAGATCTTTCAATTTACCGTATTACTAAAAAAAAATTTTAACAGGTATTCAAGCTACAGGTGTTTGAAAATAGGAAAATTTCAATTTTCAAGCCCTTATAGCTTCTAAATAGGGGACGTGATAAAAAAATTTTGTTAACTGACTCCTACTAATTTCTAAAGGTCTTACTTCTCCCAAAATTTCAAGACTTTAGCTTGAACCGTTTAGAAGATATGTGGGGACTACACTCTTCCTCATTTTTGGTTAAAATATGTCAAAGGCACTAAAAAATATGTCAGGTACAACTTTTTTGTACCAATATAAATTTTTTCAAAACTAATAACTTTCGGAGGATAAAATTACGCACGGTTAGTTAAAAAACCTTCCGATCGTCAGTATGTTACTAGTACAGAAAGTACGGCAGGTTCTGAAACTTTTAATCGGTCTAAGGGCTAGCGAACATATATAAAAAATCATGATAACTCAACAACTCATGAAGCCATATTAATGAAATTTGTGCTGTAAGTTACTAGTAATGAAGCTACGGCGGGGATTGTGTAGGGTTGACATCGCACAATGGGTTCGGATCGTAGAACTTTATGATCGAATTTAGGCCAAACGAGCATAACTCCGAAACCAAAACAGATGGAACCTCCAAATTTGGTACCAGGGTGTCCCTTCCTATTTCCTTAGTGTACTTGAAATTTTGAACCAATTGGAGTAATGGGTCGGGGACCGTCGACGCAGTTCCGAAGACCTTTTAGAATATTTTTGAAATTAATAAAGTTAGTAACGTGAAACAAACGTATACGCTTCAAATTTGGCACATGAGTGTTCTTTACTATTTCTTGCGTGTCCCCTTAACTTGGGATCAATTGGAGTGGTGGTTTAGATACCTCCCTTAGACATCCCAAGGTTTAAAAAATTATCATCGAAATTAATAAATATTGTAACTTAAAATTAAGATAGAACGTTCCAGTAGTGTACAGAGGTTAAAAGCATACAATACATTTCTGTTTTTTATACAGATTTCCTAATTCAAATTTGCAAGAAACTGTTGTGAAAATTGATAATCTTTTAAACCAGATAAATGAAATTGTGAAATCATGTTCAATAACCGAAAATATTCTGGTGGGGGATCAACGTACACAACAAGGTCTGGCTTCATTTTTCAAGTAATCCTTTATTGAGTTAAAACTCTATTGGGAAACAAGTTCTTTTCTTCTCACTGTTCCACCTTTCTCAACTTGTCGAAAATCCCACTAGAATCCCTGACCGAGCTGTTCAAGAGGGTCTTCTCTTAAATCTGTTTTTAATCCTTTTGACCACCACTGTCTTGTTACCACAAGCATCCGGGCAAGTACGTTAGCCAGCCGAAAGACACCGTAGAAAAAATTAGAACATAAAAATATTAAACGGTAATCCAGACCATGGTTTAATCGCACTTGGAAAGTCTTTTAAGCAATACCAAAACAGCGGGTCTGTTAGTGTCTTACGGTGCCAACTATATCGTGGTTCGAAACAGATGTAAAGAGTTATCAATAAGCAAAAATTCTTATTCAACCGCGGGTTGAAACGTAAATTCCTACATATGCTTAATAGCAAATTGTTTTGGACATTTGCAAAAAATCTAAAGGGGGACACTGGCAGGTCTTCTTTCTCTCCGCTTGTTGATAAGAACAACTCAGTTGTGTCATATTCAAAATAGAAAGCGAACTTGTTTGGCAAACAATTTTCCTTCAACTCCAAGGCCACCAAATATTCCAGAAGTTGGCTGCTCCTTTTGTAAAATTTATTTAGGACGCGCGCAGTGACGAAAATTTTGAAGAACCTTAATATAAACAAATCAGCCGGTTTCGATAAATAACAACGATGGTTCTTAAAAAGACCTATTCTACCATTTCAAAAGCTTTACGCAACTTCTTTTACTTATCATTTACTTCCGATATTCATCCAACTCAAAGAAAGATTGCCCACGTTTTTCCAATTTCAAAAAAAAGTAATAAAAGCGATCCCTCAAACTATCGCCGTATAGCTATAACTTCCGTCCTTCCCAAAGAAATGGAAACAATCAGAAACCAAAAGCTATACCTGGATCATAAAGGTCGGCTTAACGATCGACAATACGGGTTCAGATCCTATTCTTCAACTGGTGATCCCATGAGTTTCCTTTGTGAAAGACTCAATATTAGTCTTCACTATTCTGGTGAATCTGAAGTTGTAGCGTTGGATATTTCTAAAGATTTCGACCATGGCATCCTGCTTTGTTAGTAAAGTACAGAGCTTTAGGGTTAGGAAGAGTCTAAATAAGAGAGTCTATATAAATGAACCTAGTGTTTCCTCAACGCTCCCTCCACCTAGCCATAGGCGCACAGTCTGGTCATTTAAGTAGTATAGCTATGAGAGTTCTGGACCTACTTTGGCTCAGCTATCTCTTTCACTCCTATGTGTTCTAATGGCTGAATGTTTTCAAAGCTTTTGTGTAACAAGCTCAAAATGAAAAAGTGATTGGTTTGTGTCTTTTGAATCTGTTAATTTGAATAGTCCGTTAATTTGAATAAATTGGCAGTTTGGTATTAAATATAGCTGGGCTGGTTCTAGACCAGGAAATGACGTCACATATGTTAAAGATAAGGATACAGTATAGCTAGGCTGGTTCTAGGCCAGGAAATGACGTCACATATGTTAAAGATAAGGATTAATGTTAACGATAAGGAAATGATAAGAGATAAGATAAGGAGTATGACTCATCTATGACTAATCGAATAAATTTTAGATTAAGTTAGTTATTTTGGAACTTAAAATACCAGGCGCACAGATTTGAAATATTTTTTAAAGAATTAATTTAAAAGCTTTAATAAATTTTTTTCCACTTTGAATATTATGTTTTGGTGATAAGAATTTTTTGTGTTTTTTGCAATTTTAAATTGTGAAAAAAGAGAAAAAAATATAATACAATAATTTGTTGTAGATATGAAATATTGTATTTTTAAAATATTTTTAAGAAATATGACGTCAGGGAATCTCCTGTATAATTAAAGTTTTTTTGAGGACTATACAGTAATTATAGAGTAATGTTGTTGTTGTTATTTGTTTTCGAATAATCTTAAATCAGAATGTCATATCAGTTAAAAAAAAAACTTAATTTTGATTTATCAATTTTGTTCTCATTCGTTTGTATGAAAAAAAATTAATACCTATATCTAACGAAATTTTTAAAGTTTTAAAACAAACAAGTAAGGAAAAAAACCAAGGGTTTTTAAAAAGCACATTTTCAAAATTATATACGGTTTCTTACTGAATATTTCATCATTTATTTTTATAAAAATATATATAAAAATAAATGATAATATTAATTTAGTTATTTCATTAATTTATTAATTATATGACTAATAGGGAAATTCTTAGAATATAACCTCAATGCACTCAAGGAAACTTGTTAATAAGTGCGGAAAATAATGTTGCAGCTTCAATGTAATTTTGGAAAAAACTTACACTGGTGAATAAGTTACTGTTTTATATAAACATAAAAGTTTTAATTTTTAAGACCTAGTAGCCCTTCAATGGGGAAGGTTCGCAAATTTTTGCTTAGTAAACTTATGATGGATCTGCCCACCCCCCTCAGGTCCTCACCCTTCAATTTTTTTAGGGGAAATCAATTTTGAACTCCACCAAAATTTGGAATTTTACCTAAAGTTTTATTATCTAAGCAAAAATAGTTAAAACTAGGAGACAATTTTTTTCAATTTAAAGAATCCCTTTCAAATTTAAGAAAAACCTTTAACATATGTTGAAACATAATGCTGCAGCTGTAAATTTTGTATATTTGTAAAAAAAAATTTGAACAGGTTTTCAAGTTACAGGTGTTTAAAAATAGCAAAATTTCAATTTTCGAGCCCTTATAGCTCCTAAATAGGGGACGTGACAAAAAAATTTTGTTAACTGACTCCTACTAATTTCTAAAGGTCTAACTTATCCCAAAATTTCAAGACCCTAGTTTGAGCCGTTTAGAAGATATGTGGGGCCAAAAATTTTTCAAAAATTGAGTTTTGCATAATGGTAAATTTTAGTACCGTATGGCAACCCTATACATTTTAACTTTATACTTTTGTCAAGCCCATAAAAGCAGCTCTCTTTTCCCGTTTTTAGATTGAAAATACATTTAGCAGAACTCTTGTTATACTAATTTAAATATAGGGCTTTTTTGAAATTTTCGGGGGCTGTAACTTCGGCACCTTTCAATATTAAGAAAAACCGTTGACAGATGTTGAAATATAATTATAGATCTTTCAATTTACCGTATTACTAAAAAAAAATTTTAACAGGTATTCAAGCTACAGGTGTTTGAAAATAGGAAAATTTCAATTTTCAAGCCCTTATAGCTTCTAAATAGGGGACGTGATAAAAAAATTTTGTTAACTGACTCCTACTAATTTCTAAAGGTCTTACTTCTCCCAAAATTTCAAGACTTTAGCTTGAACCGTTTAGAAGATATGTGGGGACTACACTCTTCCTCATTTTTGGTTAAAATATGTCAAAGGCACTAAAAAATATGTCAGGTACAACTTTTTTGTACCAATATAAATTTTTTCAAAACTAATAACTTTCGGAGGATAAAATTACGCACGGTTAGTTAAAAAACCTTCCGATCGTCAGTATGTTACTAGTACAGAAAGTACGGCAGGTTCTGAAACTTTTAATCGGTCTAAGGGCTAGCGAACATATATAAAAAATCATGATAACTCAACAACTCATGAAGCCATATTAATGAAATTTGTGCTGTAAGTTACTAGTAATGAAGCTACGGCGGGGATTGTGTAGGGTTGACATCGCACAATGGGTTCGGATCGTAGAACTTTATGATCGAATTTAGGCCAAACGAGCATAACTCCGAAACCAAAACAGATGGAACCTCCAAATTTGGTACCAGGGTGTCCCTTCCTATTTCCTTAGTGTACTTGAAATTTTGAACCAATTGGAGTAATGGGTCGGGGACCGTCGACGCAGTTCCGAAGACCTTTTAGAATATTTTTGAAATTAATAAAGTTAGTAACGTGAAACAAACGTATACGCTTCAAATTTGGCACATGAGTGTTCTTTACTATTTCTTGCGTGTCCCCTTAACTTGGGATCAATTGGAGTGGTGGTTTAGATACCTCCCTTAGACATCCCAAGGTTTAAAAAATTATCATCGAAATTAATAAATATTGTAACTTAAAATTAAGATAGAACGTTCCAGTAGTGTACAGAGGTTAAAAGCATACAATACATTTCTGTTTTTTATACAGATTTCCTAATTCAAATTTGCAAGAAACTGTTGTGAAAATTGATAATCTTTTAAACCAGATAAATGAAATTGTGAAATCATGTTCAATAACCGAAAATATTCTGGTGGGGGATCAACGTACACAACAAGGTCTGGCTTCATTTTTCAAGTAATCCTTTATTGAGTTAAAACTCTATTGGGAAACAAGTTCTTTTCTTCTCACTGTTCCACCTTTCTCAACTTGTCGAAAATCCCACTAGAATCCCTGACCGAGCTGTTCAAGAGGGTCTTCTCTTAAATCTGTTTTTAATCCTTTTGACCACCACTGTCTTGTTACCACAAGCATCCGGGCAAGTACGTTAGCCAGCCGAAAGACACCGTAGAAAAAATTAGAACATAAAAATATTAAACGGTAATCCAGACCATGGTTTAATCGCACTTGGAAAGTCTTTTAAGCAATACCAAAACAGCGGGTCTGTTAGTGTCTTACGGTGCCAACTATATCGTGGTTCGAAACAGATGTAAAGAGTTATCAATAAGCAAAAATTCTTATTCAACCGCGGGTTGAAACGTAAATTCCTACATATGCTTAATAGCAAATTGTTTTGGACATTTGCAAAAAATCTAAAGGGGGACACTGGCAGGTCTTCTTTCTCTCCGCTTGTTGATAAGAACAACTCAGTTGTGTCATATTCAAAATAGAAAGCGAACTTGTTTGGCAAACAATTTTCCTTCAACTCCAAGGCCACCAAATATTCCAGAAGTTGGCTGCTCCTTTTGTAAAATTTATTTAGGACGCGCGCAGTGACGAAAATTTTGAAGAACCTTAATATAAACAAATCAGCCGGTTTCGATAAATAACAACGATGGTTCTTAAAAAGACCTATTCTACCATTTCAAAAGCTTTACGCAACTTCTTTTACTTATCATTTACTTCCGATATTCATCCAACTCAAAGAAAGATTGCCCACGTTTTTCCAATTTCAAAAAAAAGTAATAAAAGCGATCCCTCAAACTATCGCCGTATAGCTATAACTTCCGTCCTTCCCAAAGAAATGGAAACAATCAGAAACCAAAAGCTATACCTGGATCATAAAGGTCGGCTTAACGATCGACAATACGGGTTCAGATCCTATTCTTCAACTGGTGATCCCATGAGTTTCCTTTGTGAAAGACTCAATATTAGTCTTCACTATTCTGGTGAATCTGAAGTTGTAGCGTTGGATATTTCTAAAGATTTCGACCATGGCATCCTGCTTTGTTAGTAAAGTACAGAGCTTTATGTTTTCAAAGCTTTTGTGTAACAAGCTCAAAATGAAAAAGTGATTGGTTTGTGTCTTTTGAATCTGTTAATTTGAATAGTCCGTTAATTTGAATAAATTGGCAGTTTGGTATTAAATATAGCTGGGCTGGTTCTAGACCAGGAAATGACGTCACATATGTTAAAGATAAGGATACAGTATAGCTAGGCTGGTTCTAGACCAGGAAATGACGTCACATATGTTAAAGATAAGGATTAATGTTAACGATAAGGAAATGATAAGAGATAAGATAAGGAGTATGACTCATCTATGACTCATCGAATAAATTTTAGATTAAGTTAGTTATTTTGGAACTTAAAATACCAGGCGCACAGATTTGAAATATTTTTTAAAGAATTAATTTAAAAGCTTTAATAAATTTTTTTCCACTTTGAATATTATGTTTTGGTGATAAGAATTTTTTGTGTTTTTTGCAATTTTAAATTGTGAAAAAAGAGAAAAAAATATAATACAATAATTTGTTGTAGATATGAAATATTGTATTTTTAAAATATTTTTAAGAAATATGACGTCAGGGAATCTCCTGTATAATTAAAGTTTTTTTGAGGACTATACAGTAATTATAGAGTAATGTTGTTGTTGTTATTTGTTTTCGAATAATCTTAAATCAGAATGTCATATCAGTTAAAAAAAAAACTTAATTTTGATTTATCAATTTTGTTCTCATTCGTTTGTATGAAAAAAAATTAATACCTATATCTAACGAAATTTTTAAAGTTTTAAAACAAACAAGTAAGGAAAAAAACCAAGGGTTTTTAAAAAGCACATTTTCAAAATTATATACGGTTTCTTACTGAATACTTCATCATTTATTTTTATAAAAATATATATAAAAACAAGTAAAGAAACAGTCAGTCGGTGCAACCGACTTAGAAATACCCTACACCTATTTGGTTCAAATTTAAGGACATATCCATAAGTCGTTTTAACACCATAAGAGCTGTTAATAATTTGATCGTAAGACATAGCTAACCAAATTAACTTTACAATACTAAAACATTTTCTAATTACATTATCTATAAAAAAATATTACAAATTCTTACTAATTTATCTATTTAAAAATATTAAAACAAAAAAACTTGAAACAAATGAAAATATATTTATTCCAATTCAATTACTAAATGAAAAAATTTCAATTATTAAATTTTGTGATTAAAAGCTAATATATTTAATAATTAAAATTTTTCAAAATTGCAATTATTTTAAATGGCTTGTTTATGTACCTATTAGAAAAGCTTATAAACGCAAAATATGCAATAAATGTATTTCTAAAATACATATACAAATTTAGACCTTTTCATATAATTCATTTAAATATAAAAATAAATTTTACATAAATGCAGCAAGTACCTTTGAACATAGCTGAACCACTACAATTAAGTCAAAATTTCGGGGACACATAGGAAATAGGAAATATATTCATAATATATATGTTTGTTAGCCCTTGATCTTTTCAAGGGTTTCAGAACTCGAAACCATGGTACGATTTCGCCCATAAGCAGTCCCCGTCATACTTTCAATACTACTTAACTCTTGTACACAATTGGAACGTGTTATCTTAATTTTAAGTTACTAGTTTTATTAATTTCGATGATAAGCTTTTACACATTGGTGGGTCTAAGAGAGGTACTGAACCACCACTCCAATTGATCCAAAATTAGAGGGACACGCAGGAAATAGTAAAGAACACCCATGTGCCAAATTTGAAGCTTCTACTTTTGTTTCAAGTTATTATCTTTATTAATTTCGAAAATATGCTTTAAGGTCCTCGGAACTGAGTGCCTGGTCCCCACCCACTACTCCAATTGGGCTCAAACTTCAAGGAGACTTAGTTAATCGAAAGTGACACTCTGATACCAAATTTGGAGGTTCTATCTTCATTGGTTACGGAATTATGCTAGTTTGGCCTAAATTCGATCAAAAAGTTCTAAGTTCCGAACCCATTGTCCAAACCTCACCGTGCGCAATTGCCGCCGTAGTTTCATTACCAATAACCTACAGCAAAAATTTCATGAAGATAGCGTCATTAGTTGTTGAGTTATCGTGATTTTTTACATATATTCGTTAGCCTTGACACGGATTAAAAGGTCCAGAATCCGAACCTTTGGGCTGATTTCGGTTTTATACAGTCCGCGCTGTACTTTAAGTACTAGTTAACCCTTGTACAAAATTTGAACGTTCTATCTTAATTTTAAGTTACTGCTTTTAGTAATTTCGATTATAAGCTTTTTAACTTTTGGAAGTCTAAAAGGGGTACTGAACCACCACTCCAATTGATCGCAAATTAGGGGGGCACGCAAGAGATAGTGAAGAACACCAAGTTTGAAGCTTCTACATTTTTTCAAATTGCTATCTTTATTAATTTTAAAGATATGATTTAAGGTCTTCGGAAATGTGTGGCTGGTCCCCGACCCACTACTCCAATGGGGCCCAAATTTCAAGGACACTAAGGAAATAGGAAGGGACACCCTGGTACCAAATTTGGAGGTTCTATCTTCATTGGTTTCAGAATTATGCTCGTTTGGCCCAAATTCGATCAAAAAGCTCTAGGTTCCGAACCCATGGTCCAATCCTGAACTTACGCAGTCCTCGAAGTAGTTTCATTACTAGTAACCTACGGCACAAATTTGATGAAGATAGCGTCATTAGTTGTTGAGTTATTGTGATTTTTTATATATGTTCGTTAGCCCTTCGATCGATTAAAAGGTCCAGAATCCGAACCCATGGGCCGATTTCGCCCATATGCAATCCCCGCCGTACTTTCAGTCCTAGTAACCTACATTTAAAATTTCATCAAGATAGCTCCATTATTTTTTGAGTTATCGTGCCTACGGACGGACGGACGGACGGACATGGCTATATCGACTAAGGCGGTCACGCTGATCACAAATATATAGACTTTTCCATATCTAGCTCGCTTCGTTTAGGTGGTTACAAACACCATACCAAAGTTAATATACCCCTTTACCTATTCTATAGGTGTAGGGTATAATAAATGATAATATTAATTTAGTTATTTCATTAATTTATTAATTATATGACTAATAGGGAAATTCTTAGAATATAAACTCAATGCACTCAAGGAAGTTTGTTAATAAGTGCGGAAAATAATGTTGCAGCTTCAATGTAATTTTGGAAAAAACTTACACTGGTGAATAAGTTACTGTTTTATATAAACATAAAAGTTTTAATTTTTAAGACCTAGTAGCCTTTCAATGGGGAAGGTTCGCAAATTTTTGCTTAGTAAACTTATGATGGATCTGCCCACCCCCCTCAGGTCCTCACCCTTCAATTTTTTTAGGGGAAATCAATTTTGAACTCCACCAAAATTTGGAATTTTACCTAAAGTTTTATTATCTAAGCAAAAATAGTTAAAACTAGGAGACAATTTTTTTCAATTTAAAGAATCCCTTTCAAATTTAAGAAAAACCTTTAACATATGTTGAAACATAATGCTGCAGCTGTAAATTTTGTATATTTGTAAAAAAAAATTTGAACAGGTTTTCAAGTTACAGGTGTTTAAAAATAGCAAAATTTCAATTTTCGAGCCCTTATAGCTCCTAAATAGGGGACGTGACAAAAAAATTTTGTTAACTGACTCCTACTAATTTCTAAAGGTCTAACTTATCCCAAAATTTCAAGACCCTAGTTTGAGCCGTTTAGAAGATATGTGGGGCCAAAAATTTTTCAAAAATTGAGTTTTGCATAATGGTAAATTTTAGTACCGTATGGCAACCCTATACATTTTAACTTTATACTTTTGTCAAGCCCATAAAAGCAGCTCTCTTTTCCCGTTTTTAGATTGAAAATACATTTAGCAGAACTCTTGTTATACTAATTTAAATATAGGGCTTTTTTGAAATTTTCGGGGGCTGTAACTTCGGCACCTTTCAATATTAAGAAAAACCGTTGACAGATGTTGAAATATAATTATAGATCTTTCAATTTACCGTATTACTAAAAAAAAATTTTAACAGGTATTCAAGCTACAGGTGTTTGAAAATAGGAAAATTTCAATTTTCAAGCCCTTATAGCTTCTAAATAGGGGACGTGATAAAAAAATTTTGTTAACTGACTCCTACTAATTTCTAAAGTCTTACTTCTCCCAAAATTTCAAGACCCTAGCTTGAACCGTTTAGAAGATATGTGGGGCCAAAAATTTTTCAAAAATTGAGTTTTGCATAATTGTATATTTTAGTACCGTATGGCAACCCTAAACATTTGCTTTTAATTATTCATAAAGCTTATAAAACCAGCTATCTTTTTCCGTTTTCAGATTGAAAATATACCCAACAGAACTCTTGTTATAATAATTTAAAAATAGGGCTTTTTCCAAATTTGGGGGGCTGTAACTCCGTAACGGGTGGGGCTACAGAAAAAAATTCTTCTACGAAATTATTTTTTTCGTAATATCTACCCGTGGTTAAAATTTATTATTTCTATTTCAAACGATGTAAAAGTTTTTGTAAACATACGGACAGACAGACGGACAGACAGACGGACGGACGGACGGACGGACGGACAGAGTGAAACTATATAGGCACATTTTTACAAAATTTTTTGAAAATGTGCTAAAAAAGGTACTTAAGCAATATTAGTGTTTCCCTCGGCTACATAGGCCATTATGGGAAGAACTTATGTCTATTTTACTTTACAATTTTAATTATTTTATATTTATATTTACATATCATGTTTTTATTTACAATTTTTATTTACAATTAAATAATTTCATCCTTTAAATTCTTACTATTAGCTTATTTATTATATTTAATTAAAATTTTTATTTAATAATGATTTTAAATATTTGAAATTTAATTTGTCAGTGACATAACAGTTGAAGTTCTATTTTTAAATGAAAAGACAGAAACAAAAAGTAAGAGAAACAAAAATATAATAAAAACTTTCATTAGAAAAGAGAACGAGACGAAACTAAAAGAAGAAGAAAGATAGACGGTTAAAACCATCAATTCTGTATATTAAACGCACTACATATTTTTTCAATTATTTTAATATTTTCTACTACAGGAACTAAAATTTAATATGTACTTTGATTATTATTATGCAATATAGTATTAGTTAATTGGCATTCATAAAAAACATGTTTGATGGACAACGTGTTTCCACAATGGTGGCAAATTGGTGGACTAGTATTATCGAAAATATATTTTTTGGTTTTTAGCGTGTGTCCTAAACGTAACCTACAAAATTTTGTTTCCAAACTACGTTTACCAATATTATATGTTGGGGCTTTTGCTAGTGGCCAGTGCGTTTTTAGAAAGCTGTTCGAGCCATTCCATTTTTGTTGTTTCTCGATTTGTAATTTTTCAGCTATCTCTTTACCTTTAATTGTTGGAAAGTATACTCTACGATTAAAGGTTGCACTCCTTGTCGCAAGTTTAGCTTCTTTGTCATCTAGTTCATTACCCAGAATGCCTGCATGCCCGAGGATCCATAGAAGTTTAATGTCTTTATCCAAGTTGATAAGAATACTCTTAATATTCTGAACAATAGGTTGTTTATTTGTTTTATTATTAATTGCCTGTAGAGCACATAAACTGTCTGAAAATACTAATAAACATCTATGCGGTAGGTTCTTGCATAAGATGAGGGCTTCGTACAAGGCTACTATCTCAGCGTTGTATATTTCAAATATTGCTGGAAGGCTATTCTTTATAAGCAACTTGTGCTGGTCAACTACGGCAAATGCGACTCCATCTTCCGATTTGGTTGCGTCTGTATATATACAGTACGCATTTGGATGACGATTTTTGACCTCTTGGTACAGCTTCTGGTAAATTGTGTTGTTAGTACTCCCTTTTGTATGACTGGCTATCGATGTATCTATATATTTTTCTATATTATGTAGCCAGGGTTCTACTCTTGCTAATTTTGGCAATGGTTTTTCAAATATAATACCATTCAATTTTGAAAAATCTATGACTTGCACTAGGGAAGAGTTTTTTGGCGTTGGTATCTCTTCTTTGATCAGCGCAGTTATGAACTGGTTTAAGGGGAACTGCAAGTTGCTATATTGTCTGTGGACGAATTTTGATGCGAGTAGATTACGTCGTTCCTCGAAAGTTGGAAAGCCTGCTTCTATGATTAAGCTGTCGATATTTGTTGTTCTCAAAGCACCTAAAGCTATTCGTGCCGCTTGGTTTAGTTGACGTTGGATTTGCGCTATTTGAGTTTTATTACAAAAACCGTAGATTGATATTGCGTAATCTATTTTTCCGATTTGTAAGGCTTTTGCAATAGCTAGAGCTGTTTTAATTGGTGGCCCACATTTGCTTTTACATATTAGTTTTAAGAGGTTGTTCGTTTTTTTCATTTTCTTTACAAGGTTCTTGATATGCGGTTCATATTTAAGCCTTTTGGTAAATCTAATCCCTAGTATGCTGATCTCATTGACTGAATTTATTGAAATATTATTGTAGTTTAACGGTGTTACGTTACAGTTCCTTTTATTACAGATGTGTATACATTCGCATTTTTCAATAGGAAAAATCACACCATTTTCGTCCGACCATATTTTGAACGAGTTTAATGCTACTTGTAATTTGTTATGTATTGTTGTATCTTTTCCTATACTATATAGTAGGATGTTGTCCGCTTAAATAAGCTAATTTAATCCCCTAGTGGGTATGTCTTTCCACACACCTGGTAATGTTGAAATTAATGTGTTAAAAAGGTGTACAGATAATGGGGAGCCCTGTGGTATGCCATTTAGAAGATTTTTAACCCTTGATATTTTTCCATTTACCTTTTCCTGTTTGTTAAGAAGCTTTAGATTGTTTTTATAAACTTTGGTCCTAATTTCCACCTTACTAATTGCTGAAGTATTTTGAGCTTTGTTATTCTATCAAATGCCTTTTCAATATCACAAGATATTAGTGTAACATGTTCTTTGTTATGTAAGGCCATTGAAAGTTCTAATTCTAATGTTTGAAGTAAGGTTTGAGTGCTTCTATTAGGTCTAAAACCATGTATTTTATTGGTCAGTTTCTTTTCCATAAACCAGCTTAATCTGTTACTTATAACTTTTTCAAATAATTTTGACATTGTTGAGAGAAGTGTTATAAATCTGTAATTTTTAGGATTATTTGGGTTCTTCGAGCCTTTTGGGATAGGAATTAGTTCAGCGATTTTCCATACCTGTGGAAAGTAGCCTGAGCCAAAAATTCTATTATAAAGCTTTACTAGTCTATTTTTGAAGTTTGTAGTGGTATGCTTGAGCATACTATACGAAACTCCATCTAGGCCTGGAGTAGTACCAGTAAAATTCTTAAGTGCAGTTTCTACCTCTTCCAGCTTAATGTGGTCATCTAAATTATTATAATTATTTATATATTCTGGTAATTCGTACTCTTGTTTTTCTCTTTGAAATTCGGGAGCGTAGTTATAGTCTTTTGAAAAGTCAGAGCACATGTTAACAAAGAAAAATAAACATAATTCAATTTTTAATATTTTAATTCTATATTTAAAATATTTTGTAAAATTTTATTTAGTTTTCTTTTAAATATGACGTGATCCAGATTACAGGTATGAAAAATTAATTTCAGATTAAAATATTGCGATTAGAATCGAATTGGTTAATTCTCATCTTCTTTTTTTTTTTTTGGAACCTCTACGTGCTAACTGTTCACTGTGATAGGCTAAATAGCCTGACTATATATGTGCATGTCGGAACAGGGGAGATATATTCATATATTAGAACTGATCAAATGAATTCCACATACAATTTAAACATGAGATAGTACTACGCCTTATAACATGTAGAAAAGTCTTAGATTTTCAATAAATACAGTTCTATTTTGTTTATATTGTTATAATTTTGTATTTGAGTTATAAGGTATTCTATATCAGTAAGTTATATTATTTAATTGAATTATTTGTTTACATTTTGTATTTGGTTATATTGTTATATTTATGTATTTTTTATTAAAGATATATAATTATTAATTATAGATTAAGCCATTAATTTGAACCCAAGGCGAATGGTAGCTGAGTCTAGTTGAAAACCAGAAAAGTTTTTTTTACTTCCACTGGGATTCGAACCCGGGGCCTCTCGCATGAAAGGTCGGCACTCTAACCACTGTGCCACCCAGCCGTTAATATTTATGATAGGCAATTTTAAGTACTTCATTTATAAATTAGTATTACAATCATAATGCTGCTGTTATCTGTGTCTCTAATGTACATTAAACCCAAAGTTTTTCGGGAGAAATATTAATTTGTGATGATGTAAATTTAAAAGTATATAGAATTTGATAGTTTTTAAAGTTAGTTAAAACCATTAATGCTTAGATTAGCTTTTTATCACAAAATTAAATAATTAAAATTTTTTTCAACTGAAATTAATTTAAATTCTTAGTATATGTGCCTATTAGAAAAGCTTATAAATGCAAAATGTGCAATAAATGTCTTTCTGAAATACAATGACAAATTAAGAACTCTTCATACATGCAGCAAGTACTTATGAACACATTTTAATTATCTTACGCAATTTCTTAATTATATATTACCTATGGTAATAATTCAATAAAATTTATGATATAATAAAAAATTAAAAAGAGAAATTTAATCGTTTGTAAAAAAAATAGTTTGTTTTTAATTTATAAAATATAAACCATAATATGTTTTATGGTAAAATTCTTAGACTTTTAAAAATATAAAAGTGTTAAATAAGAACGGAAATAGAAAAGACCCATCGTGTACCAAATTTAAAGCATCTAGCTTCATGAATTTCGAAGATAAGCTTTTTAATTTTGGGATTTCTAGGATCCGAATCCATATTTCGATTTCGGCCGCACGTAAAATCCGCCGTATTTTTAATATTGGTAACCTACAGCACAAACTTAATTCATTAGTTGTTGAGATATCCTGTTTTCGTTAGCCCTTAGACGGATTAAAGAGTCCAGAATCCGAACCCATGGGCTGATTTCATTCATATGCAAACCCCGCCGTACTTACAGTACAGATAACCTAGAGTTTAAACTTCATCTAGATAGCTCAATTAGTTTTTGAGTTAACGTGTTTTTACGATATATGTTTGTTAGTCCTCGAACCGACCAAAAGTTCCAGAACCCGAACCCATGGTCCTATTTCGCTCATATGCAATTCCCGCCGTACTTTATGTGCTAGTAACCTACAGTTAAAATTTCATCAAGACAGCTCCGTTAGTTTTTGAGTTATCGTACCTACGGACGGATTGGCGGACGGATATGGCTATATCAACTCAGGAGGTCACGCTGATCAAAAATATATATATACTTTTTCATATATAGCTCATTTCGTTTAGGTGGTTACAAACTCCATACCAAAGTTAATATGCCCTTTTCCTATTTCATAGGTGTAGGATAAAAAAACCTCTGATACATGATCAAATATAATGTTTGAGCTTTAAGTTTTGTATATTACTAAAAAAACGTAAGACAGGTATTCAAGTTACAGCTGTTTAAAAGAAGCAAAATTTAAATTTTCGAGTAATTACGGCTCCTAAACAGGGGAGATGAAAAATAAATTTTGTTAACCAACTACTACTTGGGATTTAAACTTTTCCAAAATCTCAAAACTCTAGCTTTAGAAACTAAAACACAGCATGATACAGACAGACGGACGGGCAGATTGAAACTATATTGGCAGATTTTTTACAAAATCTTTTGAAAATGTGTTAAAAACCGAGTAATTGTACACATGATTTTATAGTTATTGACAATCAATAAACAAGTTTTATTAAGAATGACAAAAATAGTGTTCATCGTAAAAGTCGAATCGACATTATTACCAAAGACAATGGAAATAAAGCCTCTTTTTCCAGAATATTTATATAAGTTAAATTGCTCTGGGTATATTATTAAAACACAAACAATTGTTTTAAAAAGAGAGCTTCCCCTTTGTTTATTACAAATTTAAAAGGAAAGTTTTTACAATTTTATGCTGATATTTATTCTAAACAGATTTCTGTTTGTTAAAAATATTTACAAAATTCTTAACAATTTTGCTAATCTTAAAATCCTAATTATTTTTTAAATAGTTTTTTTTATCAAACATAATTACAAAAATTAATTTTCTTTATTAATGGCCTTAAATTCGTATTGCTCATAAGCTGAATTTACTAAATTTTGGTGCCGTGATATAACGCCATATGTTATAAAGCCCTAATGGCTTTATGACTCTTTTGAGTGTCTCATAAAAGCATAATCGCGAAATTTTTTAATATGGCTTTAAATCACACTCGAATAAGTCATAAAGCCATAATGGCGTTATGACTCACTTCAAAGATTTTTTTTTAGGAAAAAACAATAGAAATATTATTATTTCGAAATTTATAATTAGGTGACAAATATACCTTCTATGCGTAGCCAGTGTCATTGATTTTGTAACCGATTATAAAATCTTTCCTAATTCAGAATCTCTCATTACATATATACATATATAAATATTCTGGAAAAAGCGAATACCCTAACTTTGAATCCAACTCTAAAATCCCACCCATAACGTATATATAATATGTGTACATATTCTGTAGAAGGCGTAGAACTCTGATTTCGTCGAGGTCTGCCCAGCTATCCGCGAACGCGGCTAGTCTGCATACTGCGCGGCATAGAACAAGCGCGCGCGGCGTCCAATAGCTGCCTACTTTATACCCTAATATTCACCTTGTACATATTCACCGTGAGCTATATGTATTATAGTAATTGCTTAAAAGTATTAGAACAGGATGTAACTGCAAATGTACCATCTATTATATAGTTCCGTGGTTGATCTATTGTCTATAACACTAGATATTGTAGGTGACATAAAAACGGTGTACGCATAATATTCCTCTATAATAGTGTGCTTGTAAAATTTTTCTTTTTCGTCATATCTGCTCATACCAAATGTTTTTATAATTTCCTCTTTTTCGAAAATTTCCTTTACTTCTGTAAAATTTGTTGGTTCTTTTTGGGAAAATGTTGCTTTTAATTTTATAAAGATGTCTCGCATTTCCCCAAAATTTACTTACCTCTAAATTGCTTATATGTTTCATCAAAAATGTCACGAACATTACTTCTTTTCAACAAATAATATAATAATGATAGCTGTAAAATTTTGTAATATACAACAATTTTAACTCAATCATTCAATTTTAATTATATGGTGTTATGACTCAAAATTTTTAAAACACAATATGGCTTTATGACTCACTCGAGTATGTTTTAAAGCCATATTAAAGAATTTTGCGATTATGGCTTTATGACTCAATTGATTGAGTCATAATGCCATTAAGGCTTTATCGCATATGGCGTTATATCACGGCAGCTAAATTTTCAATATAATTTACAAATACTAATTTTCACTTATTAAGTAAAACAATAATAAAATTTTTATTAAGACCACACTTTCTTTTAACATATTTTTAATAAGAACCTTTACAAATATTTTTGTTTATTTTTTATTATATATTATTTTGTTTTTTACAAACATTTTTTTTCTTTGTTTTTTTTAACACGTGCTAAAAGTATTCAAATTACAATTTCCAATTTTTTATTTTGGTTTACAAATTGAGGTTCTTTTGTTTACTCATTCATTTACAATAGCTTATCAAGCAGAATTAGTTGAATAATAAATTTTTTCAAGTTCAAGTATTTTACATTTTGTTTTATTTAATGGTTTAATAAGAAATTACAATTTTGCTAGTTTACTTTGATTATTATTATTATTATAACTGAATAATGAACTATTATAAATCTTCCCTATTTAAAATCAAATGTCCTCACTTGACTGTATTTTAGAAGAATGATGTGTTGTATGAATTTCTTTTTGAAACCAAAGGCTGTTTACTTTTGATTTTTGTTGTTAATGTGATTGCAGATGACGATTGTTTTGCATTATCATGCTGTGCTTTAGTTTCTTGAACTATTGTCATATAAGTCTTGTAAATTTTATATTGGCATTTGTTATCTTCGGATGCGGTGCTTACGTCGTGTTTGTTATTGATGATTACCTTATTATTTTGTTTCTTTAGGGTTAATACGATAATTATTATTATTAACACAAAAGTAAATATAGGTCGGTCCAACCACATTTAAAACTTGATCGGGAAAAGTTTTTTCTTTTAATAATCTGATTTCTTTTGTATTGTTGATGTGAATATATCGAAGTAATTCAAGTGACAGATGTTCGTTTTTGATGAACTCAGGTTGAAGAATAGCCGGAAATATTTTGTCTGTTAAAATTTCCTTTGAAGAGTAACTTAAGTCAAATATTTGAAACGAAGTGGAACGTTTATGTTCTTTGGTTTGTGATTGATAACAACTGTTCCTTCAAATTGATTCAGCAATAATGTACCTTCCGTTCTTAGTTCTACAGAGAGTATATGATGGGTGTTCGTCATATTGCATGTCTTTTTGCCCTTTGGTATGTTCGGAAAGCAGGTAGATTTACTTAAGTCCATTACTTCATATTCATTACAAATTGTCATCTCATTAATTATTTTACAAGTTTTTTCTTTTATACCTAATATTTTTTCTTTATTTAACAAAGTTTGCTTACAATCCATTTTTATAACATTATTTTCTAATTTAATTGCTCTAATTCATAATTTTTTAAATATTTTATTAGAAGTTAACGGAATTTCAATGAGATAAACAAGTACCATTGCTATACATTTGAATAATCTAAAGTTTCTTCTAAATTATCATAAGAAAAATTTTCTTTATCTAGAATAGAAATGGCTATCATTTATCCTTTTATTCTTTAAATTTTCAATTGTTTTATTAGTAATTTCGGTTTTATTATTTAATCTATCATGATAAGTTTTATTAATTTTTACCTGTTTGTTATTATTGTTTAACATATTATATCATAAAATTTAATCGGCTCTTTTTTTCCCATACAAATATAAACATCCCTTTTTAGGACAAACTATTTGACCAATTTTATTGAC
The DNA here is from genome assembly GCA_963082915.1 of Dolichopus griseipennis. Classification (NCBI taxonomy): domain Eukaryota; kingdom Metazoa; phylum Arthropoda; class Insecta; order Diptera; family Dolichopodidae; genus Dolichopus; species Dolichopus griseipennis. The sequence continues at coordinate 282,711,368 of OY720441.1, forward strand.
ACAACAACCAAAATAAAGGTTTTTTTTGTTTTCATATTATAATATTATATTTTTATACCCGTGCATAGATATATGACATCGGGTATATTAAAATTGCTCCTCCGTTTATAACGCATCGATCTAGACGAGCTAGATATAGTGTCAAGGGTACGTGTCGGTTCAGCATCGAAAAATAAGTCGATCTAGCTATGTGTATCTGTCCGTCCGTCCGTCTGGGAGTCAGCACGATAGCTAAAAAACTAAACGAGCTACAGTTTTGAAATTTTCACAAAATATTTTTCAATCAATTTCTAGGTTCCTAATTTTTTTTTGGTTAAGATCGGACCAAAACTTCGGGTAGCTCTCGAACAACTAAATTTTTTAACTCCAATATTTTCATATAAAAATTTCATCACTCGGACCAACTTTTAGGGTTGGCCAATTTTTTTTTTTTTATTTGTTTTTTAATCAAAAGTTTTGGGATAATGAATTAAAATTGTATTATTTCTTTTTTTTAAATTATGGGATTATGAGCAAAATTTTTTTTTAACTATTTTACTTTTTTATATTTTTTTTGTAATAATGTAATAAATAGCATAAGGGAAATAAATAACGGTTAGTGGGTATGCACGGGTATCTAAAAGTTGACAAAGGCAACTATAATCTTCCTCGTTTTTTTAGAATATTGCGTGGTATGATTGATTTTCGAATCATTTTAACTTGGCGAATACGAAAAAGATCGTTTATTAAAATTTTTTGAATTTTGATAATTATTACTTTAATTGTAATTACGACCATCGTAAGGTCTGATTACATTCTGTTGAATATTAGATTGATAATTGGGTCTACTGTTATCCGAATTTGAATTTATTAAATTGAAAGCTTTGTTTGTTAAAATTTGATTGAAAGTTTGGTTTTCAATTTTTATTCTGCCAATGTTGATTGAAATTTGGTTTATTATAAGATCGAGCAATTTGTTGATGGAGGTTGCGTGGGTTGCTTCTGTCAAGCGAGTGAACTTCCTAGTTTCCTATACCCATTTTATTTCCAAAATATGTTCTTTGATTCATATTTTCCAACTTCGTACATATGTGTAATGCTTGGGGCAAATATTTTGGTTATTTTATGCTTAACAATCAGGGAAGATCTACATTTAATCCTCTAATAAATGTGTTGACTGCTTTTCCTCTATGAAACATGTTATAGCCATTAAAGCTTCGTTTATAATCTCAAGTTCCAACGTTTTTAGCATATCAAGTATCATAGAAAGATTTTGGTAGGCTTCTTTATAAAATTCGTGAAATGTTCTGTTTCCCTGCCTCATTGTAGTCATATGATACTCCAAAGTACCTATATCACGTTTATCAGCGATCGTATATGATTGAAAACTCTCAATATTCTTTTAACATTCTTTTTCCTCGACCCGTATTCATCAGCTTTGCCTAAAAAATTTTCGCAATTCTTTGACTACATCTGGTACCCTATACAATCCCCCCAAATTATAATCATAAGCAAAATCTTTGTCTGATTCTTCTTCCTCATCTTCTCGTACAACATTATTTTTCAGAGCTGTTGCATCATTTGTTTAATTGTTTCTCTTAAATTTGAAATTTCATGTTCAATTTCAAACTCTTCCTCTACTGGATCTAGATTTGAGGCAATTACATCTCGATTTCGAAACGTTTTTATATTTTCAAATTTCAAAAAGTAAAATTAATACAAAACGTAATTTAAAATAATCAAAGTATTAACAAATTTTTCGAAGTAACCCGGTATTGCAAAGTATTTAAAAATGACAATAAGAGTGTTAGAATAGATAAAATACTAAAATATAGGACAGGGGTTTTACTCGTATATATAGATTTATATATAAATTAAAATTTTAACGAATTCCACTTTCCCAGGCCAATTATCTATGTCCGTCCGTCATTCCTAGATAATTATCGTCATTCCTTTTGTCTGTCAGCACTCCAACATTATCAAAGCTACATAATAAAACCTATGCAAAATATTTTTTAAACAGTTTTTAGATTCCCTATTTGTTAAAATCAGACGAAAAATTATGGTAGCTGCAATTTGAATATTCAACAACAAGACAACATTAAATTATATGAGTTATGTTTGTTTTTTTTTCAGAAGTATCTATCTATTGCGATGATGCGTAATACAAAAAGTTTAAGATAAGAAAAAATGTAATGGTTGCGTGAATATTTTTTATACCCGTATGACTATTAGTCAAAAGGATATACTAAATTTGCCATTACGTTTGTGACACAGAGAAGGAGGGGGAGTAGATATAGACTCAAGTTAATGGATCGGATCAGAATCGAAAAATAAATCGATTTAGCTATGTATATCCGTCCGTCCGTCTGTCCGTCCCGTTCGCATGATAACTCAAAAAATAAAAAAGCTAGGATTTTGAAATTTTCACAAAATTGTTTTTATGTAATATCCATCATCGCTATTTAAATCCAGTCATTTTGGTCCACGGGTTCGAGTACCTACCATACAGCTTCTTTTTTTATATGAGTATTACTCTGTACTTATTAAAGCTGGGTGTCTGAAATTTTGCCAAAAATAGTTTAGTGTACTGCAGTAAGTTCGAGTAGCTGCCATACAACTCCTTCTTTTATATGAGCATTACACTACACTTAATAAAGCTGCATATTTGAAATTTTGCCAACAGTACCGGATTAGATTTGAGAAACTTTTGTGACAAATTCACGCTATAATAATATGAATCTTTTTAAAAGGCCATCCTTATGTAGAATGATTTTAAAACTTTTACAATTGTTGCATTAATAATTGCCACCTACTCAATGTAAATGCATTCATATCTTATAAACGGCGATTTAGTCTTATATGTTATATGTAAGATTGAACTCTGGTCAAGTTTGCTCTCTGTTTTATATGGTACGCAATGTTAAACAATTTTCAAGAGAATGGAACCCTCTTGAAGCAATTTCCCCAGTTTCCATGGTCGAAGCCAATATTTTACCATCTAAATAACGGCTAAAGTAAATTAATTGACTTGTGTACTTTAAATTATCGACACGAGGTATCTGATGTCATTTTTAGTACAGAAATTGTCAAGCGTAATGATAAAGCTGCTTTGATTTCTAATAAAATTATTATTAGAAATCTTCAATACATCGCTCTTAAAATTTATTTAAAACTAATAATCATTGGACTAAGTAAGGTAAATTATAGGTAACAAACATAAACATAATATTGAATTTACACTTTCAAAAATTCCCAAGAACAAAAATTATGCAATCGCTATTATTAGAATTATTTTTGTTTTGTTTTTTGTTCTTCTTGTGATACTGCAAAGTTTATAATTTTTAACTTTTAATTTTAGTTTTAATTTTATTTATGGTTAGTCAAATATGTGACTTTTGTATCCATGCTTTTTGACTTTTAATTTCGGTATATTAAAATTACCCCATCGTTTGGTCTTCTGTTTGTAACGCAGCGATCTAGACGAGCTAGATACAGTTTCAAACGTGCGTATCAGATCCGAACCGAGTAGTATAACGATCTAGCTATGTGTGTTTGTCTGTCCGTATATCAGTACGATAAATAAAGAATTAAAAGACTAGATTTCTGGAATTCTCACAAAGTAATTTTGACACAATTTCTAGGTTTCCGATAGTTATATCCGTATGATTATAGGTCAAAGGGTATAATAAAATTGACATTACGATTGTGACGCAGAGAAAGAAGAGCGAAGATATCAAGTGTATGAATCGGATCAGGATCGAAAAGTAACTCGACTTAGCTATGTATATACGTCCGCACGATATCTCCAAAAGCAAAAGAGCTACGGTTTTTAAATTTTCACAAATGCGTTTTTATGCAATAGCCGTCATTGCTATTAAAATCCTTCCGATCGTCAGTATGTTACTAGTACTGAAAATACGGCAGGTTCTGAATCTTTTAATCGGTCTAAGGGCTAGCGAACATATATAAAAAATCATGATAACTCAACAACTCATGACGCCATATTCATGAAATTTGTGCTGTAAGTTACTAGTAATGAAGCTACGGCGGGGATTGTGTAGGGTTGACATCGCACAATGGGTTCGGATCGTAGAACCTTATGATCGAATTTAGGCCAAAAAAATTAGAACATAAAAATATTAAACGGTAATCCAGAGCATGGTTTAATCGCACTTGCAAAGTCTTTTAAGCAATACCTAAACAGCGGGTCTGTTAGTGTCTTACGGTGCCAACTATATCGTGGTTCGAAACAGATGTAAAGAGTTATCAATAAGCAAAAATTCTTATTCAACCGCGGGTTGAAACGTAAATTCCTACATATGCTTAATAGCAAATTGTTGTGGACATTTGCAAAAAATCTAAAGGGGGACACTGGCAGGTCTTCTTTCTCTCCGCTTGTTGATAAGAACAACTCAGTTGTGTCATATTCAAAATAGAAAGCGAACTTGTTTGGCAAACAATTTTCCTTAACTTCAAGGCCACCAAATATTCCAGAAGTTGGCTGCTCCTTTGGTAAAATTTATTTAGGACGCGCTCAGTGACGAAAATTTTGAAAAATCTTAATATAAACAAATCAGCCGGTTTCGATACATAACAACGATGGTTCTTAAAAAGACCTATTCTACCATTTCAAAAGCTTTACGCAACTTCTTCTATTTATCCTTTACTTCGGGTATTCATCCAACTCAAAGGAAGATTGTCCACGTTTTTCCAATTTCAAAAAAAAGTAATAAAAGCGATCCCTCAAACTATCGCCCTATAGCTATAACTTCCGTCCTTTCCAAAGAATTGGAAACAATCAAAAACCAAAAGCTATACCTGGATCATAAAGGTCGGCTTAATGATCGACAATACGGGTTCAGATCCCATTCTTCAACTGGTGATCCCATGAGTTTCCTTTGTGAAAGACTCAATATTAGTCTTCACTATTCTGGTGAATCTGAAGTTGTAGCGTTGGATATTTCTAAAGATTTCGACCGTGTATGGCATCCTGCTTTGTTATTAAAATACAGAGCTTTAGCGTTAGGAAGAGTCTAAATAAGAGAGTCTATATAAATGAACCTAGTGTTTCCTCAACACTCCCTCCACTTCGCCATAGGCACACAGTCTGGTCATTTAAGTAGTATAGCTATGAGAGTTCTGGACCCACTTTGGCTCAGCTATCAGCTATCTTTCACTCCTATGTGCTCTTATGGCTGAATGTTTTCAAAGCTTTTGTGGGAAAAGCTCAAAATGAAAAAGTGATTAGTTTGTGTCTTTGGTGTGAATTGGATTGATCGAGAAGATGATAGGGATTGTGTCACCATTGATCGCTCTTAGTTTGAATAGTCCGTTAATTTGAATAAATTGGGAGTTATTTTTATGTCACATATGTTAAAGATAAGGATTAATGTTAATGATAAGGAAATGATAAGAGATAAGATAAGGAGTATGACTCATCTATGACTCATCGAATAAATTTTAGATTCAGTTAGTTATTTTGGAATTTAAAATACCAGGCGCACAGATTTGAAATATTTTTTAAAGAATTAAATTAAAAGCTTTAATAAATTTTTTTCCACTTTGAATATTATGTTTTGGTGATAAGAACTTTTTGTGGTTTTTACAATTTTAAATTGTGAAAAAAGAGAAAAAATATAATACAATAATTTGTTGTAGATATGAAATATTGTATTTTTAAAATTTTTTTAAGAAATATCACGTCAGGGAATCTCCTGTACAATTAAAGTTTTTTTGAGGACTATACAGTAATTATAGAGTAATGTTGTTGTTGTTATTTGTTTTCGAATAATCTTAAATCAGAATGTCATATCAGTTAAAAAAAAAACTTAATTTTGATTTTTCAATTTTGTTCTCATTCGTTTGTAAAAAAAATTAATACCTATATCTAACGAAATTTTTAAAGTTGTAAAACAAAAAATCTTGTATGATGTCATGGGATTGGGATTCCTTTTGTTAATTTAAAATGAAAAAAACAAAAAATATTAGTATTACAAAGCTTTTTCATTTATTTTGAACGTCTTCCGATATTTATAATTGTTTTCTTTAAAATTATGATATTTTATATATGAAAAAAAACCAAAAATATTTTTTGTTTTGCCGTCGGTAAAACATTTTTTATATGAAATAGAAAAAAAAAATAAAACAAAAAATGCATAACCTGACGTCATTGAGGAATTTTTAAATGTAGAATAAAAATAAAATGTTAAAAATGACGTCAGGGGATTCTTATTGTTAATTTAAACAGAAAAAACAAAATATATTAGTATTACAAAGTTTTTTATTTATTTTTTCACGTTTTGCGATATTTATAATTATTTTCTTTAAATTTTTTTACGATTTTAGCTAATCGTAACAAAGATATTTTAAAAAATTTTGTTGAATTGTGTGTAACCAAATCCTTCCATTTATCTTCTTGATGTTCTTTGAGTGAATTAAATTTAATTAATGTTGAATCAGCATAATTCCTCAGAAACTTAATATGGTAAACTTTATTTTATTTTCTAAGTGAAGATGATGAGAACATTAAATATCATTATGTTTTGATTAAAAATATATCAAGATTACTTTCAGCTGATGTTAGCAAAATAACAGGAAAAAATATTTTTGTGATAGATGTCTTAATTATTTTTCATCAAATGAAAAATTAAATAATCATAAAATATATTGCGATAAAATTAATAAATCACCTATTGTACTGTCAAACAAGGAAAATAATATTCTCAACGCATCAAATATACAAAAAAAAATTTCTTTTGAAGAAAAAGCATTATACATAGGCTTGAGGCTGACATATAAATAAAAAATAAAATTTTAGTAAATGAGTTCGAATTGTCCATTCTAGAGTTAGCACATTCTACAATGTTCAAGTCTTATATTAATTTTTAAAAAATTCACAACATTCTTTTAAAACGACATTCGTTCATTACGACGAATATTTTCCGTACCTTTATGGTCGTAACAAGCGAAAAGTATTGTATTTTGTTTTTGTTTTGCTAAAAAAATATTTTGTTAATCGTATATTGTTGTTGCTTTTTGTTAAATTTTTTGTACAGTAAAAATTCGACTTTTGAAAATATATTCTGTAGTTGAATTAAAAAAAAAAATTTGCAAAATATTAAAAAAAAAATAATCTTTCTTAAAAAAAAATTATTATGACTTAAATGATTTGTTACTTAGGGCCTAACTAAAATCAAAGCGTACGGTGTATAATTTCTAGAAAAATTTTGAAATAAATAGTTAAGTAAATAAATTTACATTAAAGCATATGCGACGTACTGTACCTCTGAGTTCTAAAATTTAAAAACTGACAAAGCTTTTAAAAATATTGTAATAGTTTTTTGTTATGTTGCTACGATTAAGTTTTAAAATCTTCCTTAAAAAAATTTAATTGTTAATTAGGTCCCAACCTAAAAAAAAGCGTACGGCGTAATTTCTGTCAAAAAATTTAGAAATAAGTAGGTACATGGATTTACATCATAGCAGGCAAAAATAATACTTTTTATACCCGTATGACTATATAGTCAAAGGGTATAATAAATTTGCCATTATGTTTGTGACGCAGAGAAGGCGGGGGTGGGTAGATATAGACTCAAGTGTATGAATCGGCTCAGAATCGAAAAATAAATCGATTTAGCTATGTATGTCCGACCGCACGATAACTCAAAAACTAAAGGATCTAGGATCTTGAAATTTTCGCAAATTCGTTTTTTGCAATAGCCGTCGCTATTTAAACCCAGCCATTTTGGTCCATTAGTTCGGGTAGCTGCCATACAACTTCTTTTTTTATATAAGTATTACTCTGTACCTATTACAGTTGCGTGTCGGAAATTTTGTCAAAACTAGTTTTGTTTTATGTCCAAAGTTTCTGCAAAATTTGGTCGGTCTACTGCAGTGGGTTCGAGTAGCTGCCATACAACTGCTTAGTTTATATGGGCATTGCTGTCCACATAATGAAGCTGGGTGTCTGTAATTTTGCCAAAAATTGTTTAGTGTAATGGCCAAAGTTTCAGCAAAATTTGGTTGGTCTACTGCAGAGGGTTCGAGTAGCTGCCATAGAACTCTTTCTTTTATATGAGCATTACACTACACCTGATGAAGCTGGGTGTCTGAAATTTTGCTAAAACTAGTTTAGTGTAATGGCCAAAGTTACAGCAAAATTTGGTTGGTCTACGGCAGAGGGTTCGAGTAGCTGCCATACAACTCCTTCTTTTATATGAGTATTCCATTACACTTAATAAAGCTGTATGTTTGAAATTTAGCCAAAAAGTAATTAACCGGATGATATAAAGTATATGTTACGGTCATAGGGGTATCCCAGAGTTGACACATTCTACTCTACAACACTCTTCCTCGTTTAAAATAAAATTTTTTTTAACAAATATCTTATTTTCAAAATAATTAAAAATACCTATGAAATTAAAAATATTTTTTGTAGGTACTAAATTGAAACATTCAAATAAATATTTTTCGATGAATAAAATACTGTATGTGCGTATCAATTTGCGGATATGTAGATAGACGTATTGACGTACTGCCGTATAAAAATTGTATGTTTTGATTTAGGTTAAGCCCTAATAATTGAAAAGTTTATTTTATATTTTAAACATCGAATAATGATTTTTTAATTTAAGTTAAAACTTATTCTTTGATTTATTGAAAAAATTTTATTCTATGTAGTAATTTTTTTTATATCTATGTATATACAATAGGTATATAATTAATCTTAAAATTGAGATTTAAAAAAAAATTTCGACTTCTGTCATCTTGACTATTATTTTGTACTTCTCGCAGCTTCAATATAAAATAATACTAAGTACTAAACTTATGATCTGTGATATGTTAAATTTTGTTGTACATATTATGTATTCATAGAGCTTTTTAATTAGGATACATAATACATAAATAGTTCAAATCGTACTAAAATGTTTAGAAAAAAAGTACAGTTTTCTATATGAAGGACAGCATTAACTTTTTAATTTTGGCTACTTGATTTTAGTAAATATAGGTATATGTTTAGAGACATAATCAAATTTTTAGAACGTTTTATATTAGAACAATATTTATATGTATTTAGAATTTAAACCGCTGTTTTTTGTGTAATAACTATACCAAATTATACTCTCTTTAAAAAGGTTTAGGCTATAGGAGTAAAATCGAAACATACTTAACAACGTTTTTATAATTGGAAAAATTAGAACATTTTTTGTTTTTAGCAAATTTCAAGCGCGAGAGTTGTTGACAACATTGTTGCCATAATTTTTATGACATGTAGGAAAAAAAAATAATTTTTCGTGTAAAATTAGTCTAAAATAAATTACACAAAACGAATTTTTTATATAAATTTAATGGCAAATATAGCTCGAATTTACAGCACAGGGCGATAATAGTAGTTATTATTGTTTAACATATTATTTTAAAAAGATCAATTTCAGCGTGATGTGTTATTGTAGCCTACATTAGAATTTGCTTGAAATATATTTTCGTTGGGTATTGGATTTTTTTATCAATCTGGATGAATATAATTTTTATTTGAACCGGTATCTATTAAAAATTTAATAATCTCTCCATTCCCCACTAATTGTTCAATATAAGGGAGTCAAGAATGTGCTAATCTAAAAAAGGATTATTGTCAAAGTTGCACGATGGACATTGAATACAAGAAATTCCGTCTTTTTTTTTTCCTTTCTCTTGAATTTGTCCTGATTCATCAATTTTTCTTGAAGTGGTATGATTGATTTTCAGAATCATTTTGTCTTGGCGAATACGAAAAAGATCGTTTATTAAAATTTTTTGAATTTTGATAATTATTACTTTAATTGTAATTACGACCATCGTAAGGTCTGGTTAAATTTTGTTGAATATTAGATTGATAATTGGGTCTACTGTAATCCGAATTTGAATTTATTAAATTGAAAGCTTTGTTTGTTAAAATTTTATTGAAAGTTTGGTTTTCAATTTTTATTCTGCCAATGTTGATTGAAATTTGGTTTATTATAAGATCGAGCCTTTCTTAAAATACTGCAAAGTCGAATGTATTCCAAGTGCGAAACACATATGGGAAAAACGCAGTTCGGATTTAAACAAGGCACAGGCACGAAAGAAGCTCTTTTTGGCGTAAATATATTGGTACAAAACTGCAGAGATGTTCAGAAGGATGTTTTTCTCTGTTTCCTTGATTACGAAAAAGCTTTCGATAGGGTGCAGCATGAAAAGTTGATAGAAATCTTAAGTGCATTAGATATCGAAGAAAAAACTATAAACTGTATCAGAAATCTTTATTGGAACCAAACAGCTAACGTAAAAACTCAGCATGGCTTAACAGATAGCATTGCAATTCAAAGAGGTGTACGTCAGGGCTGTATTTTGTCACCAATGCTCTTCAACTTATATGCGGAAACTATCTTTGTAGAGGCACTATCTGATGTGGAAGTAGGCATAAAAGTCAACGGCACGTTTTTAAATAATATAAGATATGCTGACGATACAACGTTAATAGCTGATAATATTATCGATTTACAACATATAGTAGATAGAGTCAACCACTACAGTAACAATTTTGGGCTTAACATCAACACTCAAAAAACGAAATTTATGATAGTCAGCAGAAATAGAAAACCATATCCTGGTGCGACTATTACAATTAACAACAGTCAAATCGAAAAAGTGTCCACTTTCAAGTACCTTGGATGCTGGCTAAACGAAGACTGGAGTTGTAATGGGGAAATAAAATGCCGAATTGAAATGGCCAGGAAGGCATTTCTTAAATATAAGGAGCTTTTTTGCAGCAGGAACCTCAGCATGAAACTGCGGATACGTTTCGTTAAATGTTATGTCTGGTCTGTTTTATTATATGGTGTAGAAGCATGGACAGTAAAAGTAAAAGATATGAATAAGCTTGAAGCATTCGAAATGTGGACATACAGAAGAATGCTCAAGATTTCATGGGTAGACCGTGTCTCGAACGAGGAAGTTCTCAGAAGAATGAACGTGACAAGAGAACTAATCACAACTGTCAAACGTCGAAAAACAGCATACTTTGGCCATGTAATGAGGAGTGCGAAATACGAGATGTTGCAGCTCATCGTGCAGGGGAAGATCGAAGGGCGAAGGGGAGTTGGTAGAAAACAACTGTCTTGGCTCCGAAATATTAGAAATTGGACTGGCATATCAGAAATTGGTGCACTGGTAGAATCAGCAAGGGACAGGGAGCGATACAAACAAATCACACAAACTATCATATGACGCTAACATTCTGTAAAGAATATGCAACACAAGAAGAAGATAAGATCGAGCAAATTGTTGATAGAGGTTGCGTGGGTTGCTTCTGTTCAATCAAGCGAGTGAACTTCCTAGTTTCCTATACCCATTTTATTTCCAAAATATGTTCTTTGATTCATATTTTCCAACTTCGTACATATGTGTAATGCTTGGAGCAAATATTTTGGTTATTTTATGCTTAACAATCAGCGAAGATCTACATTTAATTCTCTAATGAATTTGTTGACTGCTTTTCCTCTATGAAACATGTTATAGCCATTAAAGCTTCGTTTATAATCTCAAGTTCCAACGTTTTTAGCATATCAAGTACCATAGAAAGATTTTGGTAGGCTTCTTTATAAAATTCGTGAAATGTTCTGTTTCCCTGCCTCATTGTAGTCATATGATACTCCAAAGTACCTATATCACGTTTATCAGCGATCGTATATGATTGAAAACTCTCAATATTCTTTTAACATTCTTTTTCCTCGACCCGTATTCATCAGCTTTGCCTAAAAAATTTTCGCGATTCTTTGACTACATCTGGTACCCTATACAATCCCCCCAAATTATAATCATAAGCAAAATCTTTGTCGTATTCTTCTTCCTCATCTTCTCGTACAACATTATTTTTCAGAGCTGTTGCATCATTTGTTTAATTGTTTCTCTTAAATTTGAAATTTCATGTTCAATTTCAAACTCTTCCTCTACTGGATCTAGATTTGAGGCAATTACATCTCTATTTCGAAACGTTTTTATATTTTCAAATTTCAAAAAGTAAAATTAATACAAAACGTAATTTAAAATAATCAAAGTATTAACAAATTTTTCGAAGTAACCCGGTATTGCAAAGTATTTAAAAATGACAATAAGAGTGTTAGAATAGATAAAATACTAAAATATAGGACAGGGGTTTTACTCGTATATATAGATTTATATATAAATTAAAATTTTAACGAATTGCACTTTCCCGGGCAACACTGGCTGAATCTACTAGTAAAAACAGTAAGTTTATAAACGTGCGAACAATAGTGTACCGAATTTTTTAATATTGCTCCTTTGTTTGTAACGCATTGATCTAAGCATAATAGATAATAGTGTATGGATCATATCAGCATCGAAAAGTAAATCCAATTATCTATGTCCGTCCGTCATTCCTAGATAATTATCGTCATTCCTTTTGTCTGTCAGCACTCCAACATTATCAAAGCTACATAATTAAACCTATGCAAAATATTTTTTAAACAGTTTTTAGATTCCCTATTTGTTAAAATCAGACGAAAAATTATGGAAGCTGCAATTTGAATTTTCAACAACAAGACAACATTAAATTCTATGAGTTATGTTTGTTTTTTTTTCAGAAGTATCTATCTATTGCGATGATGCGTAATACAAAAAGTTTAAGATAAGAAAAAATGTAATAATTCCGTGAATATTTTTTATACCCGTATGAATATTAGTAAAAAGGGTACACTAAATTTGCCATTACGTTTGTGGCACAGAGAAGGAGGGGGAGTTGGTATAGACTCAAGCGAATGGATCGGATCAGAATCGAAAAATAAATCAATTTAGCTATGTATATCCGTCCGTCCGTCTGTCCGTCCGTCCGCATGATAACTCAAAAAATAAAGGAGCTAGAATTTTGAAATTTCACAAAATTTTTTTTGTAATAGCCATCATCGCTATTTAAATCCAGCCATTTTGGTCCACGGGTTCGAGTACCTGCATTACAGCTTCTTTTTTTATATGAGTATTACTCTGTACTTATTAAAACTGGGTGTCTGAAATTTTGCCAAAAATAGTTTAGTGTACTGCAGTAAGTTCGAGTAGCTGCCATACAACTCCTTTTTTTATATGAGCATTACACTACACTTAATAAAGCTGCATATTTGAAATTTTGCCAAAAGTAATAAACCGGATGAGATTTCAGAAACTTTCGTGATAAATTCACGCTATGGTAATATGAATCTTTTTAAAAAGATTACATATACTCAAGTGAATGGATCGGATCAGGATCGAAAAATAACTCGATTTAGCTATGTATGTCCGTCCGCACGATATCTCCAAAAACAAAAGAGCTACGGTTTTTAAATTTCACAAAAGCGTTTTTATGCAATAGCCGTCATCGCTATTAAAATCCAGCCATTATGGTCATACGGGTATTCCAGAGTTGACAAAGTCTACTATACTACACTCTTCCTCATTTTTGGTTAAAATATGTCAAAGGCACTAAAAAATATGTCAGGTACAACTTTTTTGTACCAATATAAATTTTTTCAAAACTAATAACTTTCGGAGGATAAAATTACGCACGGTTAGTTAAAAAACCTTCCGATCGTCAGTATGTTACTAGTACAGAAAGTACGGCAGGTTCTGAAACTTTTAATCGGTCTAAGGGCTAGCGAACATATATAAAAAATCATGATAACTCAACAACTCATGAAGCCATATTAATGAAATTTGTGCTGTAAGTTACTAGTAATGAAGCTACGGCGGGGATTGTGTAGGGTTGACATCGCACAATGGGTTCGGATCGTAGAACTTTATGATCGAATTTAGGCCAAACGAGCATAACTCCGAAACCAAAACAGATGGAACCTCCAAATTTGGTACCAGGGTGTCCCTTCCTATTTCCTTAGTGTACTTGAAATTTTGAACCAATTGGAGTAATGGGTCGGGGACCGTCGACGCAGTTCCGAAGACCTTTTAGAATATTTTTGAAATTAATAAAGTTAGTAACGTGAAACAAACGTATACGCTTCAAATTTGGCACATGAGTGTTCTTTACTATTTCTTGCGTGTCCCCTTAACTTGGGATCAATTGGAGTGGTGGTTTAGATACCTCCCTTAGACATCCCAAGGTTTAAAAAATTATCATCGAAATTAATAAATATTGTAACTTAAAATTAAGATAGAACGTTCCAGTAGTGTACAGAGGTTAAAAGCATACAATACATTTCTGTTTTTTATACAGATTTCCTAATTCAAATTTGCAAGAAACTGTTGTGAAAATTGATAATCTTTTAAACCAGATAAATGAAATTGTGAAATCATGTTCAATAACCGAAAATATTCTGGTGGGGGATCAACGTACACAACAAGGTCTGGCTTCATTTTTCAAGTAATCCTTTATTGAGTTAAAACTCTATTGGGAAACAAGTTCTTTTCTTCTCACTGTTCCACCTTTCTCAACTTGTCGAAAATCCCACTAGAATCCCTGACCGAGCTGTTCAAGAGGGTCTTCTCTTAAATCTGTTTTTAATCCTTTTCCCTGAAAAAAATTGTGGTTTGGTCTCTGACCACTGTCTTGTTACCACAAGCATCCGGGCAAGTACGTTAGCCAGCCGAAAGACACCGTAGAAAAAATTAGAACATAAAAATATTAAACGGTAATCCAGAGCATGGTTTAATCGCACTTGGAAAGTCTTTTAAGCAATACCAAAACAGCGGGTCTGTTAGTGTCTTACGGTGCCAACTATATCGTGGTTCGAAACAGGTGTAAAGAGTTATCAATAAGCAAAAATTCTTATTCAACCGCTGGTTGAAACGTAAATTCCTACATATGCTTAATAGCAAATTGTTTTGGACATTTGCAAAAAATCTAAAGGGGGACACTGGCAGGTCTTCTTTCTCTCCGCTTGTTGATAAGAACAACTCAGTTGTGTCATATTCAAAATAGAAAGCGAACTTGTTTGGCAAACAATTTTCCTTCAACTCCAAGGCCACCAAATATTCCAGAAGTTGGCTGCTCCTTTTGTAAAATTTATTTAGGACGCGCGCAGTGACGAAAATTTTGAAGAACCTTAATATAAACAAATCAGCCGGTTTCGATAAATAACAACGATGGTTCTTAAAAAGACCTATTCTATCATTTCAAAAGCTTTACGCAACTTCTTTTACTTATCATTTACTTCCGATATTCATCCAACTCAAAGAAAGATTGCCCACGTTTTTCCAATTTCAAAAAAAAGTAATAAAAGCGATCCCTCAAACTATCGCCGTATAGCTATAACTTCCGTCCTTCCCAAAGAAATGGAAACAATCAGAAACCAAAAGCTATACCTGGATCATAAAGGTCGGCTTAACGATCGACAATACGGGTTCAGATCCTATTCTTCAACTGGTGATCCCATGAGTTTCCTTTGTGAAAGACTCAATATTAGTCTTCACTATTCTGGTGAATCTGAAGTTGTAGCGTTGGATATTTCTAAAGATTTCGACCATGGCATCCTGCTTTGTTAGTAAAGTACAGAGCTTTAGGGTTAGGAAGAGTCTAAATAAGAGAGTCTATATAAATGAACCTAGTGTTTCCTCAACGCTCCCTCCACCTAGCCATAGGCGCACAGTCTGGTCATTTAAGTAGTATAGCTATGAGAGTTCTGGACCTACTTTGGCTCAGCTATCTCTTTCACTCCTATGTGTTCTAATGGCTGAATGTTTTCAAAGCTTTTGTGTAACAAGCTCAAAATGAAAAAGTGATTGGTTTGTGTCTTTTGAATCTGTTAGTTTGAATAGTCCGTTAATTTGAATAAATTGGCAGTTTGGTATTAAATATAGCTGGGCTGGTTCTAGACCAGGAAATGACGTCACATATGTTAAAGATAAGGATACAGTATAGCTAGGCTGGTTCTAGACCAGGAAATGACGTCACATATGTTAAAGATAAGGATTAATGTTAACGATAAGGAAATGATAAGAGATAAGATAAGGAGTATGACTCATCTATGACTAATCGAATAAATTTTAGATTAAGTTAGTTATTTTGGAACTTAAAATACCAGGCGCACAGATTTGAAATATTTTTTAAAGAATTAATTTAAAAGCTTTAATAAATTTTTTTCCACTTTGAATATTATGTTTTGGTGATAAGAACTTTTTGTGTTTTTTGCAATTTTAAATTGTGAAAAAAGAGAAAAAAATATAATACAGTAATTTGTTGTAGATATGAAATATTGTATTTTTAAAATATTTTTAAGAAATATGACGTCAGGGAATCTCCTGTATAATTAAAGTTTTTTTGAGGACTATACAGTAATTATAGAGTAATGTTGTTGTTGTTATTTGTTTTCGAATAATCTTAAATCAGAATGTCATATCAGTTAAAAAAAAAACTTAATTTTGATTTTTCAATTTTGTTCTCATTCGTTTGTATGAAAAAAAATTAATACCTATATCTAACGAAATTTTTAAAGTTTTAAAACAAACAAGTAAGGAAAAAAACCAAGGGTTTTTAAAAAGCACATTTTCAAAATTATATACGGTTTCTTACTGAATATTTCATCATTTATTTTTATAAAAATATATATAAAAATAAATGATAATATTAATTTAGTTATTTCATTAATTTATTAATTATATGACTAATAGGGAAATTCTTAGAATATAACCTCAATGCACTCAAGGAAACTTGTTAATAAGTGCGGAAAATAATGTTGCAGCTTCAATGTAATTTTGGAAAAAAACTTACACCGGTGAATAAGTTACTGTTTTATATAAACATAAAAGTTTTAATTTTTAAGACCTAGTAGCCCTTCAATGGGGAAGGTTCGCAAATTTTTGCTTAGTAAACTTATGATGGATCTGTCCACCCCCCTCCTGTCCTCACCCTTCAATTTTTTTAGGGGAAATCAATTTTGAACTCCACCAAAATTTGGAATTTTACCTAAAATTTTATTATCTAAGCAAAAATAGTTAAAACTAGGAGACAATTTCTTCAATTTAAAGAATCCCTTTCAAATTTAAGAAAAACCTTTAACATATGTTGAAACATAATGCTGCAGCTGTAAATTTTGTATATTTGTAAAAAAAAATTTGAACAGGTTTTCAAGTTACAGGTGTTTAAAAATAAAAAAATTCAATTTTCGAGCCCTTATAGCTCCTAAATAGGGGACGTGACAAAAAAATTTTTTTAACTGACTCCTACTAATTTCTAAAGGTCTAACTTCTCCCAAAATTTCAAGACCCTAGTTTGAGCCGTTTAGAAGATATGTGGGGCCAAAATTTTTCAAAAATTGAGTTTTGCATAATGGTAAATTTTAGTACCGTATGGCAACCCTATACATTTTAACTTTATACTTTTGTCAAGCCCATAAAAGCAGCTCTCTTTTCCCGTTTTTAGATTGAAAATACATTTAGCAGAACTCTTGTTATACTAATTTATAGGGCTTTTTTGAAATTTTCGGGGGCTGTAACTTCGGCACCTTTCAATATTAAGAAAACCGTTGACACATGTTGAAATATAATTATAGATCTTTCAATTTACCGTATTACTAAAAAAAAATTTTAACAGGTATTCAAGCTACAGGTGTTTGAAAATAGGAAAATTTCAATTTTCAAGCCCTTATAGCTTTTAAATAGGGGACGTGATAAAAAAATTTTGTTAACTGACTCCTACTAATTTCTAAAGGTCTTACTTCTCCCAAAATTTCAAGACTTTAGCTTGAACCGTTTAGAAGATATGTGGGGACTACACTCTTTCTCATTTTTGGTTAAAATATGTCAAAGGCACTAAAAAATATGTCAGGTACAACTTTTTTGTACCAATATAAATTTTTTCAAAACTAATAACTTTCGGAGGATAAAATTACGCACGGTTAGTTAAAAAACCTTCCGATCGTCAGTATGTTACTAGTACAGAAAGTACGGCAGGTTCTGAAACTTTTAATCGGTCTAAGGGCTAGCGAACATATATAAAAAATCATGATAACTCAACAACTCATGAAGCCATATTAATGAAATTTGTGCTGTAAGTTACTAGTAATGAAGCTACGGCGGGGATTGTGTAGGGTTGACATCGCACAATGGGTTCGGATCGTAGAACTTTATGATCGAATTTAGGCCAAACGAGCATAACTCCGAAACCAAAACAGATGGAACCTCCAAATTTGGTACCAGGGTGTCCCTGCCTATTTCCTTAGTGTACTTGAAATTTTGAACCAATTGGAGTAATGGGTCGGGGACCGTCGACGCAGTTCCGAAGACCTTTTAGAATATTTTTGAAATTAATAAAGTTAGTAACGTGAAACAAACGTATACGCTTCAAATTTGGCACATGAGTGTTCTTTACTATTTCTTGCGTGTCCCCTTAACTTGGGATCAATTGGAGTGGTGGTTTAGATACCACAAGCATCCGGGCAAGTACGTTAGCCAGCCGAAAGACACCGTAGAAAAAATTAGAACATAAAAATATTAAACGGTAATCCAGACCATGGTTTAATCGCACTTGGAAAGTCTTTTAAGCAATACCAAAACAGCGGGTCTGTTAGTGTCTTACGGTGCCAACTATATCGTGGTTCGAAACAGATTTAAAGAGTTATCAATAAGCAAAAATTCTTATTCAACCGCGGGTTGAAACGTAAATTCCTACATATGCTTAATAGCAAATTGTTTTGGACATTTGCAAAAAATCTAAAGGGGGACACTGGCAGGTCTTCTTTCTCTCCGCTTGTTGATAAGAACAACTCAGTTGTGTCATATTCAAAATAGAAAGCGAACTTGTTTGGCAAACAATTTTCCTTCAACTCGAAGGCCACCAAATATTCCAGAAGTTGGCTGCTCCTTTTGTAAAATTTATTTAGGACGCGCGCAGTGACGAAAATTTTGAAGAACCTTAATATAAACAAATCAGCCGGTTTCGATAAATAACAACGATGGTTCTTAAAAAGACCTATTCTACCATTTCAAAAGCTTTACGCAACTTCTTTTACTTATCATTTACTTCCGATATTCATCCAACTCAAAGAAAGATTGCCCACGTTTTTCCAATTTCAAAAAAAAGTAATAAAAGCGATCCCTCAAACTATCGCCGTATAGCTATAACTTCCGTCCTTCCCAAAGAAATGGAAACAATCAGAAACCAAAAGCTATACCTGGATCATAAAGGTCGGCTTAACGATCGACAATACGGGTTCAGATCCTATTCTTCAACTGGTGATCCCATGAGTTTCCTTTGTGAAAGACTCAATATTAGTCTTCACTATTCTGGTGAATCTGAAGTTGTAGCGTTGGATATTTCTAAAGATTTCGACCATGGCATCCTGCTTTGTTAGTAAAGTACAGAGCTTTAGGGTTAGGAAGAGTCTAAATAAGAGAGTCTATATAAATGAACCTAGTGTTTCCTCAACGCTCCCTCCACCTAGCCATAGGCGCACAGTCTGGTCATTTAAGTAGTATAGCTATGAGAGTTCTGGACCTACTTTGGCTCAGCTATCTCTTTCACTCCTATGTGTTCTAATGGCTGAATGTTTTCAAAGCTTTTGTGTAACAAGCTCAAAATGAAAAAGTGATTGGTTTGTGTCTTTTGAATCTGTTAATTTGAATAGTCCGTTAATTTGAATAAATTGGCAGTTTGGTATTAAATATAGCTGGGCTGGTTCTAGACCAGGAAATGACGTCACATATGTTAAAGATAAGGATACAGTATAGCTAGGCTGGTTCTAGACCAGGAAATGACGTCACATATGTTAAAGATAAGGATTAATGTTAACGATAAGGAAATGATAAGAGATAAGATAAGGAGTATGACTCATCTATGACTAATCGAATAAATTTTAGATTAAGTTAGTTATTTTGGAACTTAAAATACCAGGCGCACAGATTTGAAATATTTTTTAAAGAATTAATTTAAAAGCTTTAATAAATTTTTTTCCACTTTGAATATTATGTTTTGGTGATAAGAATTTTTTGTGTTTTTTGCAATTTTAAATTGTGAAAAAAGAGAAAAAAATATAATACAATAATTTGTTGTAGATATGAAATATTGTATTTTTAAAATATTTTTAAGAAATATGACGTCAGGGAATCTCCTGTATAATTAAAGTTTTTTTGAGGACTATACAGTAATTATAGAGTAATGTTGTTGTTGTTATTTGTTTTCGAATAATCTTAAATCAGAATGTCATATCAGTTAAAAAAAAAACTTAATTTTGATTTATCAATTTTGTTCTCATTCGTTTGTATGAAAAAAAATTAATACCTATATCTAACGAAATTTTTAAAGTTTTAAAACAAACAAGTAAGGAAAAAAACCAAGGGTTTTTAAAAAGCACATTTTCAAAATTATATACGGTTTCTTACTGAATATTTCATCATTTATTTTTATAAAAATATATATAAAAATAAATGATAATATTAATTTAGTTATTTCATTAATTTATTAATTATATGACTAATAGGGAAATTCTTAGAATATAACCTCAATGCACTCAAGGAAACTTGTTAATAAGTGCGGAAAATAATGTTGCAGCTTCAATGTAATTTTGGAAAAAACTTACACTGGTGAATAAGTTACTGTTTTATATAAACATAAAAGTTTTAATTTTTAAGACCTAGTAGCCCTTCAATGGGGAAGGTTCGCAAATTTTTGCTTAGTAAACTTATGATGGATCTGCCCACCCCCCTCAGGTCCTCACCCTTCAATTTTTTTAGGGGAAATCAATTTTGAACTCCACCAAAATTTGGAATTTTATCTAAAGTTTTATTATCTAAGCAAAAATAGTTAAAACTAGGAGACAATTTCTTCAATTTAAAGAATCCCTTTCAAATTTAAGAAAAACCTTTAACATATGTTGAAACATAATGCTGCAGCTGTAAATTTTGTATATTTGTAAAAAAAAATTTGAACAGGTTTTCAAGTTACAGGTGTTTAAAAATAGCAAAATTTCAATTTTCGAGCCCTTATAGCTCCTAAATAGGGGACGTGACAAAAAAATTTTGTTAACTGACTCCTACTAATTTCTAAAGGTCTAACTTATTCCAAAATTTCAAGACCCTAGTTTGAGCCGTTTAGAAGATATGTGGGGCCAAAAATTTTTCAAAAATTGAGTTTTGCATAATGGTAAATTTTAGTACCGTATGGCAACCCTATATATTTTAACTTTATACTTTTGTCAAGCCCATAAAAGCAGCTCTCTTTTCCCGTTTTTAGATTGAAAATACATTTAGCAGAACTCTTGTTATACTAATTTAAATATAGGGCTTTTTTGAAATTTTCGGGGGCTGTAACTTCGGCACCTTTCAATATTAAGAAAAACCGTTGACACATGTTGAAATATAATTATAGATCTTTCAATTTACCGTATTACTAAAAAAAAATTTTAACAGGTATTCAAGCTACAGGTGTTTGAAAATAGGAAAATTTCAATTTTCAAGCCCTTATAGCTTCTAAATAGGGGACGTGATAAAAAAATTTTGTTAACTGACTCCTACTAATTTCTAAAGGTCTTACTTCTCCCAAAATTTCAAGACTTTAGCTTGAACCGTTTAGAAGATATGTGGGGACTACACTCTTCCTCATTTTTGGTTAAAATATGTCAAAGGCACTAAAAAATATGTCAGGTACAACTTTTTTGTACCAATATAAATTTTTTCAAAACTAATAACTTTCGGAGGATAAAATTACGCACGGTTAGTTAAAAAACCTTCCGATCGTCAGTATGTTACTAGTACAGAAAGTACGGCAGGTTCTGAAACTTTTAATCGGTCTAAGGGCTAGCGAACATATATAAAAAATCATGATAACTCAACAACTCATGAAGCCATATTAATGAAATTTGTGCTGTAAGTTACTAGTAATGAAGCTACATCGGGGATTGTGTAGGGTTGACATCGCACAATGGGTTCGGATCGTAGAACTTTATGATCGAATTTAGGCCAAACGAGCATAACTCCGAAACCAAAACAGATGGAACCTCCAAATTTGGTACCAGGGTGTCCCTGCCTATTTCCTTAGTGTACTTGAAATTTTGAACCAATTGGAGTAATGGGTCGGGGACCGTCGACGCAGTTCCGAAGACCTTTTAGAATATTTTTGAAATTAATAAAGTTAGTAACGTGAAACAAACGTATACGCTTCAAATTTGGCACATGAGTGTTCTTTACTATTTCTTGCGTGTCCCCTTAACTTGGGATCAATTGGAGTGGTGGTTTAGATACCTCCCTTAGACATCCCAAGGTTTAAAAAATTATCATCGAAATTAATAAATATTGTAACTTAAAATTAAGATAGAACGTTCCAGTAGTGTACAGAGGTTAAAAGCATACAATATATTTCTGTTTTTTATACAGATTTCCTAATTCAAATTTGCAAGAAACTGTTGTGAAAATTGATAATCTTTTAAACCAGATAAATGAAATTGTGAAATCATGTTCAATAACCGAAAATATTCTGGTGGGGGATCAACGTACACAACAAGGTCTGGCTTCATTTTTCAAGTAATCCTTTATTGAGTTAAAACTCTATTGGGAAACAAGTTCTTTTCTTCTCACTGTTCCACCTTTCTCAACTTGTCGAAAATCCCACTAGAATCCCTGACCGAGCTGTTCAAGAGGGTCTTCTCTTAAATCTGTTTTTAATCCTTTTCCCTGAAAAAAATTGTGGTTTAGTCTCTGACCACTGTCTTGTTACCACAAGCATCCGGGCAAGTACGTTAGCCAGCCGAAAGACACCGTAGAAAAAATTAGAACATAAAAATATTAAACGGTAATCCAGAGCATGGTTTAATCGCACTTGGAAAGTCTTTTAAGCAATACCAAAACAGCGGGTCTGTTAGTGTCTTACGGTGC
The DNA here is from genome assembly GCA_963082915.1 of Dolichopus griseipennis. Lineage (NCBI taxonomy): Eukaryota > Metazoa > Arthropoda > Insecta > Diptera > Dolichopodidae > Dolichopus > Dolichopus griseipennis. The sequence continues at coordinate 282,734,171 of OY720441.1, forward strand.
CAACTATATCGTGGTTCGAAACAGATGTAAAGAGTTATCAATAAGCAAAAATTCTTATTCAACCGCGGGTTGAAACGTAAATTCCTACATATGCTTAATAGCAAATTGTTTTGGACATTTGCAAAAAATCTAAAGGGGGACACTGGCAGGTCTTCTTTCTCTCCGCTTGTTGATAAGAACAACTCAGTTGTGTCATATTCAAAATAGAAAGCGAACTTGTTTGGCAAACAATTTTCCTTCAACTCCAAGGCCACCAAATATTCCAGAAGTTGGCTGCTCCTTTTGTAAAATTTATTTAGGACGCGCGCAGTGACGAAAATTTTGAAGAACCTTAATATAAACAAATCAGCCGGTTTCGATAAATAACAACGATGGTTCTTAAAAAGACCTATTCTACCATTTCAAAAGCTTTACGCAACTTCTTTTACTTATCATTTACTTCCGATATTCATCCAACTCAAAGAAAGATTGCCCACGTTTTTCCAATTTCAAAAAAAAGTAATAAAAGCGATCCCTCAAACTATCGCCGTATAGCTATAACTTCCGTCCTTCCCAAAGAAATGGAAACAATCAGAAACCAAAAGCTATACCTGGATCATAAAGGTCGGCTTAACGATCGACAATACGGGTTCAGATCCTATTCTTCAACTGGTGATCCCATGAGTTTCCTTTGTGAAAGACTCAATATTAGTCTTCACTATTCTGGTGAATCTGAAGTTGTAGCGTTGGATATTTCTAAAGATTTCGACCATGGCATCCTGCTTTGTTAGTAAAGTACAGAGCTTTAGGGTTAGGAAGAGTCTAAATAAGAGAGTCTATATAAATGAACCTAGTGTTTCCTCAACGCTCCCTCCACCTAGCCATAGGCGCACAGTCTGGTCATTAAAGTAGTATAGCTATGAGAGTTCTGGACCTACTTTGGCTCAGCTATCTCTTTCACTCCTATGTGTTCTAATGGCTGAATGTTTTCAAAGCTTTTGTGTAACAAGCTCAAAATGAAAAAGTGATTGGTTTGTGTCTTTTGAATCTGTTAGTTTGAATAGTCCGTTAATTTGAATAAATTGGCAGTTTGGTATTAAATATAGCTGGGCTGGTTCTAGACCAGGAAATGACGTCACATATGTTAAAGATAAGGATACAGTATAGCTAGGCTGGTTCTAGGCCAGGAAATGACGTCACATATGTTAAAGATAAGGATTAATGTTAACGATAAGGAAATGATAAGAGATAAGATAAGGAGTATGACTCATCTATGACTAATCGAATAAATTTTAGATTAAGTTAGTTATTTTGGAACTTAAAATACCAGGCGCACAGATTTGAAATATTTTTTAAAGAATTAATTTAAAAGCTTTAATAAATTTTTTTCCACTTTGAATATTATGTTTTGGTGATAAGAATTTTTTGTGTTTTTTGCAATTTTAAATTGTGAAAAAAGAGAAAAAAATATAATACAATAATTTGTTGTAGATATGAAATATTGTATTTTTAAAATATTTTTAAGAAATATGACGTCAGGGAATCTCCTGTATAATTAAAGTTTTTTTGAGGACTATACAGTAATTATAGAGTAATGTTGTTGTTGTTATTTGTTTTCGAATAATCTTAAATCAGAATGTCATATCAGTTAAAAAAAAAACTTAATTTTGATTTATCAATTTTGTTCTCATTCGTTTGTATGAAAAAAAATTAATACCTATATCTAACGAAATTTTTAAAGTTTTAAAACAAACAAGTAAGGAAAAAAACCAAGGGTTTTTAAAAAGCACATTTTCAAAATTATATACGGTTTCTTACTGAATATTTCATCATTTATTTTTATAAAAATATATATAAAAATAAATGATAATATTAATTTAGTTATTTCATTAATTTATTAATTATATGACTAATAGGGAAATTCTTAGAATATAACCTCAATGCACTCAAGGAAACTTGTTAATAAGTGCGGAAAATAATGTTGCAGCTTCAATGTAATTTTGGAAAAAACTTACACTGGTGAATAAGTTACTGTTTTATATAAACATAAAAGTTTTAATTTTTAAGACCTAGTAGCCCTTCAATGGGGAAGGTTCGCAAATTTTTGCTTAGTAAACTTATGATGGATCTGCCCACCCCCCTCAGGTCCTCACCCTTCAATTTTTTTAGGGGAAATCAATTTTGAACTCCACCAAAATTTGGAATTTTATCTAAAGTTTTATTATCTAAGCAAAAATAGTTAAAACTAGGAGACAATTTCTTCAATTTAAAGAATCCCTTTCAAATTTAAGAAAAACCTTTAACATATGTTGAAACATAATGCTGCAGCTGTAAATTTTGTATATTTGTAAAAAAAAATTTGAACAGGTTTTCAAGTTACAGGTGTTTAAAAATAGCAAAATTTCAATTTTCGAGCCCTTATAGCTCCTAAATAGGGGACGTGACAAAAAAATTTTGTTAACTGACTCCTACTAATTTCTAAAGGTCTAACTTATCCCAAAATTTCAAGACCCTAGTTTGAGCCGTTTAGAAGATATGTGGGGCCAAAAATTTTTCAAAAATTGAGTTTTGCATAATGGTAAATTTTAGTACCGTATGGCAACCCTATACATTTTATCTTTATTTTTTTGTCAAGCCCATAAAAGCAGCTCTCTTTTCCCGTTTTTAGATTGAAAATACATTTAGCAGAACTCTTGTTATACTAATTTAAATATAGGGCTTTTTTGAAATTTTCGGGGGCTGTAACTTCGGCACCTTTCAATATTAAGAAAAACCGTTGACACATGTTGAAATATAATTATAGATCTTTCAATTTACCGTATTACTAAAAAAAAATTTTAACAGGTATTCAAGCTACAGGTGTTTGAAAATAGGAAAATTTCAATTTTCAAGCCCTTATAGCTTCTAAATAGGGGACGTGATAAAAAAATTTTGTTAACTGACTCCTACTAATTTCTAAAGGTCTTACTTCTCCCAAAATTTCAAGACTTTAGCTTGAACCGTTTAGAAGATATGTGGGGACTACACTCTTCCTCATTTTTGGTTAAAATATGTCAAAGGCACTAAAAAATATGTCAGGTACAACTTTTTTGTACCAATATAAATTTTTTCAAAACTAATAACTTTCGGAGGATAAAATTACGCACGGTTAGTTAAAAAACCTTCCGATCGTCAGTATGTTACTAGTACAGAAAGTACGGCAGGTTCTGAAACTTTTAATCGGTCTAAGGGCTAGCGAACATATATAAAAAATCATGATAACTCAACAACTCATGAAGCCATATTAATGAAATTTGTGCTGTAAGTTACTAGTAATGAAGCTACATCGGGGATTGTGTAGGGTTGACATCGCACAATGGGTTCGGATCGTAGAACTTTATGATCGAATTTAGGCCAAACGAGCATAACTCCGAAACCAAAACAGATGGAACCTCCAAATTTGGTACCAGGGTGTCCCTTCCTATTTCCTTAGTGTACTTGAAATTTTGAACCAATTGGAGTAATGGGTCGGGGACCGTCGACGCAGTTCCGAAGACCTTTTAGAATATTTTTGAAATTAATAAAGTTAGTAACGTGAAACAAACGTATACGCTTCAAATTTGGCACATGAGTGTTCTTTACTATTTCTTGCGTGTCCCCTTAACTTGGGATCAATTGGAGTGGTGGTTTAGATACCTCCCTTAGACATCCCAAGGTTTAAAAAATTATCATCGAAATTAATAAATATTGTAACTTAAAATTAAGATAGAACGTTCCAGTAGTGTACAGAGGTTAAAAGCATACAATACATTTCTGTTTTTTATACAGATTTCCTAATTCAAATTTGCAAGAAACTGTTGTGAAAATTGATAATCTTTTAAACCAGATAAATGAAATTGTGAAATCATGTTCAATAACCGAAAATATTCTGGTGGGGGATCAACGTACACAACAAGGTCTGGCTTCATTTTTCAAGTAATCCTTTATTGAGTTAAAACTCTATTGGGAAACAAGTTCTTTTCTTCTCACTGTTCCACCTTTCTCAACTTGTCGAAAATCCCACTAGAATCCCTGACCGAGCTGTTCAAGAGGGTCTTCTCTTAAATCTGTTTTTAATCCTTTTCCCTGAAAAAAATTGTGGTTTAGTCTCTGACCACTGTCTTGTTACCACAAGCATCCGGGCAAGTACGTTAGCCAGCCGAAAGACACCGTAGAAAAAATTAGAACATAAAAATATTAAACGGTAATCCAGAGCATGGTTTAATCGCACTTGGAAAGTCTTTTAAGCAATACCAAAACAGCGGGTCTGTTAGTGTCTTACGGTGCCAACTATATCGTGGTTCGAAACAGATGTAAAGAGTTATCAATAAGCAAAAATTCTTATTCAACCGCGGGTTGAAACGTAAATTCCTACATATGCTTAATAGCAAATTGTTTTGGACATTTGCAAAAAATTTAAAGGGGGACACTGGCAGGTCTTCTTTCTCTCCGCTTGTTGATAAGAACAACTCAGTTGTGTCATATTCAAAATAGAAAGCGAACTTGTTTGGCAAACAATTTTCCTTCAACTCCAAGGCCACCAAATATTCCAGAAGTTGGCTGCTCCTTTTGTAAAATTTATTTAGGACGCGCGCAGTGACGAAAATTTTGAAGAACCTTAATATAAACAAATCAGCCGGTTTCGATAAATAACAACGATGGTTCTTAAAAAGACCTATTCTACCATTTCAAAAGCTTTACGCAACTTCTTTTACTTATCATTTACTTCCGATATTCATCCAACTCAAAGAAAGATTGCCCACGTTTTTCCAATTTCAAAAAAAAGTAATAAAAGCGATCCCTCAAACTATCGCCGTATAGCTATAACTTCCGTCCTTCCCAAAGAAATGGAAACAATCAGAAACCAAAAGCTATACCTGGATCATAAAGGTCGGCTTAATGATCGACAATACGGGTTCAGATCCTATTCTTCAACTGGTGATCCCATGAGTTTCCTTTGTGAAAGACTCAATATTAGTCTTCACTATTCTGGTGAATCTGAAGTTGTAGCGTTGGATATTTCTAAAGATTTCGACCGTGTATGGCATCCTGCTTTGTTAGTAAAATACAGAGCTTTAGGGTTAGGAAGAGTCTAAATAAGAGAGTCTATATAAATGAACCTAGTGTTTCCTCAACTCTCCCTCCACCTAGCCATAGGCGCACAGTCTGGTCATTTAAGTAGTATAGCTATGAGAGTTCTGGACCTACTTTGGCTCAGCTATCTCTTTCACTCCTATGTGTTCTAATGGCTGAATGTTTTCAAAGCTTTTGTGTAACAAGCTCAAAATGAAAAAGTGATTGGTTTGTGTCTTTTGAATCTGTTAATTTGAATAGTCCGTTAATTTGAATAAATTGGCAGTTTGGTATTAAATATAGCTGGGCTGGTTCTAGACCAGGAAATGACGTCACATATGTTAAAGATAAGGATACAGTATAGCTAGGCTGGTTCTAGACCAGGAAATGACGTCACATATGTTAAAGATAAGGATTAATGTTAACGATAAGGAAATGATAAGAGATAAGATAAGGAGTATGACTCATCTATGACTAATCGAATTAATTTTAGATTAAGTTAGTTATTTTGGAACTTAAAATACCAGGCGCACAGATTTGAAATATTTTTTAAAGAATTAATTTAAAAGCTTTAATAAATTTTTTTCCACTTTGAATATTATGTTTTGGTGATAAGAATTTTTGTTTTTTGCAATTTTAAATTGTGAAAAAAGAGAAAAAAATATAATACAATAATTTGTTGTAGATATGAAATATTGTATTTTTAAAATATTTTTAAGAAATATGACGTCAGGGAATCTCCTGTATAATTAAAGTTTTTTTGAGGACTATACAGTAATTATAGAGTAATGTTGTTGTTGTTATTTGTTTTCGAATAATCTTAAATCAGAATGTCATATCAGTTAAAAAAAAAACTTAATTTTGATTTATCAATTTTGTTCTCATTCGTTTGTATGAAAAAAAATTAATACCTATATCTAACGAAATTTTTAAAGTTTTAAAACAAACAAGTAAGGAAAAAAACCAAGGGTTTTTAAAAAGCACATTTTCAAAATTATATACGGTTTCTTACTGAATATTTCATCATTTATTTTTATAAAAATATATATAAAAATAAATGATAATATTAATTTAGTTATTTCATTAATTTATTAATTATATGACTAATAGGGAAATTCTTAGAATATAAACTCAATGCACTCAAGGAAACTTGTTAATAAGTGCGGAAAATAATGTTGCAGCTTCAATGTAATTTTGGAAAAAACTTACACTGGTGAATAAGTTACTGTTTTATATAAACATAAAAGTTTTAATTTTTAAGACCTAGTAGCCTTTCAATGGGGAAGGTTCGCAAATTTTTGCTTAGTAAACTTATGATGGATCTGCCCACCCCCCTCAGGTCCTCACCCTTCAATTTTTTTAGGGGAAATCAATTTTGAACTCCACCAAAATTTGGAATTTTACCTAAAGTTTTATTATCTAAGCAAAAATAGTTAAAACTAGGAGACAATTTCTTCAATTTAAAGAATCCCTTTCAAATTTAAGAAAAACCTTTAACATATGTTGAAACATAATGCTGCAGCTGTAAATTTTGTATATTTGTAAAAAAAAATTTGAACAGGTTTTCAAGTTACAGGTGTTTAAAAATAGCAAAATTTCAATTTTCGAGCCCTTATAGCTCCTAAATAGGGGACGTGACAAAAAAATTTTGTTAACTGACTCCTACTAATTTCTAAAGGTCTAACTTATTCCAAAATTTCAAGACCCTAGTTTGAGCCGTTTAGAAGATATGTGGGGCCAAAAATTTTTCAAAAATTGAGTTTTGCATAATGGTAAATTTTAGTACCGTATGGCAACCCTATACATTTTAACTTTATACTTTTGTCAAGCCCATAAAAGCAGCTCTCTTTTCCCGTTTTTAGATTGAAAATACATTTAGCAGAACTCTTGTTATACTAATTTAAATATAGGGCTTTTTTGAAATTTTCGGGGGCTGTAACTTCGGCACCTTTCAATATTAAGCAAAACCGTTGACACATGTTGAAATATAATTATAGATCTTTAAATTTACCGTATTACTAAAAAAAAATTTTAACAGGTATTCAAGCTACAGGTGTTTGAAAATAGCAAAATTTCAATTTTCAAGCCCTTATAGCTTCTAAATAGGGGACGTCATAAAAAAATTTTGTTAACTGACTCCTACTAATTTCTAAAGGTCTTACTTCTCCCAAAATTTCAAGACCCTAGCTTGAACCGTTTAGAAGATATTAGGGGCCAAAAATTTTTCAAAAATTGAGTTTTGCATAATTGTATATTTTAGTACCGTATGGCAACCCTAAACATTTGCTTTTAATTATTCATAAAGCTTATAAAACCAGCTATCTTTTTCCGTTTTCAGATTGAAAATATACCCAACAGAACTCTTGTTATAATAATTTAAAAATAGGGCTTTTTCCAAATTTGGGGGGCTGTAACTCCGTAACGGGTGGGGCTACAGAAAAAAATTCTTCTACGAAATTATTTTTTTTGTAATATCTACCCGTGGTTAAAATTTATTATTTCTATTTCAAACGGTGTAAAAGTTTTTGTAAACATACGGACAGACAGACGGACAGACAGACGGACGGACGGACGGACAGAGTGAAACTATATAGGCACATTTTTACAAAATTTTTTGAAAATGTGCTAAAAATCTTGTATGATGTCATGGGATTGGGAGTCCTTTTGTTAATTTAAAAAGAAAAAAACAAAAAATATTAGTATTACAAAGCTTTTTCATTTATTTTGAACGACTTCCGATATTTATAATTGTTTTCTTTAAAATTATGATATTTTTTATATGAAAAAAAACCAAAAATATTTTTTGTTTTGCCGTCGGTTAAACATTTTTTATATGAAATAGAAAAAAAAAATAAAATAAAAAATCAATAACAAAAAAAAATTGAGATAAAAATTAAAAAAGTCTAAAATGACGTCAGGGGGGGATTTCTAGACTAAAATATACAAATAGGTATATAAGAAAATATATACAAGAAAAAAAACGAAAAATTATATGATAAATGAAATAATAAGAAATTTAGAACGCCGGCTTTAATTATAAACAAGATTAATCAGAAGGTTCCCATTGTTGTTAGTAATAATGCTGATAAGGATTAGGTTAAAAATTGAGGAATTTTTAAATGTAGAACAAAAATAAAATGTTAAAAATGACGTCAGGGGATTCCTATTGTTAATTTAAACAGAAAAAACAAAATATATTAGTATTACAAAGTTTTTTATTTATTTTTTCACGTTTTGCAATATTTATAATTATTTTCTTTAAATTTTAGCTAATCGTAACAAAGATATTTTAAAAAATTTTGTTGAATTGTGTGTAACCAAATCCGTCCATTTATCTTCTTGATGTTCTTTGAGTAAATTAAATTTAATTAATGTTGAATCAGCATAATTCCTCAGAAACTTAATATGGTTCTTAATTTCCTTTTTGTATTTCTTTCTAAACTTTATTTTATTTTCTAAGTGAAGATGATTAGAACATTAAATATCATTATGTTTTGATTAAAAATATATCAAGATTACTTTCAGCTGATGTTAGCAAAAATAACAGGAAAAAATATTTTTGTGATAGATATCTTAATTATTTTTCATCAAATGAAAAATTAAATAATCATAAAATATATTGCGATAAAATTAATAAATCACCTATGGTACTGCCAAACAAGGAAAATAATATTCTTAAATTTATCAACTTTAAAAATAAAATAATGGTTCCATGTGTTATCTATGCTGACATCGAATGTATACTGGAAAAAGTAGTTCAAATAATAGTTATCAAGAACATATTGCATGTTCTATAGGATATTATATTAAATCAAGTTACATAGAAAATACACAATACCGTTTCTTAAGAGGAAAGAATTGTATTGAATGGTTTTTAAATGAACTAAAAATATTGCTTGTCTTTTGGAGACGGACTTTAAGTCACCGATTAAAAAAAATGCACTAACCAGAGAACAACAAGATGCGTTCAAAAGGGCAGATGTTTGTTTTATTTGTGATGCACCATTTTCTTCAAACGAAGTTAAATGTAAAGATCACGATCATTTAACTGGTGAATACCGTGGGGTTACTCATAACAGTTGCAACATAAATTACAAAAACTCATTTTATGTTCCGCTAATATTTCATAATTTAACTGGATATGACGCTCATTTCATTATAAAAGAACTGAACTCAACAATAATTGGTTAGATAGATTTATTTCCTTTAAATCAAGAGAAATATATAAGTTTTACAAAATATATTGAAAATAGTGATATTAAATTTAGATTTATAGACTCATATAAATTTTTAGGAAGTAGTTTAGATAGTTTATCTAAAAATTTGAAAGAATTTCCGAATTTAAAATCTCAATTTAAAAATTTAACGGAAAGTCCATATATTTTACTATCACAAAAAGCAATTTACCCTTATGATTATATTGATAATCATGAAAAGTTTCTAGTTTCAATGTTGCCAGAAAAAGAATTGTTTTTAACGAACTAAATAAATCATGTATAACTGATAGTGAATACAATCATGCTCAAACAATATGGCATGAATTTAATATTAAAAACTTAGGAGAATATTTTGACTTATACCTAAAAACAGACGTTTTATTGTTGACAGACATTTTTGATAAATTCAGAAAAAATTGTATGAAGACTTATGATTAAGATCCGGCGCATTAATTACTTTACTAGGGATGCTATGTTGAAATATAGTAAAGTAAATTTTGAATTATTATCAGATGTTGATATGTTATTGTTTATTGAAAATGGTATAAGAGGGGGTCTTACACAAGTTTGCAAACGCTATTCTCAAACTAATAATCTATCTATATATTCAAACAAATCATCATCTTATATAAGTTATTTTGATATTAACAACCAATACGGTTGGGCGATGAGCAAATATTTACCTTTAAACAATTTTGAATGTGAGAAAGATATTAATAAATATAATATAGAGTTTATATTAGGTATTTCTGATGAAAATCCTATTGGATATATATTCGAAGTAGATATAAAATATCCCATCCCTTTTGCCCTGAACATTTATCAATAAATTCAGGTGATAAAAAATTAATAGCTACTCTATTTGATAAAGACAAATATGTTATCCATTACAGAAATTTAAAATTAGCTCTGAAAAATGGTTTAGAAATAAAAAAAATTCATAAAATTTTACAATCTACACAATCAGATTACCTTAAGCCATACATAGAGTTGAATACTAAACTACGTACACAAGCAAATAGACAAGTTTGAAAAAGAACTATATAAGCTAATGAATAATGCAATATTCGGTAAAACTATAGAAAATGTTAGAAAACACTGTGATATAAAACTTAAAACTTAATGGCATGGGCGTTATGGCGCTAATGCATTAATTGCATCTCCATATTTCAAAAGTTCTACTATTTTTAAAGAAAATTTAGTTGCAATAGAACTCTATAAAACTGAAATATTTTTTAAAAAACCAATTTATGTAAGTATGGCTATATAAGATATTTCAAAAACATTAATATATAAATTTTTTTATGATTACATGAAAAAACAAGTGATGATAAAAAACCAAGGGTTTTTAAAAAAGCACATTTTCAAAATAATATAGTGTTTTATACTAAGTATTTTATGGGAATATAATGTTCAAGCTTTAATATTAACGTTTAATTTAGGAAATATATACGTTGGTGACTAAGTTACTGCTTACTTATAAAAACAGTAAATATTTTATTTTAAAGTTCTAATAGCCCTTCAATGGGGAAGGTTAGCAAATTTCTCAGGGACCTAACTTCATCTAACCCCGAAAGAATTTTATTATCTAAGCAAAAATGGGTAAAACTGAGAGACACTTTCTTCAATTTAAAGAACCGCTTTTAAATTTAAGAAAAACCTTTAACATATGTTAAAATATAATGTTGGACCTTCAAATTTTGTGTATTAATAAAAAACAAATTGGACAGGTATTCAAGTTACAGGTGCTTAAAAATAGCAAAATTTCAATTTTCGAGCCCTTATAGCTTCTAAACAGGGGGCTTGATAAAAAAATTTTGTTAACCGACTCCTACTAACTTTTGAGGATCTAACTTCTCCTAAAATTTCGAGACCCTAGCTTGAACCGTTCAGAAGATATGTGTGGTCAAAAATTTTGCAAAAATTGAGTTTTATGTAATGTTAAATTTTAGTACCATATGGCAACCCTAAACATTTGCCTTTTAAATATAAAGTTTATGAAACCAGCTATCTTTTGCCGTTTTCAGATTGAAAATATATCTAACAGAACTCTTGTAATAACCATTTAAATATAGGGATTTTTCCAACTTTGGGGGGCTGTAGCCCCGTAACAGGTGGGGCTACAGAAAAAAATTTTTCTACGAAATAATTTTTTTTGCAAAAGCTACCCATGGTTAAAATTTTTTACTCTATTTCAAACGGTGTAAAAGTTTTTGTAAACATACGGACGGACGGACAGAGTGAAGCTATATAGGCACATTTTTACAAAATTTTTTGAAAATGTGCTAAAAATTACAACAGAATTGTAGTCTTTTATATACTGATACTGATAGTCTTATTTTAGAAATTAATAACAAAAATATATGACACTAGTGATTATCCTATGAACAATAAGTGGCAAATTCCTTTAGTAAATAAAACAAGTAAGGAAAAAAACCAAGGGTTTTTAAAAAGCACATTTTCAAAATTATATACGGTTTCTTACTGAATATTTCATCATTTATTTTTATAAAAATATATATAAAAATAAATGATAATATTAATTTAGTTATTTCATTAATTTATTAATTATATGACTAATAGGGAAATTCTTAGAATATAACCTCAATGCACTCAAGGAAACTTGTTAATAAGTGCGGAAAATAATGTTGCAGCTTCAATGTAATTTTGGAAAAAACTTACACTGGTGAATAAGTTACTGTTTTATATAAACATAAAAGTTTTAATTTTTAAGACCTAGTAGCCCTTCAATGGGGAAGGTTCGCAAATTTTTGCTTAGTAAACTTATGATGGATCTGCCCACCCCCCTCAGGTCCTCACCCTTCAATTTTTTTAGGGGAAATCAATTTTGAACTCCACCAAAATTTGGAATTTTACCTAAAGTTTTATTATCTAAGCAAAAATAGTTAAAACTAGGAGACAATTTCTTCAATTTAAAGAATCCCTTTCAAATTTAAGAAAAACCTTTAACATATGTTGAAACATAATGCTGCAGCTGTAAATTTTGTATATTTGTAAAAAAAAATTTTGACAGGTATTCAAGCTACAGGTGTTTGAAAATAGCAAAATTTCAATTTTCAAGCCCTTATAGCTTCTAAATAGGGGACGTGATAAAAAAATTTTGTTAACTGACTCCTACTAATTTCTAAAGGTCTTACTTCTCCCAAAATTTCAAGACCCTAGCTTGAACCGTTTAGAAGATATGTGGGGCCAAAAATTTTTCAAAAATTGAGTTTTGCATAATTGTATATTTTAGTACCGTATGGCAACCCTAAACATTTGCTTTTAATTATTCATAAAGCTTATAAAACCAGCTATCTTTTTCCGTTTTCAGATTGAAAATATACCCAACAGAACTCTTGTTATAATAATTTAAAAATAGGGCTTTTTCCAAATTTGGGGGGCTGTAACTCCGTAACGGGTGGGGCTACAGAAAAAAATTCTTCTACGAAATTATTTTTTTCGTAATATCTACCCGTGGTTAAAATTTATTATTTCTATTTCAAACGGTGTAAAAGTTTT